>LPNX010346171.1:0-287362 GCA_001517045.1 Pseudotsuga menziesii | reverse complement strand
TCCTCCACATATTTTCAGCAAAAGTATGCTAGGATGACTCTCCATTGAAGGGTGCATCTTTCTATCGATGCGAAATTCAATTTCAAGCATTTTCAGTTTCAATGTGGAAATTAGGACTTTCTACAGAAGAGGAATTTTTGAGTGAGACCAGCATAGGATTTTTCTCCTCATCAAAATCGAATTTTAGAGACTTGGATCAAGAAATTTGGTTGGGTGAAAGTCTGGGAAAGTCAAACCCTAGTTTGACCCTGAGCTAGGAGAAACCCTAAATACTAAAAATGCTACGTTTTGGTACAGTCGCTATATTCCAAGATTGGAGAAGTCTCAGAAGCTGAAAATTGTATGGGACGAATATAACATCCTGATGAACACTGTGTCCAAAAATTAGCCTCAGATTCTCTATATTATGGGAGATAAGATCTCTCAAAGTTAGGGTTCCAGCCTCTTCCAGAAATCATCCATAAACAGGACACCTGGGGAGAATTGCAATATCTTGGACTAAATAGGTCCAAATGGAATTTCTGAAGATTTTCCAAAAAGGACATGGACTGGAATTTTGGTGGTCTGAATATCAGACTCAGAAGATGAACCAGTGACACGTGGAATTCCGTACAACCTCGCTATTCTCAACAGTCTTGTAACAGGTAACCTTGGGAAAAGGATCATAAATCCCAAATGGTGAAACCAATTCTTATGAAACCTATGGTGTTAGATCAGGTACATGCGAGGTTACCTCAATAAGAAATTTCAGAGATAGAGGATCAGTAATATCGAAGATATCATAGAAACAGTAATAGACATTTCTGCAAAAGAAATTGGAAATCTAGGGCTTCATGTTCCGGGACCTTCCCTCCACTGTTTTCAGAAAAGGAGTACATTGGACATATCCATTTGAAGAGATATATCTGTATATCCAATCAGATATAAAAGAATCCAAGTTTTGAAAATTAGGGTTTCTGTGACAAACCCTAGATCAGCTAGCTCCGGAACCAGGACGGACACCTCAAATCGGTAAGATCTAATCCTTTGCTATTTTCATTTGAGGTTCTCATTTCAAAGTGATATATCACAACAGCTTGATAAGCTTGGTGAAGTTGACAACTTCGAAGCATAGAAGTACTTGATCTCTCTGAAGAAAATGGATTGGACACCTACATGAGTATAGAGGTTCCAGTTTCGGAGGGAGACGAGGTTAGAATCCTTTCACAGGAAGAACTTGGTCAAGGCCAAAGAAGACATCATGCTCATGCTGCAGAGGATGATGAACCATCCAGAAAGAGATCCAGATATGAAAGTGAAGATTCTTCAAGCGAGGATGAATATGTTCTGATATCAGCTCTCACAGGTAACATTACTCATGGAAGTGATGATTGGATTATAGACAGTGGTTCTTCCAAACATATGACGGGATTCAAGGAATCTTTTGTAAGACTGTTAGAACATGAATCACCTCACAAGGTGAAACTAGGAGATGAATCCAATATCCAATAAAAGGCAGTGGGAAATCTTCATACAAGCTAGACTCTGGTAAGTCTCTAACAATGAAAGAAGTATTGTTTGTTCCAGGACTCAAGAAGAACCTTCTCTCCATTTCAGCATTGATGCAAAAGGAATGTAGGTTGCATTCATAGATGGTCAAGTCATCATGTGGCCAAAAGGAAAGAATATCGATGATGCGGTAGTGATTGGAGAACAAGAAGGAGGCTTGTACAAATTGAAGGGCCATCCAGAACAAGCCTTGATCCATGACATAGTAGAGCCAAATGAGCTTTGGCATAGAAGGCTTGCACATGTGCATTACAGAGCACTACCTATTGCAAGCAAAGTTGTTGAAGGTCTTCCAGAATTTCAAGCTATTTGAAGGGAAGAACAAAAATCAGAATATGACCTAAATAAACCAGTTGAAGAATGTGAATATCCAGAATGCAGAGACCATGCAATCATAAGAGTCTCTCAAATCAAGAACAACTTGAAGTGGTAAAAGAAGAAGTGAAGAATGCAGAAGTGGTGATGGCCATTTTGAATGGCCTCCCAGGATCGTAGGATTCATTCATTTGAGGAATGTGTTCCAGAAGAAAGTGATTGCTTTCAATAGACTCTGGGAAGAGAACTCACAAGAAGAAGAAGCTCGAGAAGAGAAGGTGGGAGCAATTGAAGATCAAGCTCTTACCATCCAAAGAAGATCCCTCAAGCAATGAGGAATATGAAGATCTCAACTCTCGAAGAACTTCTTATCCACCTCAGCATTTGGATAAGAAATGATGCTATCATGAATGAAGAAGATGATGAAGCTGAAGGCTCAAGAAGCAGTGTACCCACGAAACAAATACAGATAAGCATTCAATTGTCATTTCATTTTTTTTTGTTATGCATTTGTTTATATTGAGTTATTGTATTATGCATGATAGGATGTTTGCATTAATGACAGTATACTACTAATATGCATGTGATGGGTAAGTAGCTCATGGTGCTATACAAATTATCCATTGCTACTTATCTAGAATGAAACCTCTTTGCTGACATATTGGATTAGTGCACAATCTCAATGTTGTCCTGGTAGAGATGGAAGGCATCTAGAAAGTTTCAATGAGATATGGATGAATGTTGTATTGGATAAAGTAGTTGCATGATCATATATTTATGCATAAGTGTTTGCCAGTATAAATATTCCTTATGAAATGTTTCTAACCATACAAATGCATTTGACTTGTAGGAAAGACTGCATACATAATCGCCTACAAGCAAAGAAGAATGAAGACTTGTTCCGGAGAGCAAGTGACGACATTTCAAAATGAAGAATAATATGATGAGTGCAGTGACATCATTGATGCAGAACCTTCCAGCCACCAAGAAGAAAGGGAAGACCAGTTCAAGAAGAATGATGTCAGGGAGCAGTATCGAGACCTGAAGAGATGTTCATAGTTCCATCATGTAGTAGATGGAAACATCGTGGGATACAAAGCAATATTTGTAGCATGAGGCTTCTCACGAAAAGAAGGCCTAGACTACGAAGAGACATTTGCATCCAGTGAGAGTTTAAACACATACATGATGAGCCTGATGAAGATCTTAACCTTTTCTACAAGGTTGAAGATGTAAGTCTATACACTAGATGGTCACATAGAATATTAGTAGCATAGGAAGCTACTTGTCACTCTAGTACAGAATGTTTTCAGTGTATAGAGCACAAAAGACAGAGGGAGTATGATGCTCCGCTTCAGAGGGAGTGACTACAGAAGATCTAAGGTTTGACACGGTACAACAGGATGGGAAGATTACTGATGACTCTATGCTTCATTGAGAGTAAAGTGGACTCCAACCCTTGCTTCAAGGTTGAAGGCGGAAGATCAGTGATGTTCCTGTTATGTGTCGATGCACTAGGCATGGAGGTGTGGTAGAGCGTGGATGGAAACTCCCTTGGACAAGGGAAGTATGCAGTAGAGATCCTGAAGAGATTTGGGATGATGGACTGCAAGACTATGGCCACACCTATGGCATCGAACCTGAAGCTATTAAGTGATGCTTCATCGAAGATGGTTGATGCTACGATGTATCATCAGATGATTGGGTCCTTGATGGACCTGAGACCAGATATTTGCTTTGCTGTGAACACATTGAGACATGTTCACCTGATGGTTGCAAAGCATGTAGGGGTACAATTGATTATGGGCTAAAGTATGATGCGAATCAAAAGATTAACCTGGAGGGTTATGTTGATTTAGATTGGGCAGGCAGGGCCATCGACAGAAAGAGTACTTCAGGGTGTTGCTTCAGTATGGGATCAGGTGTGATCTCTTGGTTTAGCAGGAAGCAATCATGTGTGGCACTGAGTACAGCTGAAGCAGAGTATGTCGCAGCTTGTTCAGCTAGTTGTGAGGCAGTATGGCTGCGGAAGCTACTATCTGATATATTTGATCTCCAGTTGGATGCTACTTGTATACATTGTGACAACCAGAGTTGCGTGAAGTTGTCATAGAATCCAGTGTTCCATGACAATTCGAAGCATATCAAGATCAAGTATCACTATATCAGGGATATGGTGCAGGGAGGAGTAGTGAAGCTCCTATATGTTGAGACGGAGGAACAGATAGCTAATGTGTTGATGAAGCCATTAGCCAGAGTGAAGTTTGAGTACTTCAGAGAGAGACTTGGTGTTCTCCAAATCGAGGCTTCCTCCTAGGGAAAGTGATGAGTCCCAAAGCCATTCTGACGAGGAGGTCAGATGTAAGGGCTGAGCCATTCTGTCATGGTGAGAGGATTCAGTTCCTTCCATGTCAGATATGAGTGCTATAGATCCATATCCATTGTGACGAGGAGGTCAGATGTAAGGGCTGAGCCATTCTGTCATGGTGAGAGGATTCAGTTCCTTCCATGTTAGATATGAGTGCTGAGATGCATAGCCATTCTGATGAGCAGGTCAGATGTAAGGGCTGAACCATTCTGTTCATGGCTAAAGGATTAGGTTCCTCCCATGTCAGATGTGAGTGTTGGCCATTCTGTCGAGTATGACATATGTAAGGGCAATTGCCACTCTCTGGGAGAGTGGAGGCACCTAGTCAGTTACCAGGTAGCTCAGTCTGGGACTGGGGGCCTTTCTAACGAGGGTGGAGGATTTGGTTCCTTCCAGGTCAGATGTGAGTGCATGCCATTCCGTCATAGTGAGAGGATTAAGTTCCTTCTATGACCAATGTAAGTGCGGGCCATTCCATCATAGTGAGAGGATTAAGTTCCTTCTATGACCGATGTAAGTGTGGGCCATTCCATCATAGTGAGAGGATTAAGTTCCTTCTATGGCCAATGTAAGTGCGGGACATTTCGTCATGGTGAGAGGATTAAGTTCCTTCCATGGCCTATGTAAGTGCGGGCCATTCTTTCATGGTGAGAGGATTAAGTTCCTTCCATGTCAGATGTAAGGGCAGGCCATTCTATCTTGGTGAGAGGATTCAGTTCCTTCCATGATAGATGTGAGTGCGGGGCCTTTCTGATGTGATTGTAGTTTACTACATGATCAGATGTGAGTGCTGGGCGTGCCTTTCTGACGAGTAGGTTAGATGTAAGTGCTGGGCATGCCTTTCTGATGAGTAGGTCAGATATAAGTGTTGGGCGAAGACCTACCTGTGGGCTAGGCCTACAACCAGCATGAAAGAAGGCTGGCTCTGTAGAAATTCCTATGACGAGATAGTACACACATGATGATGACCAGAGGAGATCCAGATCGAGCTATGATCCAGATCCAGTTATGATGAATCCGAGAGATCCAGATCGAGTAATGATCCAAATCCAGTGATGATGATCCAGATCGAGTGATGATCCAGATCCCTTTCTATGACGATCCAGATCGAGAGATGATACAGATCCAGATGACTTGAAGATGAAGATGAATTGAATACGAAGATGAATTGAAGATGAAGATGATCCATTTGATACAGATAAGAAGACCAGTGCTGAAAATCGTGTCGAAAGAATGCCTTCCTAGTTAAGAGGGAGTGTTGATGTATATGTAACTTCGAAATGTATTCTTCCATGTATCTTATGTATTGTAACCCGATGTTTATTCCGGGATGTTTCTATTATGTATTTGAGTCATGTTGTCATACCCCGATGTTCCGATCGGGAGGATTAATAATGTAAACAAGTCATATCAAGTCATTAGGTAAGTCCCCACAGTTTCGGGGCACTTGAGTTATTATACACAAATTAAGGTGTAGGCTCGAGTAGTAATTGTTAGGTTAAGCCTACGTGTGAAAATGCAATTCAAGTGAATGGATGAATATAAATAGAGAGTGAGAGTCTCTCTATTTATCACTTGTGAAATACATCACTTGCTCTCTCAAGTGTGGCGCACTAGTGGAGAAGGAAATATACTAGGACAAGAAGACTACTGCTGTTGGAGTGCATCTTTCTGTTTTAGGATTTTACATCTTGTGGTGATACTATCTTAGAGGAAGTTAAGGGGTTTTCTCCATTTATGGTTTCCCCGATCAAAACTCTTTGTGTCTCTTGTCTCTTGTGATGTGCTTATGTTATTGCTGTGCTTGTTATTCTCTCAGTGAAAATATCCTAACATAATGCTAGCTTAAATGTTGAAAAACTAACAAATTAGGCGAGTAGGACCATGTGGAATTATTTCTAACTCTGAGTTATCCCTCACAATTAGAAACTGTGCCCTCCCTTAGTCAAAATATGCCTCTTTTAAGTTATGACAACTTTCTGCTTTTCTTGGCTCATAAGGAAACTCTTTATTTCCTTAAAGAAAAATTTCTTGCTTTTACCTCTTTCTGCTTTTTCTGCTTTTAGGAAACTTCCCTTTATTCTCTTGCTTGCTTTTATCATGGAATTTCTTATTTTTACCAAGGAAATTTTACTATCTTTCCCCAATGCACCCTCCTGACATGGCAGCCTTAATTCCACATCATTATTATGCATAATAAATAAAATTAAATACATGCCTTGGAACAATTATTAGTAAAAATTTATCCTAGGAGGAATAATTAATAACAACTTGAGCCCCTATGAACTTAGCATGGTCAACACTTTTAATGGTCAATTTGAGGGAACATGACAGTCCTCCCCTCCCAAATATGCTTGTCCTCAAGTAGAAGCACCACAGAGTGTTGCAAATTTTTCCACCATGTTTTTGCTGCACCACTCTGATCATAGCCATTTTTTTTATACCACTTCCTTTAGCAAAATTTCCAACCCAGTTAAAGTAACTGAGCGTAATTCCTGGATCCCACTGCCTCCTCTGCAAGGACCCAAATTTTTCTGCCACATTTTGAACTCTGTCATTCCTAAGAATTCCTGGATCCCATCGTTTTATCTACCTCCTTCCACCGATCAATAAAAACAACAGAATTTTATCATTGTAGAGGAGGAAAATGAGGTTATGAAAATCATACCACCATACTGGGAGCTCATCTCTCCCCATGCCAAACTGAACATTTTTTAAACTCTCCCACCAAACATGGAATTCCTTAATGCAAGACCAAATCATCTTGAGCCTCTCTAAAGTATGAAAATCCATGTGCAAGCTAGCACTAGAACTTAGGCCACTGTTGTTATGAATACACAGGAGGTTATCCCATGTCCCTCCATGTATACTGAAAGCATCATATAGCAGCCATACAGGCTGATTCCATTGTTCATACAATTTCTTTGATGTGTCCAATGTCTCTCCATTGATGCAAGCATGATTTTTACCCTCCAGTGCACACATCTCGATCATGTGTCTAGCCACCCAATCAATGGACGGACAAAATTTCATGCTAAATGATTCAGGTGGGAATAATTCAGCTACTACTAATGCACTTGTCAAACCACATGGTTTGACCATCAATACCTCAACTAGAAGAGTGAAAATATCAAGCTCCTCTTGTGGCATCAATAGAAAAAATCCTTTCACCCAATTTTCATCCCCACATGATGTGGCTAAAATAGAAGTGTGGGGTGAAGAATTGTGAGCCAAATCCCTACAATGCTCATCAATCAAGATAATGGATCCACAAATTCCTCCATTATTTTTCTGAGTGACAAAGTGATCATGTGCCTCCTCCAAAATTGTACAACATTTTCCTAAAGGCAACTCATAATCTCTTAGGAACCATGCAAGTGCTTGATCTTCATATTGCTTAACCTCAAACTTCTCAAGCACATGAAAATCAGAATGCACCTCATGTGCATGTATATGGGAGGTATATAATAGATGCAAATTAAGTCTTTGTTTCTGTTCACACGTCAAGACAATGTCAGTCACAACAAAAGAATTATTGCAGAAATTAAAAAAATTCCCTCCCAAGGTCTTCATTCCAAATATGTCTCTATGGAACTCAACAAGTGCTCCCCTCTTCATCCAATGGCTCAACTCTATGCCATTGATCCAAGGGTGCAAAAATCCATCAATTGACCCACACATTGAGAGTATGTGTAGATTTGATGCCTTCTTTTCAAAAGTGGCTGCACACACATGCCCTTTCTGCTGCTTGTAAATCATAGAAAAATCAGCAATATTAAAAACAATTTTCTTGCAACAAGACGTAAAAATTTTACCTTCCATATTTTCCTCTTCTATGATTCCTCTATCCAACCATCTAGTGGATGAATCAAAGATATTTATTGCTGATTTATATGATCTATAATTATTTATCTCTTCTACAATAGGATCTATCTCCCATGGGGACAAATCATGATCCCCCTGTCGTGCATGCAACACAAACCAGAAAAATTTCTTCACCCACTGTTCAATCCCCACTGGTGTTTCTGAATCTAGGACATGTGGGAAAGAACTATGAAACTTCTTTACATGTTTGCAACCTTCAGTAATCATACTTATGGCTGCAACTTTTTCATTATTGGCTGGCCCAAATTGTGTGCTCTCATCCCACTCTTCCATAGGAGAGTGTTTGTCTTCAAGGAACAACTCAAGTTTCCTTGGAAAGAAATCAAGTGCTTGGTTCTCATAAAACTGTTCTGCAACACTCTTTAAGCACATAATGAATAGAATGGTCCTCATGGTCCACCCAATCATGAGGTTCCTCTGTGCTATTTACCCAAAAGGGATGACTCTCTGGAAAGATTGAGGATTCAGTCATTTCTTTCCACTCTTGTTGGAATTGTTCTATCTTCATTTGTGATTCTAAGAGGGCACTTTGAGTGTATCTCAAAGAATCTTGGGTTGCCAACAAATCACCTTTGAGCTTGTAGTTCTCTTCTTCATATATGCAAATACTTTCTTCATTATGCAGTGATGCTTTCCGCAATAACTCAACAAGCTCAAACATGTCATTTTTATCTGAAAGCAATTGTGAGAAATTACCTTTGATTGTGGACATTGTTTTTTGGATATTCTCCATGGCTTCAAAGGAAGATTGGTCTTCCATTAAAGCAGCTTCCCAACACATATTTGACACTGAATCATGAGTGTCATGGATAATTTTTAGGGCCTCTTGGATCTTCTGTTCATCCATCTTCAATGACCCCGCAAGAAGATGAGGTTCTTGTAGATGTTCCTCCTCTTCATTTTCCATCATCGAATCGATTTCATGCAGTGCACTTGAGGTTTTGAAATCTGATCCATATGTTGTTTCTACAATATATTCATATTTTAAGTCCTCAAAAACATAATTTGGGCTGCAACTTAAGTGCTCATTCATCCTTGGTGCACACAGAAAGATATTCTCTGAAAGTTTCATCCTTCATACTCCATTCATTTTTTACGCTGGAATTTTGAACCTCGTCACTAGGTGGCTCAACCATTCTGAACTCTTCACTAGAAGTGGCTGCCATATCAGACTTACAAAATGGCACATAAAAATGAGAATTTAATAACTCACCATGTGTTATGTTCTCCTCCTTATGTGGTGGAATTATGATGGCTTGCTCACCCACCCATTTCTCTACTTCACACCCTACTGAGATGTGCTCAATATTTGCTCCCTTGTGAGGCTCAAGGGGTGACTGTAAATATGAATTGTGTTTCTCTTTTGGATCAGATCCAAAATATATCTCACCATCATCAATCTGCCCCATCTCTTCTGCACTCATATTGAAATCAACCACAAAGAAATTTGGAGTCATTTCACCTTCCACGTTACCAACAACTAGATGTTGGACTGTTAGATCTTTAGTTGTGCATGGATATTCTCCATCTCCTTCTGACAAGGGATTTGGTGACTCATAATCCTCATGGATACTGCAAATAGGCTGATCTCTCTTTGGGGAAAACCCAAATAATCTCTCAAAGAAACCATGTACAGATGGCTCTAATGAATCTTCACTTTTTGTCCTCTTTTCTTTTCCTTTACTTTGAGAAGTGGAAAAACTTAGTTCCTTTCTTTATGGATTATTGGTATTCAAAGAACCTACATGTTTTAATGTTTTTGAAAACATAGAATCTCCATATTTATTTCCTTCATGCTGAGAGGCACTACTACTCCCTTTTCCATGTTTGCTTGCCAACTGCTTGGCAAGGAATTCTCTAGTCTCTTGATTTGTCTGAATGATGCTTTGGGATACATATTTCATCCCTTTCAATGTTCTTTGCATCAAAATTCTTAAATCTTCTTGATCATCCATTTTTGAATGCTCTTCTTCATACAACTCAAATTCTAAATCTCCCATGAATGGAACTAATTCCACAACTGCAACTTGAAGATATTATTGAGCTACTTTTCCACTGAGAGTTAATTACCACAAGATGAGCCAAGTAAAGTGCTCTGATACCACTTTAATGTCCCAAGTCTAGTGTATATACCTGAACACTCTTCAATTCTATAAATTATATTAAAATTTCTGAACTTGAATTAATTTACACAATGACTTCTCAGACTGGGCCAATAAGGGGTTTATTCTGGGAAATTTTGCAGGAAAAAGGAGTGAGAAGTGGTCAGCAACAAAACACAATCATAAATTGAATTTCCTCTCCCCTAACACATTTATATATGGTTCCATTTAGGTTTCAGAGTCCGCACTGCAGAAACTTACTACCACGCTTCTGGGCAGCCAAACCGTGCAACTAAGGAAAGTAGTTCGGTTTGTTTCAACCAGGGGATTATGGAAACTTGAAGAGGTTTATTACAGCATTAATATAACATAAATAAATTATTTATACAATTCATTGATGTTTTGGAAAGTTCTAATAAGTTTTGGGAGAATTTGGGATTTTTGGCAGTTTTGGCCAAGGAGAACCCTACGCAAAGGAGGATGCAAAAGGGTGGTACAAACCAAACCAAAAATGGTTCTGGATATTTATATGGGAATTTAGGCCTTTTACTGACCTACAGGAACTGACATATCTCAGTTTGAGTTTACAGAGCCTATTTTGCATCAATTTCAATAAAACTAGTAATCTAGATAGGGTCTTAAAAAGACTATTAAATCATCTTAAATTCAATTCTATGAAACATGAGATTTATAACAGAGATAAAAATGGGTTCTATGAACATGAAAATTTATTTCAATCCCTTCCCCATCATGACATATTCATTACAATGCTCAGATTCACTCAATTCCCCCATACACTGCTAAAATAGGATCTTTTAATGAAACTGAGATGATATTCTTTAGGATATGAGATATTTCGACCTGATAAATGTAATTTTCAGAATATTATGAGCCCACATAACATAAATTACATCATATACTGACCATTACAAGGATGCTCCAAAAATGAGGGGCAGGAGGCCCGAATCATGACCAGTAAGGGGCTGTGAGCATTGGTGAAGCATGAGCTTCACTAAATCTTGACTTGAACTTGATGGAGGCTGTAAATAAAACTCTTATTATCCTTAAATGTCTGCAATATAGTGCTCCACACCTGCAATGGAAGAGAAGGGGATGGAAGGAGAGGGAAATGTAAGGCTGGGCTCATCTCCTAGTAGTCTGAGGCACAACACTCAGAAGTAATGCTCACATAAGCATTCAGCAATAAAATCATCAACCAAACTGAAGCAATGGGTTTTAATTTATCTTTTATAGAATTATGGATGACCTGATTAGTAAGTTGAGGCCAATGGTAACCTGTGAGAGCAAGTCAACCCCATGGGTGACCTAACCCTAGCCACAAAAGCACCCCCCTTAGGAAATTAGGCAAGTAGGACCATGTGGAATTATTTCTAATTCCGAATCATCCCTCACAATTAGAAACTATGCCCTCCCTTAGTCAAAATATGCCTCTTTTAAGTTATGACAACTTTCTGCTTTTCTTGGCTCATAAGGAAACTCTTTATTTCCTTAAAGAAAACTTTTCTATTTTTACCTCTTTCTGCTTTTTCTGCTTTTAGGAAACTTCCCTTTATTCTCTTGATTTCTTTTGTCATGGACTTTCTTATTTTTACCAAGGAAAGTTTACTAGCTTTCCCCAATGCACCCTCCTGACATGGCAGCCTTAATTCCACATCATTATTGTGCATAATAAATAAAATTGCTGAAATAAAATTAAATACATGCCTTGGAAAAATTATTAGTAAAAATTTATCCTAGGAGGAATATTAATAACAACTTGAGCCCCTAGGAACTTAGCATGGTCAAAACTTTTAATGGTCAATTTGAGGGAACATGACACACAACCTGTACCACACTGCATAACCTGTGCCACACTGCACAATCACTGCCACTACTAACCACTGCTCATCATCTGATCATTACTCATCAACCAAGTAATGTCCACTGTATCACAATACTCATCAACATGTACCAATCAATCTGTTTCTCACATCAACCAACTCATTCAATCTGAGTCTGCACACCAAACTCAATCCACCTGGATCAAGCCAACTACTCATATAACTCATCCAATCTAATTCAAACCAACTACACATAGGGAAACTTGTGCCAGTCTTTCTCAACTATACCAATATGCTTGTGTACCTGTGCCAAATCAATCATATATTTGTGTTAACCTAATCAAGTGCTCTGACAGTCAACCAAACCTTCTTACTTGGCCTATTTCATCAAGTAAAATACACATTTGAGCAACCAAGAGACTTCACATACTGTCAACCAAACTTTGTCCAAACACACTCAACTCAATGACACCACAACCAAACTCAATCATAGTCAAGGAATACTTAACAGTTAAACATGATATATATCAACCAAATAACCTCAACCAAGAAGATAAAAGACTTAACAAACTATGTCAAAATTAATCGATATCATAAACTCTTAGACACAAAAGGATTTTTCACTCTACTCAAATCAAGTCAACAAATCAAACAAATAGTCACTTACAACATTGTCAAAGGTTGTCATTAACAATCCAACTCCACTTAGGTCAGAGACACAATGATCAACACTTGTAAACCTAGTTTTCAAAGAAAACATTTAGGTTGATAAAATAAATAACTCACAATATATAATACTTACATGTCAACTTCTCATTCAATACTACACTTATACAACAATCAAGATAAACACCAAGATCTATGCCAACAACATCCAAGATAATCATCAAGATCTATATCAATATCACATCAAAATATATGCCAAGAAAACCATTACCGTAGCCTTCATATTAATATCACAAGATGAATAAAAAAATATATTGAATGACTTTAAAAATATATACCAATATATAGCCTCACATATTAAGATCAAAGAAGAACTCTATCCATGAGAGACATGTGCCATTACAAGAGAAACTATGAAGCATGAACCATACCTTATTTAATATCACAAGATGAATAAAAATTAGAAAACCCAAAATAAAATCTATATCCTATAATCACACATCCCTCATAACAAGCTTTCCAACGAGCCAAAAATTTTGTAATTCCGATTCCGTATAAGAAAGTTATGCTAATTTTTGTGAAGATGCCCAAAAAAATTTCTGTCACAACATTTCGCATTTTTCTCCAAAATGTGAGAAATTCCTAAGAGAATTGATGATGGAAAAATGAGATGTTTGATATTCTATTTATATAAGTTGTGGATAACAATTATTACCTTGGGCCGACATGCAATTCAAAATTACAAATAATTAAAATCTTTTTTGTTTAGTCGGCTCACCCAAAAAGGTGGGGTAGCCCAACTTCAAAAATTCATTTCTCTTCAACCGTAAGGAGTTAGAAGATGATCCACATATCAACAGAAATGGATTGATGAGGAATATATCCCTATGATGGGTTTATTTTAAAATTCTTGGTCTAATACCCTTAAATTCTTCAATATGTCCAGGACATCAAAGACCCCACACATGAGGGTGCCAAAGGCCATACCACTAACTACAAGAGTTTTAAAGTATTCTTCAACATATCAAGGAACATATGTGGGCTCTACCTCCATCTACATCCCAATATCCATATAACCACAAATAAGACCATACATCATCATGGTTCAAGGTCTCCATATCATTAAAAACATATCCAATGGTTCCACTATATATCTTCATCACTATAAGAGTACGAACACCCCAAAAGAGGGGTACAAAGAACTCATCGTTTGCAACACCTTATGGGCTTCATATGCATGATCGTAAGGCTACTACATGGAAATTATCATATAGTGTCCAAGGGACATCAAAACATTTATGTGGGTTCAAGACTTAAACTTTCAAGGACACCAGGGACCCCATAACAATGGGTTCCAATATACCACCATAAGTGTGGGTTCCAACACCTAAGTCTCCACATGCAAGAGGATCAAGATCTAATATTGTGGACTCAAGGACCCCACAAGAACTTAACAACCCCAAGACCATCTAATGCAAGAAATGGTATTCACCATCAACCAATCAAAGACTTTACACACATGAGCCACATCATCCATCCAACAACCGATCAAGAGACTAAAACAAGTACAAGCATAACACGCATCACAAATACTAGTAAATAAATATCAATCATGAGTAAGGAACTTGACAATGGACTCAAATGGGACCAAGATACAACTTAGGGGCACTTGATCAAGTTAATGGGTAACTAGGGATTTTTTCATTGTTCCAAGGCCTCCAAGGGCTTCAAGCTTGGGCTTGGACAAGGTCAAAAGGGCTCCTCTTGCACAAACAACCACAAACTAAACACTAGCCCTCAAGGGCTCCACAAGGGGCACCAAGTACTCAATAGTTGGCATCAATGGCCATACACTATTGGCATCAATGACAAATTAATCAACAATCTCCCCCTTTTTCATTGATGACAACACCATAACTCCTCTTCAGAACAAGCTCCCCTGTCAACAAAACTTCTCTTCCCCTTTGTCATCAATGGCAAAGGGACCTTTCTTTGACCATACTGCTCTCCCTTAGGGAATGCTCCCCCTTAGTCCATGCTCCCCATATCATCAAATTCTCTTCCTTTTCAACTTTTCTTCCTCTTTGGATTAATTACAACAAAAACTTCTTTTGGCACTACTTCTTCCCTTATCATTGAGCATTGATTATTATTTGATGGACTTGTATTTTGTCACACAAATACTTCTGGAATCAACTACTATATGATACTCAAATCCAATAATCATTTACATATATCCTTTTACACATTCTTTGTACACTTCATATCACTAGTCAATAGTCTTCAAAATGGCATTGGGTCTTTCCCAACATTTTCATCATTTGTATTTTGATCTACTAACTTTATTCTCCATAGTTTGGTAGGATGATGGTTGTTCATGTCATTCAATTGAACTTGCTTTCTTCTCCAAACTTCAACCTATCCCTGCACCCTGCAATGTTTTGTGAAATGACCATAATAATAACAATTGTAATACTGAACCAAAAATGTACTTTTATTTCTTTCTGGAGTGATTCTGTCATGAGCTCTATAATGAATGGCTTTGTGACCATAGTTGTAACACTTGTAGCAGTGACCATGGAACCTTATAGGATATCTCTGAGTAGTAACTTCTCTTGATTCTTGCTGATCATGGGATCTTCTAAGAATACATGTATTACTGTTATCCTTTTCTTCTTTTACTATAGAGATTTTAATTTCTTCAATGTTCTTCTCGATCTTTGAATTTGTCACTTAACTGAGTAGTTGTTTTGTCCAAGTCTTCCCTCAAGGAGAGGATCTTCAATTCTTTCTTTCAAAAAATTTATATCTTTTCTTGGAGTTGTCTTGTTAGATCTTCTTCTATATTCTTGACTTATTCTACCTATTTGTTGAGAGCAAAGATATTGTCCTCCATATTTCCTTTTGAATTCTGATCATCGTCATGGAAGTTTTGCAGTTGACCTTGTAGTATATTATTCTCCTTTCTCAGTTCTAAGAGGTCCTTTTCAAATTCAAATTTTGTTAGGCATACCTTCCATAACTCTACCGTCAAGGATTTGATTTCAAGTTCTTGTTTTCTTCTTAACTTCTCTTCCAATATTTCTTTAGCCTTATAAGAACTTATCTCATTGTATTTGTCTGTAACTTGAAGATCAATTCTTTTTCCTTATCTTCTAGTAGTCTTTTGAGCTTGACAATTTCTTCTGAGTGCTTT
Source organism: Pseudotsuga menziesii (assembly GCA_001517045.1). Lineage (NCBI taxonomy): Eukaryota > Viridiplantae > Streptophyta > Pinopsida > Pinales > Pinaceae > Pseudotsuga > Pseudotsuga menziesii. The sequence continues at coordinate 271,441 of LPNX010346171.1, read as the reverse complement.
TCAATTTCTGTAGCTGACTTCTTAAGTTTGTCTTTCAGAGATTTGGATATGGCTTCTTTGATTTTGGTGGCTTCTTCAATTTGGAGTTTCAGATTAATTATGGTCTGTTTGGCCTTATCAGATTCTTCTTGGTTCTTCTTCTAGGCTTTGTCCAATTGCTCTTGCAATGCTTGTTTCTGTTCACATAGATTTTTCACTTCTTGCGAAACATTAGTAATTTCATTGTCTATCATAATATCAGCTAAATTTTTATTACTCATCAGAGAGAAAGGATTTTCATCATAATCTGAAGTGTTGCAATCAATTAACTAAGAATAGCTCTTATTTTCTATACCCAATAAACATATATCTTTAAAATAATTACAAACAGAGTGTTTAGGGAACATACCTTCATACTTACCTGGATCTTGTACTGACCTGTATTCTGCTTCTTGTTCTTCATTTAGCTAATTTATTTTGAACGACAATTCTTCAGCTGAGTTGCACTTTCCTATTTTCTCCTTTTGGAGATCTGTTAGATCTTCAAGCATTAATTCCATAACCTCTGCTTCCTCTTCTTTATTGGAGTAGTATTGCTCTAATTTGAGCCATAGTTCCTTAGCTAAAATGCACTTCCCTATCTTCTTATTTTGGATATCTGCTAGGCCTTCAAGGATGGCTTCCATAGCCATAGAATTATTTTTCTTTGCTTCTTTATGAGCTGATGTTTTCAATTTCTTTGGAGCTCTATATCCAATAACAACTAACTTCCATACACCAATTGCCTCAAGATAAGCCTGCATTCTCATTTTCCATATCAAGTAATAATTTGACTCACATGAAAATGGTACTCCATTCACCGAGAACCCCATGGTGTGTCAAAGATCTCCTTCAAGCTGATAAGTATTTCTATGAAGGACCTACTCTGATACCAATTGTTGGACACACCGGGGACACAGAGCGTGTTGGACCTATAAATGACCCCTTTTTTACCACCTTTACCTACCTTTTTTTGCCTCATCCTACTCCATTATGTACACTAAACAGATGTTTTTCTTTCACTTGGTCCCTCAATTCATACAGGTATGGTTAATCATTGTCTTATTTTATTAATGCTTAGGATTGTTGTAATTAGGGCTCTACATCTTGAATTATGCTAACATATGGTGGTTTTATAAAGATAATTCGAGATGTAAAGGATACAGGTGTAGCAGGTTGAACATGCCAAGAGAGGAATGAACATTCATTGCTAAGATAATTGCCCTCCATTCCATCGTTTCCCAAAGAACATGGTCAAAAAATACTATTCCACAGAAGCTGTACAAAGATAGCTGCAATAGGATGCAACAGATTCGGGTGCAACAGTGCGCCGCTACTCAATAATAGCTGCAATCCATGGAGTATCTTCTCGATTGATCGTGATTGTCATTTCTAACTCAAGTAACATCCTTCTTATATTTTCTGCTTCCATCTTGCGATGACTGTAATAGCTTATCGTAATTGGGGCAGCCTAAAGATCAGAGATCTGCATGGCTTCTCGATAATAGTGGGAAGATGTTATGATTGTAATTGTATAAATACTGGGAACTATTCCGAACCAGGGGTTGGAAATTAATCGAATATATTGTATAAGCTGTGACTGAGGTTGTGTGTTCATCTTCCATTTTAATACAAGGAGTTTGATTCTTTAGATCTCGACGTTCTAATGTGTGCTACTTCCAGCATCTCTATGTGAAGGCTGGGCCCGCCTTCCCATGGGGATTGCTGAGTTAATTAGGTATTTTATTTATTCTGTTATGTGGTTTGAATTTTATGATAAATCCATTTATTTACAGTAACATGCAACAGTCATCGATCTGCTGTGTGTTCATTTGAACGATCATTAATTGCATCCCCCATAAACTATAGTGGTGTGGTGTGATAGTCGACTATGTAGGTTAACTTTCTCTTATGCAACTGTGTGATAGCTGTGATAGCCTTGTTCATCCCTAGTTCCTTCAAATTTTGTTTTCTTTACATCCTTGCAGTTTATTCCTTTACATTTGTAATTGTAGAACTCAATTCCTGTTCTTTGAATTCCTATATTAAGTCGAATTAAGATAGTTGAGATGGATCTTTAGATGGCTTGGTAATTGAGGATTTAACTTTCTACAAAAGTAATCTAGATGTCTATTTCTTGAATCTTTTAATTATAGATTAAGGATTGTAAGAAGGTATTTTTGATTGCATTCTTAAGAAGGTAAGCTAGATTAAGTAGATTATGGGATAAGTTCGGCTGAACAGGAAAGTAGGGTCATTCATTTACAGCATCAACTACTTAGTGTTTGAAGCATATACAGTTCACATTATCCTAGAAATAAGACACTTCCCTGGGTTGACAATTTATATTGAACACTCTATATGTTGGCTTTAATTAACTTGCATATAGGGTGCCCAACATTTTTGCGTCGTTGTCGGGGAGGATAATTATTAGACACCACAGTAGTTGCATCTAGTAATTATATTTATTCATTTTTCTTCAGTTTTTAATTTTTCATGTTTTGGGTTGCATGAATATGAGAAGGGTACATCGTGACATTCCTATAAATCCTAGAACCCCACAGAACACTAACATTGCAGGTGGTCGAGGCCGTGGGTGAAATCCAGCATTAGGAAGAAGGACATTCATTGGCAATCTAGTTGATAGGACCAATTCTTTGACTGGGGTTCACCATCAGGAAACACCTATTAGAAGAATCCTAGTTACCCCTGGAGTGGAAGAATTAGTTTCCACAGTGCAGAAGACACGAGGAGCTACAACACCCTTGGATATCCCTACGGAGGAAGATAGAGTTAGTACTACAGGATCAGCTGAACAAGATTTGATATATCACATTAATGAGAAGGTTGTGACTGAAGAGGAGTGGACACAGTTCCATCAAAAATTTAACGATTAGTGGAAGCACGAAGAGGATAAAGCAGAAGAAGACATGAGCAACAGACACGATCCCAAAGATCACGAAGAAGCAATGGGTGAAAATCAGCATCATGAGGGTAACTCCCTGCCTAAAGGAACGGTTGTTACTCTCCAGTCCCCAATTCAACAGCCAAAGGGGATAACCCCCATGAAAAATATATCACCATCGGTGTTGCCTTGTTTTTATGGAAAAGTGACAGAGGATTCGGATGAATTTCTTTTCAAATTTGACATCCTCTATCGCAGCTACGACTACACCACCAATGCACAGAAGCTGAAAATTTTTCCTGCCACTCTGAAGAACAATGCATTACGTTGGTTCATGAGCCTAGGTGGGGGAACCGTCACTCCCTGGGAATGGATGAAACAGGTGTTCGTAGAGAAATATCAGGAGTATTGCAATACCAAGGATAAGAGAGAAGAACTGTTTAAAATGGTACAAAGGGACGATGAAAGTCTCAAAGATTTTGCTAAAAGGATTTTATATAATGTGCAGAGATATGGACAGACTAATATGGGGTTAGATGTGCTCAAAATAATCCTACTTCATGGGATTAGGGAAGATTGTCTAGACACGTTGAACCTGTTAGGAAAGGGGGATATCTCAAAGGATTCCTTTGAAAAGATCATTGAACTATGAAAAATGTATTCCATCGGATCTTCTAGGAACGAGAAATGGGACAAACGGGACAAATTAGAACATGATGTCTTCGATAGAACACAAAAGTCATAAAATGGAGGAGCCACCCGGGTAGAACTAGGAAATCTCCTCAAAAATTTCAAGACAGAAATGATGAGCTCCATCTCGTTGGAAATAGATGTCCTAAGGGCAAAGAAGAAATAGGCAGTAGAGGATCTCACACTTAGTATATTCTTCCCTAAATGTAGGAAGAACCACCCTCTGAAGGAGTGCTCGCTTGACAAGGTAGAAGTGTGTCAGCTGTGCGAGTTGAACCATGACACAAAAGAATGCCCTTCACTACCTCAAGTGAAGGCAGTTCTGCAGGAATCAACTCCAGATATGGAACTGGCCTACTTTATTGCACAGAAAAAGCCTTGGCAACCTCAAAATCAAGGTATGGCTCCAGGCTTGTTTTGATTTCCAAATAACTTGAATAATTGGAATAATATGCAACACATGAATACACAATTACATTCATCTTATTCTAATCATCAATGGTATCCCTCTCAACCTCTGATGCAAAATCTTAACTCCTGGAACCCTTGGACACAGCCACCAAACCAACAAATTCTTGGTCTCCTGGATGAAGGAACTTCCATCTAGGGAACCAGTTTCCCCATAACCAACCTCATCAATAGCTTCCTCATCCAACATTTCCTCATCAACCATACCCTCCTCAACAATACCCTCAACCTCATCAGCAGTCGCAGCCAAAACTCCAGAATAATGATGTCCCCAATATGTTGATACGACCACAACTGCCTGCTCAACCTAACCCCAACCCAAATAATAAAGCATTCCATCAGTTTGAGACTTTGAACATTCCCGTTCACTCTATTACCCCAGTACCCTGCAACGATAGCCGCTTACGATTAGGGAGGGTAGTGGAGCCTTTGGTCATTGAGGATGTTCCATCCTCTACGCATGAAGAAAGGATGAACCAACAATATTTATCCAATATAGCGACCCCCATTATTCAAGATGCTGAACATCCTACCAATATGCCGGCTGAAACAAAAGAAGACACATTTATCGACACACATCCTACACAATTTATTAGGGAACCACCATACCCTGAAATATTAATATTACTGAAGGCAGTGAGACAACCTCAATTCAACCTCTTAGGCGAATTAAAAAATATCTATATTAAAATTCCACTCCTTCAGGCCCTTCACAATGTACCTATCTATGCCATAACCACTCGAGATCTGTGTACAAGGAAACCAGGAAGAAAACCCAGGGATCCTCCCCCTGTTCATGTCATAGGGAAATTATCTGAATTAATAATGGGGAAAACCCTCTTTGCCAAATACAATGATCCTGCAAATCCCACTGTCACTATGCAAGTTGGGAGCACAGAGATACCCAATGTACTAGTAGATTTAGGCACATAAATTAACGTCATGACCATTGAAACTATAGGGAAACTTGGTCTCTCTAATCTCATGCCAACTCCTACCATTTTAGAACTGGAAAATAGATCCACTATTAAACCTGAAGGAATATTGGATGATCTCCTTATCTCAGTTGATTCATGGGAATATCCTTCTTGGTTTTACAACCTAAGTCGCATCTAGGAGGACACCCATTGATCCTGGGAAGTCCCTGGTGAACTACAGTTGATGCTTGCATTATCTGTCGGTCTAGGTCTATGACCATATCATATGGAACCAAGATAAAGAACCTCACTCTCTATCCTCCAGCTCGACCGAGCTTAGAAGCTGAAACTCCGTTATGGATGGAGCCAGAGGAAGAAGAGGGCGTTCAACGATTTTTAACAATAGGGAAGGCCTTGACTTTTAAAGATGAAACTGAAGATGATGCCATTAATAATTTCATCAGTGAACCCACTTTTTTCAATAAGAAAATTTATCAGATCCTGAATGCTACTCTAGGTGAAGAGGAACAAGAAAATCTCACAGAGGAGACATTAGTCAGTTATACTCACATAGTTCCAGTGTTGAAAAATTCAAAAATTGTTCCTGTCGAAGTAGAGTCTCGAAAAACCCTAAATATCAATCCCAGTCTTGTTCCAGATGAACAGGAACACCTAATCACTCTCTTAAAAAAACACAAGGGGGCATTTTCTTGGGAGTACACAGACATGAAGGGCATCCCTTCTAATCTGTGCACCCACCACATTTATATCAAAAGTGACTCCCGGCCTGTGTGCCACCCTCAACGAAGAATGAATCCCAATCTTAGGGACATAGTGAAGGAAGAAATTCAGAAACTCTTGGAAGCATGATTTATATATCCCATTTCAGACAACGAGTGGGTGTCTCCACTCATGATAGTAACCAAGAAGAATGGTAAATGGAGAGTATGTGTGGACTATAGAGAGATGAACAAGGAAACGTAGAAATATCACTTTCCCCTACCTTTCATTGATCAAGTACTTGACACCTTATCCGGGAAGAAGTTTTTCTCCTTCCTGGATGAGTTTAGCAGGTACAATTAAATCCAAATTGCTCCTGAAGACCGGGATAAAACTACCTTCACCTGTCCCTGGGGAAATTTTGCATACAGAGTACTTCAATTTGGCTTATGCAATGCACCAGCCCCATTTCAAAGAGCTGTGATTGCCATCTTTTCAGAATTGGTTAATGATAGTATGGAAATTTTCATGGATGATTTTACTCCTTATGGCAAAGACTTTGAAGAAGCATTGAAAAACTTGGAAAAGGTTTTAACACACTACAAGTAGACCCAACTATCTTTGAGAACTGAAAAGTGCCATATGATGATGAATGAAGGGGTAATGTTGGGGCATTTTATCTCTGTTGATGGCATCCAGGTAGAACCCTCTAAAATTAGGGTAATAAAAAATATACCTACTCCTGGAACTCAGAAAGAAGTGCATAGTTTCTTAGGGCATGCTGGATATTACAAAAGATTTATAGAAAACTTTTACAAACTTGCCTCTCCTTTTTTTTCATTGTTAATGAAGGATGTTCAATTTACTTGGAATGAGGCATGCCAGACAACGTTTGTTAAACTTAAGTAGAAGCTATCCACATCTCCCATTCTAAGAGGGCCCAATTGGGCCCTGCCCTTTCACATTTCTTCTGATGCCTCTGATACCGCCATTGGAGCAGTTTTAGGACAGCAGGATGGTCAAGCACCTTATGTAGTTTATTATATTAGCAAAAAAATTTCCCCTTTTGAACTTAATTATACTATTACCTATTAATTTTTCACAATGGTTTAGGAACTGAAAACGCAGTCTCATAAAGAATACAAACAAATCTGCATAAAATTGGCAAAATGGTGCTGCAATGGAAGTAGCAGCTCTGTATAATATTATGAAATAATGATGATATAATACAATGATCATGCCGGATGCATGAATTCCAAGACAATTTGAATTCCCAAGGACTTCAGTCAAATTGAATGAGTGAGTCTAGCTTAACTGAATGTAAGCCACAATGAACACTCAAGTTAACCACTAATCAAAACCCTAATTGACTCAACTGAGTCCTAACTGAAGTTGGAGTGCAATAAATGACTGATTCTAACTAAAAGTAGCTCAGACAAATGTCACTGTAAGCCAACCAATAAATGGTAGCGCACCAATAACTCCAATGAACCCCGATGAGGTTAACTGAAGTCTAACTGACTATCAAAAGTGGTTGGAGGTGCCCCTGTTGACTCTAGTTCATTAAATATTAATTAAATACTCAATGTAATGAAAGGAGGCACCTTCACTACTCTATTTAATTGATTGTAACCATCAGTTATCAATTTAGTGCATTTATGACACTCAGATCACCCCCAGAGTGCTCCAGTTAGACTCCCCAAATTAAGGAGAAGGCCTAGTTAGCATCCTTGACTGAAGGTAGGCGTGGGTGTGTCATACAGTGCTCCTCTAATGTCAATTAAGTCAATAAAACTTAGGATAGTGGTTTAACCAAGCCAAATTGACCAAAATGAGTGTGTATGGTGGCAAATGTCTCCAACACCCCCCCTTAAGCTATACTCAGGAGGAGTAGAAAACATAAAGTGCATAAGAATTCTAGGGCCCTGGAAACAAGGCCATAGGTCACCCTATACAAGACTAAAACTCAAACAATGCTAAAAAAAAACTAAGTGAGGAAAAGAGGGAAAACCTAGTGGGAAACCCCCCCCCCTCAAGCTGAACACTAAAATTAGTTGGATCACCTTGATGAACTCACCCCCAACAGTGAACAGTGGTAAGTGAACTTCTTTTCTGAAAATCTCTTGGTGAAGATGTCTGCAATCTACTCATCAGTCGAGCAGTATTGCAGAATGATGGTCATGTCATGCACTAGATCCTTGATATAGTGCATGTGTATCTCTACATGCTTGGTCCTCTGCCTAGTAACTGGATCTATGAATATCTTAATAGCACTTTGATTGTCACAAAAGAGGGCAGTGGACAAAGTACTACCAAGATCAAACTCTGAAAGAATTCCTTGCAACCAAACAGCTTGGATGCAAGCATTCACCGCTCCTCGATACTCAGCCTCTGCTGAAGACAATGCTATGGAGGCATGATTTTTGCTATACCAGCAAATGGGGCCACCAAAAAACATGAATACATATCCAAAAGTAGACTTCTGATCAATAGAATCACCCGCCCAATCGAAATCTATGTATCCAATCAGCTCTAGCTCGAAGTATGCATCATAGTGAATGTCGTAGGTCCTGGTTCCCTGAATGTACTGGAGGATCCTCTTGGCTGCCTTCCAATGAAGAGCATGGGGCTGCTACATGTATCTTGATACAGCATTCATGACATAATATATATTAGGACTAAAATGAATCAAGTACAACAAGCTACGAATCAGCTGTCGATAAATAGTGCAGTCCATGGGAGGTGTGCTTTTTCCTTCTTCAAGGCTGATCCCTGAAAGGAAAGGGAATGGAGAATATATAAATTCATCCATGTTAAACTTGAATAAAAATTCTATTATCTATTTGGACTGAGTTACCATTATCCCATTATAGTTTTGTCCAATTTCGAGCCCCAAAAATTGTTTTAAGAGCCCCAAATCGCTCAATTCAAATGCATTATGGAGAGCAATCTTGATGATTGAAATAGAAGCAATTGTGCTACCTGTGATCAGTAAGTCATCAACATATAAAAAAATAATAATCAAATTACCAACATACTTCTATATATACACATTTGTATCTGATTTACACCTTTGGAATTTTTGCGAGAGAAGGAAGGCATCCATCTTGAAATACCACTCTCTTGGGGCCTGTTTTAACCCGTATAGTGACTTCTTTAGCTTGAAAACCAAAGATGGATCAGAAATGTAGCCATCACGATACTTTATGTATATCTCCTCATGAATATATTGATGCAAAAAGGCTGACTTAACATCCATATGATGCATTTCCCAGTGCTTAGATGTTGAAATTGCCAAAACTAGGCGGATGGAGTCCATTTTTGCAACCGGTGCAAAAGTCTCATGGTAGTACACACCTTGGACCTGGGAGAAACCTTTTGCCACCAGAATTGTATTATATTTGCAGGTGCTTCTATCGACAGCAACCTTAGTCTAAAACACCCACTTTCATTGAACCAATTTCCTTCCCGGAGGAAGAGAAACTAGTTCCCAAGTTGTGTTTTTTTTAAGAAAATTCATCTCTTCATCCATGGAAACTTGCCATCTCGGATCCTTCCAAGCATGGTAGTAAGACTTAGGGTCTGAAATTATCATCAAATAACATGATTTGGAAAGAAAATAATCAGGAAAAGAGAGCGCAATACCTACTCTTTGGAAATCAAACTGGGTTCTCCTTGGATCATCCGGATTTCCAATGTTATCTCCTGCGGAGGAGAGTGTCTGCCGGCCCCAAGTTGGGAGATGATTTTGTACTTCAGGTTATAATTCAGCATCTGATATTTTTTGTACACTGATATCAGAAATCATAGGATTCAAATCAGGGTCATTACCCCCAATTTCATCATCCAAATATTCAGTAGAATAGGAAGGAAATTCAGCAGTTTTCTCCTTCACTAGTTCCACCTCCTAAAGAGGCTCATCGAACTTGACACTCCTTCCGATGATGATCTGTTTTGTTTTGATATCCAGTAGCTTGAAACCTTTTGATTCATTAGGATACCCAATAAACAGACATTATATGCTTTTCGGTTGTAAATCTCTCCTTTTATTAAGTGGAATTCGGGCGCATGTAGTGGACCCAAACACTTGCAGATTCGACACATCCAGCTTGTGTCCGAAGTATGCTTCGAAAGGGGTCTTCCCTTTCATGGATGAGTGTAGCACTCTATTTTGAATATATTCTGCAGCATGCATGGATTCAGCCCACAAATTTGCAGCCAACTTCTTTGATTCCAACATACTGGTGGTCATCTCCTTAAGAGACCGATTCTTCCTCTCTGCTACACCGTTCTGCTAGGGAGTGTAGGGAACTGAATGATGGACCTAAATACAACTTTGGGAACATATGTGTAGCAACTGATTACTAAAATACTCCTTACCATTTTCAGATCTCAATAACTTGATCTTTTTGCCAGATGCATTCTCAATCAAGGCCTTCAATTCAGTGAATTTTTCATAGACGTCCGACTTCTTTTTGATAAAGAAGACCCATGTGTACCTGGAAAAATCATAAATGAAAGTCAGAACGTACCTTGATCCATTCATGGATGTGATAGGAATGAAACCACTGATATCAAAATGTATCAGTCCCAAGATACATGATGCTCGGTTTTTCCTTCCCCCGATCGAACTTATGCTCAGGGTGCTTTCCAACAACACATCCCTTGCAAATTCCAGTGGTTTCCTTGATGGCCGGGAGGCCTTCAACCATAGAATTCTTTTGCAATTGCTGCAAGTATTTGAATTTTATATGGCCGAACCTCTCATGCCACAGTATACTAACTTCATTTCCATGAGTCAGCAATGCAGTGGGAGAACTCATAGTTGCAAGGCCTTTTGCAACAAGTTTCCTAGATGTAAGTTCTATGATGTATACATCATCCAGGCTGAAGGAAAATATTTTGGGCACTCGCGTATGTGTCATTTGATAAACACTAAGGAGGTTTGATGCCAGAGATGGTATGTACAGAAAATTTGAAAAATAGCCATGCTCAAGATCAACAATACCTTGTCCTTCGGATATGATAGTGGAGTCATCTCCCATGTGGATGGGAATGGATTTGCCGGTCTCCAAAGATGAGAAGGAGTCTCTTTCATCCATGATGTGATTCGAAGCTCTAGAATCTATCAAGAGTGCTTTGGAATTCGAAGTGCTTACCATGAGGGCATGACCTAATTCATGTTATGGTTCTTGATCTTGTTGATCTCTCCTCCAAAATATTTCTAGAAGATTGATGTGATTTCTCTCAAGGAGAGAGGTAGCTTCATCAAGTTTCTTTTTCATGTAGACATTTTCAGGGTGGAAGCCCTTCCCACAGTATGAACACTTAACTTTTTCCTTTCCATGATGCCCTTTTCCTTTGTTCTTCTTTGAGCCGGAAGACTCTTCATGCTGCTGGTTTTCAACTTTAGGATTAGGAGCTTCGAATTTGGTTTTTGGGTTCTTCTGCTGCTTTCCTTTACCCTTCATATCTTTGGGCCCCAAGACATGGAGGGCTTGATCATGAGAGGATCTGATGATCCCCATATGGACAAGCTTATCATGTTCACTTGTTAGGGACTCAATGAAGGCATTGAGTGAAGGCATCTTCCATCCAGGGGTTGTGAGATTCCTCGCATGGAATGTAGAGAAAAAAATTGAATAATCAGCTCCAAGTTTGGAGAGAATGGTGAGGATGAGCTGATCATCCTCCTTCTCCACCTTACATTGCTTCAACAGTAAGACAATGTGCTTGAACTTTGTGAAAAAATCATTCAAGGTCTCGAAATTGGAAGGCTAGAGAGACATCAACTCATTCTCAAGAAAGTATACTCTCAAATCATCCTGTTTTCCATACAGGGTTTCCAATTTGTCCCAGATTTCCTTTGGAGTATTCAATCCTGAGAGATGGAAAAGAAGATCTCAGGAAATAGAGAGGCAAAAGAATCTAAATGCTTCATCTTTATTGTTCAATAATATAGCTTTGTCTGTCATAGAAGCAGGCTCTTCTTCAGTGTCCATCATGACCCTATAGAGTCCTTTGGCATGTAGCTAGATCTCCATGTCTCCTTTCCATGAGTGGAAATTGAATGGAGCCAAGAGTTCTATGGAAGAAGCCATCTGAAACTGCTGGAGCGAATGCTTTCACCTGTTAAAAACCTGCAAATCACAACAAAAGGGGCACTGTAAGGTCAGATAGCCTGCACATTTTAGGCTTTCATCACAACCAGCATAGTTTATCAAGCAAGCTTGACCAAAAATTTCCTTACTTGGGGTATTAAGTGGTAAGCCTTGGCTTCTGGTGCAGTGCTGGAATTTTTGAGCTTTGCTCAATTTTTCATGCAAGATCTGTCAAAAACTTTCTTTTTGAGAGATATGAGCTTCGTCCTGTCGTGAGATCTGATACCATATTAATTTATCACAGTGGTCTAGGAATTGAAAACATAGTCTCACAAAGAATACAAACAAATATTCATAAAATTGGAAAAATGGTGCTGCAATGGAAGTAGAAGCTTTGTATAATCAAATGAAAGAATGATGATACAATACAATGATCATGCCAGATGCATGAATTCCAAGACAATTCTAATTCCCAAGGAGGTCATTCGAATTGAATGAGTGAATCTAGCTTAATTGAATGTAAGCCACAGTGAACACTCAAGTTAACCACTGATCAAAACCCTAATTGACTCAATTGAGTCCTAACTAAATTCAGAGTGCAATAAATGACTGATTCTAACTGAAAATAGCTCAGACACATGTCACTACAAGCCAACCAACAAGTGGTAGCACATCAATAACTCCAATGAACCCCGATGAGGTTTAATGAAGTCTAAGAGGCCATCAGAAGTGGTTGGAGGTGCCCCTGCTGACTCCAATTCATTAAATATTAATTAAATAATAAATTTAATGGAAGGAGGCACCTTCACTGCTTTGTTTAACTTATTGTAACCTTAAATTATAAATTTAGTGCATTTATGACACTCAGATCACCCCCGAAGTTCTCCAGTTAACCTCCCCGAATGAAGGAGAAGGCTTAGTTGGCCTCCTTGACTGAAGGTAGGCATGGGTGTGCTCATTTTGATGTCATACAATTCTCCTCTGATGTCAATTAAGTCAATGAAACTTAGGATATTGGTTTGACTAGGCCAAATTGACCAAAATGAGTGTGTATGGTGGTAAATGTCTCCAACATTACCAAGAAGGATTTTTTAGCCAGTATTTACTCCATTAACAAATTTTGACATTATATCATTAGATATCCTACCTTTTTGCACACTGACCACTCAGCCATTAAGTATATAAGGAATAAACCTGTTACAAATGATTGGGTAACTAGATGGCTATTATTATTATAGGAATTTGATATCACCATTATAGACAGACCTGGAAAAGAAAATGTTGTTGCTGATTTCTTATCTCGTTTTACTAATAGTGATGATAATATACCTATTGAGGACTCTTTTCCAGATGAACACTTATTTGCAGTTTCAGCTCATTTCCCTTGGTATCTAGATGTCACTAACTACTTGGCTACAGGGAAGCTTCTGGCACATTTGTCAAAAAGAGAAAAGAGGAAAATCATCCAACAAAGTGCCAGGTATTGTTGGATAGACAGTCATCTCTTCTACACAGGCCTTGATCTTGAGATCAGAAGATGTGTAAGAGAAGATGAAATATTTCATATTCTGAAGGCCTTCCATGACGAGCCTTGTGGGGGACATTTTGTAGTCAGGAGGACAGGACACAAAGCACTGAGAATGGGATACTATTGGCCGACCCTTTTCAGGGATGCAAAAAAATATGTCCAGTCTTGTGACAGCTGCCAGAGGACGGGCCAACCTAACAGATTTGATCAAATGCCTCTTCAACCACAACTGGTGGTTGAACCTTTTGACAGATTGACCTTAGATTTTTTTGGCCCTATCAACCGTCATTCCATGCAGAAATCCTACATCTTGGTTTGTACCAACTACATGACGAAATGGGTAAAAGCTGTGGCTTTGGTTAAAGCCAATGACCAGGCTGTGATCAATTTTCTGTATGGTGAAATATTTACCTGTTTCGGAGTACCCAAGGAAGTGGTTACAGATGGAGGACCTCAGTTTGTGTCACATCAATTTGAAGCTTTGTTACGAAAGTACTATATTCAGCACCAGATAGCTTCACCATACCATCCCCAGGTCAATGGCCAGGTGGAAAGCACTGACAAAGTTGTTGAAGCCATCCTTACCAAAATGGTTAAGAGCCATCATAGAGACTGGGATGATAGAATTCCGAAAGAATTGTGGGAATATCATAATACTTGGTGCAATACTACAGGTTTCTCTCCTTATGACTTGGTGTATGGGAAAAGTGTTGTCTTCCCTAATGAATTTGAAATCAAGACTTTGAAGACAGTTATGGAGGTAAGCTTAGATGTGAATGAAGCCCTAAAGAGAAGATTGAATCAATTGAATGAACTTGATGAGAAATTTTTAGCTGTTATGGATCAAACAGTATTAATCCAGCAACAGAGATCCAATTGGCACGACCGATTCATCAAAAAGAAATTCTTCTGCGAAGGAGACTAGGCATTATTATACGATTCAAGATTCAAAAGGGACTTCAAGGGTAAGTTACGCACAAGATGGTTGGGCCCATACCTGGTAGACAAAGTATTTGATAATCGTATAGTCCACCTGGTAACCATTGATGAGAAACGTGCACCATTATTTGCTAATGGTCATAGGCTGCAACTGTACCATAAGCCCATTTCAAAGGACGCATTCACTTCACTGATTGCAGCTGATCCAAAATACTAGTTAGAAGAAGGGCAGGAATATTTCTCTGCCCATGTCAATATTTAGATAATTGCTGTAAATCTTACATAAATTTTTGTACCTAAATAAATTGATATTTTTACTATTATTTTTATCTTTTTTTTCTTTGCACTTCATCCATTATTTTTTAGAATATGTGCAGGGATGTGCCTAAGGAGCAGTCGTCATGATTGGGCCTAACGAATAGGTTCATCCTTTTGTAACTTCCTGCATCAAAAGAAAACCCCTTGAACAATTCGTTATAGCTGCAACACCATAAAATACCGCCCTTTACCCCATTCGCCAAGCTGCAACACTGTAAAACTTTGCCTATTTTTATGTTTTTTTGTAGCCACAACACCATAAAATACCACCCTTTACCCCGTTCGCGCAGCTGCAACACCGTAAAAATTTGCCTATTTTTCCATTTTTCTGCAGCTGCAACACCGTAAAATACCGCCCTTTACCCCGTTTACGCAGTTGTAACACCATAAAAATTTGCCTATTTTTTCATTTTTCTGCAACTGCAATACCGTAAAATACCACCCTTTACCCTGTTCCTACAACTGCAACATCGTAAAACTTTGCCTATTTTTCCATTTTTCTACAGCTACAACACTGTAAAATACCACCCTTTACCCCATTCCACGTAGCTGCAACACCGTAACTTAATGCTTTTTTCATCCCGCACAGCTATGACACCGTTTCACTCTTGTCCATTTTTACCTTTTCTGGCAGCTGCAACACCGTTTCAATCTTGCCCACTTTTACCTCTTCCATTTTTACCATTTTTACCTTTTCTAGCGGCTGCGACTCCGCCAAAACTGGCTGATTTTTCCATGATTCATGGCTGTGACTCCACCAAACTGATTGATTTCTCTATGGCCTGCAGCTGTGACTCCTCCAATATTGGAAGAACTCTTTGCAACCTTGGTTCATGATTCCTCCAAACCTAGCCCCAATTCCTGATGCTGATGAGTCCGATTTACTTCACAACATTCATTATGTTTCCGACAAGATTGACAAGATGGTTTTGGTCCGCCGAGAGAAAAATTCATTACAGCACGCCTGCAATAATGATCAAATTTAAATGGCTGCACTTCACACGCTTTACTATTCTCAAAGGTCACCGCTCATCGCATATTTTTGAAGGTATGGTTCTGATTATTTACTCAATTAAGCATTAACTAGATTTGACAACATTAATCATACCTTGATTTCTACACCCATAATTACACCCGCATACCGTTAATTGTCCACTCGTACGACTTAATGGCCATTTAATCTTATCTGATAACCACCACCTTTCCTAATTTGGGATAAATTTCCAAACATTTCCATGCTCTTAACTTTCTGAATTTACCCAACTCCACTCTCAGCTATTCACGCATACTTTGTACTTTAACCTCCATTGTTGGGACCTATAATCTGTCGGGCTGATAAAGAATTTTAAAGTCAAACAAACATTGGTATCCCAGCTCAGCATGAACCTCCAAATACATGAGAGCTGAGAATAAATACTGAAATTTTCACTATTTTTGAAGCTGCGGGTTGGACTAAATTCTTCAAATGCCTGAATGGGTTTCATCGAGAGACAGCTCTATAATTTGCCTTAAATCTTATAGAAACCCACTCAGAGATTAGGGGGTTACGTATAGAAGTCTCTGAAGCAATAGTGACTGAAGTCATTATCCTTCCTCAGGTGGGAAGAGCCTGGTTTGATTGAAGAACCCCCAATGCTGTTGCAGTACATGATTTTTTGATAGAGGGGGAGAAAATTCATCAGTAAAGGAGAGGGATAGTGTTACAGTCACTACCTCGGCCATGGGATCAATTAGAAATTTTTCTCAAGAAGTATATCACCTGTGAAGGTAGGTATCAAATTGTTTATTATTCTGAACTTCCTCTATTATCTCATCTACACCATAGGGCCTTACTGAACATTCCATTTTATCTATTTAATGACCTACACCATATGGTGGGGTTTTTTAGAACAACCATGCATCCAAACTCCTCCCTTACCCACCATGGCCTAATCAAATTAATAATTTTAAGGGCCTTAGCTCAAAGGAACCAAACCTAGGAGCAATTCATAGGTCAAATTCAGATAAACCAGGAACCCACCCTTTTGCTTGGCATTCCAATAGAGGCAGAAGTAGAAGTACCTGTACTCTTGGGGCCTGTTCAAAACCAAGAGGAGCATGAAAATGTACAACTAGGGGGAGATGAGGATAAATAGGAGGATTGGAGTCCCTCCAATCTAGTTGGGGGGGAGATGAGACTAGATCGTATGATCAGTCACATGACCAAGCAGAAGAATTGGAGGAAAATGCAAGAGAAAACGTAATGGAGAGATTAAATCATATGGAAGCTCTGACAGGAGAGGCTAAAGGTGGAGTAGCATTAGATGCTCCAACAGCTAAAGCCAAGGATGTTAGGGCCATGATAACAAAAGGAAACATAGAGGTGTTGACCATTGAATCTTCCCCTGAATGGGGGGGAACTCTGATTGAAGAAGAACAGGAAAACGTTGATATAGAAGATATCCCTTCCACATAAACTGCAAATCTAGAGATTCCTGCACCATGAAAGAAAATAAGGAGATCAAAAGAAGAGATACATTCATCACCACCAATAAGAAGAAAAAGAACCAGGTTGGTTATAGCATCTGAAGCAGCATGGGAAAGATGGGAAACCCTAGAAGCACAGATTGAATTCCTCATTATGAGACCCAAATTAAATGATGCCCCACAGGAACCAGCTATAGAAGAACCTTAAATTGAGGGACTTTTGTACGAAAATGGATTATTAAAAGAAGAAGTACAATCACTTCAAAAAGAACTAGAAAATTGTAAGGAAGCATGCGGGAAGTAGGTAGAAAGGAAGCTGCACACACTGGTTGAAGCCGTAGACCGATTAGAATGATCACCTCCTACCAAGGATGGTGAGGAGGAAGAAAGAGTGGTATGCCCTATGTGTGGAGAAATATTTAACCAGTCAGGCTACAAATTCATAGTTCATGCCTTTGTGACACAACAAACTGTACCAGCAATTGTGGAAGAACAAGGACAAGAAGCACCAAAGATAGAAGCGAGGGATGCAGAAATGATCCCTGGTACAGAAAAAGGGGAAAATGAACAATTACAATCATAATGAACAGAAGAAGGACAATCTAATTGGAAGGATGGTGAATCTCCCAAAGAGAAACTTCAGCAGAGGGAAGTAGTAGATAAATAGGGTGTTGATACACAAGAACCAACATTTCTGAATATTCATGTTGAAGTTGCCACCCAAATTGGGGCAGATGAACTAAAGGCTGAAATTATTCCTAATTTTAGTGAAGAAGTACGTGTCGTGACTCCTGAACCTTCTCAGGGCATATAACTAATATAAATGGAACCCCAGTAGCAGGATGATGATGAAGTTGAACAGGGTGTTGATACACAAGAACCAGCATCCCTGAATATTCTTGTTGAAGTTTCCACCCAAATTGGGGTAGATGAACCAGAGGCTGAAAATATTCTTGATTTTAACGAAGAAGTATGCACTGTGACTCCTGAACCGTCTCAAGACACATAATTAATAGAAATGTAACCCCAACAATAGGAAAATGAGGAAGTTAACCAGGATGTTGTCACATAAGAACCAACATCCCTAGAAATTTCTGTGGATATTCTCAGGCAGCAAGAAGAAATTGATCCCAAAATGGATATAATTCCTGATTTGGATTTAGGAGAGGATGAACAAATGCGATCACAATCCTCGAGGGACAATGAAATCCTCAAAGAACAACTCCATATTGCAGAAGACATGGAATCAACTCTACAACCCCAGCATCATGAAGAAATAGAAGGGCAGGGCTCTGTTACACAAGAACTAGTGGCCTTGCATCTCCATGTCAAAGCTGCAGCTAACAACCAAGCAGATGGAAAGATCAAAATTCAGGAAGAGGTTGCCACACAAGAACCAACACCTTCATAATCAGTTGTTGAGGTTGTTATAGGAGAACTCGAAGAAGAGGATGTTGTTACACAAGAACTAGCATCCCCAGAAGTTGTTTCAAAGGCACCTAGGGTTGAAGTTGCTGTAGGAGAAATTCAAGGAAGGGGTGTCGTTACACAAGAGCCATCACCCCCAGAAGTGATTTCAAAAGTATCCATGCAGGTAGTAGAAGATGTTCAAATTGGAACATTAGATGATAAGGTATGGACTCAACTTCCTCAAAATTTTGTCAATTTGGATTCTGATAATGAAGAAAATGATGAAGATGAAGAAATATAGAGGCTGACAAAAGAACTCTCAATCCTAAGAATAGAAGCGAGGAAGTGGAGGAGTCAGATGGAGAGGTGTCAAGAAGGGATGGTTTCCCTTGTTGAACATAGGAATACCATCAAGGAATTGAAGGAAATATGGGAAGAAGAACTCATGTCCCAGAAACTCCATTGGGAAGAGCTACAGAAGGAGCTAAAGGAGTTGAAAAAGTTCAAATCCATGCAGGTGGAAAAAGATCAGTTGTATACTCTTTCTCATGAATTGTTGGGTACCAAAGTACCATCCTCCTCTTACCCTGTGTTTTTATTTGAGTAGTTCATTTGGTTTAAACTAAGGGTTGTAAAAGAAGGGAGACTATATGAAATAGCGACCTCAGCTAAATTCTTGGAAACATTTCTGGAAAGAGACTTTGATGAGAAGAACTTGCTTTGTGAGCTTTATTTGCATGAGTTGGCTTGTCCCTTGGATCGCCATTTGAATCCTATCCCTTTCTCAGCCGATGTTCAGCTGAGGGATTTTGCCTCCTTTGTTAGCAATCATGTTCAGTGGGAAAGATCCTTCCAAACTTTCTCTCATAATGAGTCCCACTCTAACCTTTGGATTCGAAGTGAACCTCAAAACCCTCATCTTATCCTTGCTCGTCAGCAGAATGTACTCACATGTCCCATCCAAACTCAGCAAATGATGGAATTTCAAGAAAAGGTTATCTCTACTTGTGTCAGCCAGATTTCCAAGCATCAACAATTGGCTTTGGAAGGTAGCCAACACAGATGGCAGGCTACCTCTTCAACCCTGATAAATAGATATCCCTACTGTTATAGGAATTTTAAACATGCACTTTCTAGGGTTGAGGGATATGTTGGATGCATGAAGGAATGTGGAGTTAATTGGCTGGGACTCAAATTCAAATTTCCTCTCATCTAGTGGCCAGAAAAACCATACAGGGAAGACTTCTCATTAACAAAGGCAGAAGTGCAAATGTGTTGGATATATTGGGTTGTCCATAAGGGATTCTTGGAAAAACAAGGAACTCTTGAATTCCCATATAAATTTCCTTCTCTCCACGAACAAAGTACAATGCCAGATTCATATTTAGAATAATGGAGGTTGTTGCATGGGGACATGCAACAGGAAAGTTGGGGAGAGATGTTGGGCCCAGAAATGACCCCTTTTTGACCACCTTTACCTACCTCTTTTTGCCTCATCCTACTCCATTATGTACACTAAACATATGTTTTTCTTTCACTTGGTCCCTCAATTCATACAGGTATGGTTAATCATTATCTTATTTTATTAATCCTTATAATTTTTGTAGTCAAGGCTCTACATCTTGAATTATGCTAACCTATGGTGGTTTTATAGAGACAATTTGAGATGTAAAGGATACAGGTGTAGCAGGTGGAACATGCCAAGAGAGGAATGAACATTCATTGCTGCAATAATCGCCATCCTTCCATCATTTCCCAAAGAACGTGGTCAAAGGATACTATTCCACGCAAACTGTATAAAGGTAACTGCAACAGGCTACAACAGATTCGAGTGCAACAGCGCGCCACTACTCAAGAATAGCGATAATCCATAGAGTATCTTCTTGATTGATCATGATTGTCATTTCTGGCTCAAGTAACAACCTTCCTATATTTTCTGCTTCCATCTTGCCATGGCTGTAACAACTTATCGTAATTGGGGCAGACTGAAGATCAGAGATATATTCATGGCTGCTAGATAATAGTGGAAAGATGTTATGATTGTAATTGTATAAATAATGGGAACTATAAGCTGTGACTAAGGTTGTGTGTTCATCTGCCATTTTAATACAAGGAGTTTGATTCTTCATATCTCAGTGTTCTAATGTGCGCTACTTCCAGCATCTCTGTGTGAAGGTTGGACCCGCCTTCCCACAGGGATTGCTAAGTTAATTAGGTATTTTATTTATTCTATTCTTTGGTTTGAATTTTATGATAAATCCATTTATTTACAGTAAGCTGCAATAGTCATTGATTTGACGTGTGTTCATTTGAATGATCAGTAATTGCATCCCCTGTAATTTGTAGTGGTGTGGTGTGATAGTCGACTGTGTAGGTTAACTTTATCTTATGCAACTATGTGATAGCTGTGACAGCCCTGTTTATCCCTAGTTATTTCAATTGTTTTTTTCTTTGCATCCTTGCAGTTTATTCCTTTACATTTATAATTGTAGAACTTAATTATTGTACTTTGAATTCCTAGATTAAGTCGAATTAAGATATTTGAAATGGATCTTTAGATGGCTTGGTAATTGAGGATTTAACTTTCTGCAAAAGTAATCTAGATATCTATTTCCTGAATCTTTTAATTATAGATTAAGGATTGTAAGAAGGTATTTGTGATTGCATTCTTAAGAAGGTAAGCTAGATTAAGTAGATTATGGGATGAGTTCAACTGAACAGGAAAGTAGGGTCATTCATTTACAGCATCAGCTACTTAGTGTTTGAAGCATATACAATGCGTATTATCCTTGAAATAAGAGACTTCCCTGGGTTGACAATTTATATTGAACACTCTGTATGTTGTCTTTAATTAACTTGCATATAGGGTGCCCAACATTTTGGCATCGTTGTCGGGGAGGATAATTATTAGACACCGTAGTAGTTGCATCCAGTAATTATATTTATTCATTTTTCTTTAGTTTTTAAGTTTGCATGTTTTGGGTTGCATGAATACGAGAAGGGTAGAGCGTGACATTCCTATAAATCCCAGAACCCCACAGAACACTAACATTGCAGGTGGTTGAGGCCGTGGAAGAAATCTAGCATTGGGAAGAAGGACATTCATTGACAATTTGGTTGATAGGACCAATTCTTCTACTAGGGATCGCCATTAGGAAACACCTATTAGAAGAAGCCCAGTTACCCTTGGAGTGGAAGCATCAGTTTCCACAGTGGAGAACACACGAGGAGCTGCAACACCCTCGGATATCCTTGCGGAGGAAGACAGAGTTAGTACTGCAGGATTAGTTGACCGAGATTTGATATATCACATTAATGGGAAGGTTGTGACTGAATAGGAGTGGAAACAGTTCCATAAAAAATTTAACGATCAATGGAAACACGAAGAGGATAAAGCAGAAGAAAACATGAGCAACAGATGCGATCTCGAAGATCACGAAGAAGCAATGGGTGAAAAACTGCATCACTAGGGTAACTCCCCGCCTGAAGGGACGGTTGCTACTGTCCAGTTCCAAATTCAACAGTCAGAGGGGATAGCCCCCATGAAAAATATATCACCATCGGTGTTGCTTAATTTTTATGGAAAAGTTGCAGAGGATCTGGATGAATTTCTTTTTGAATTTGACATCCTCTGTCGCAGCTACGAATACACCACCAATGCACAGAAGCTGAAAATTTTTCCTACCACTCTAAAGGACAATGCATTACATTGGTTCATGAGCCTGGGTGGGGGAACCGTCACTACTTGGGACCAGATGAAATAGGTGTTCCTGGAGAAATATCAGGAGTACTGCAATACCAAGGATAAGAGAGAACAACTGTTTAAAATGGTACAAAGGGACGATGAAAGTCTAGAATATTTTGTTGAAAGGATTTTATATAATGTGTAAAGATCTAGAAATACTAATATGGGGTTATATGTGCTCAAAATAATCTGACTTCATGGGATTAGGGAAGATTTCCTAGACATGTTGAACCTGTTAGGAAAGGGGGATATCCCAAAGGAGTTCTTTGAGAAGATCATTGAACTATGCAAAAGGTATTCCAGGGGATCTTCCAGGAACAACAAATGAGACAAATTAGAACGTGATGTCTTTGACAGAACACAAAAGTCATCTAATCAAGGAGCCACCCAGGAAGAAATAGGTAATCTCCTCAAAAATTTCAAGAAAAAAATTATGAGTTCAATCTCCTCGGAAATAGATGTCCTGGGGGAAAAGCAAAAACAAGCAGTAGAGGATCTCACACTTGGTATATTCTTCCCTACATGTAGTAAGAACCACCCACTGAAGGAGTGCCCGCTCGACAAGGTAGAAGTGTGTCATTTGTGTGAGTTGAACCATGAAAAAAAAGAATGCCCTTCACTACCTCAAGTGAAGGCAGTTCTGCAGGCATCAACTCCAGATGTGGAACCAACCTACTTTATTGCACAGAAAAATCCCTGGAACCCTCGAAATCAAGGTATGGCTCCAGACTTGTTTTCATTTCTGAATAACATGAATAATTGGAATAATATGCATCACATGAATACACAATTCCCTTCATATTATTCTAACCATCAATGGTATCCATCTCAACCTCCGAATCAAAATTTTAACTACTGGAACCCTTAGACACAGCCACCAAACCAGAAAAATTCTTGGTCTCCTGGATGGAGGAACTTCCATCCAGGGAACCAGTTTCCCCATAACCAACCTCCTCAACAACTTCCACATCAAACATCTCCTCATCAATCGTACCCTCCTCAACAATACCCTCAGCCTTATCAGCAGTCGCAGTTGCAACTCTAGAATAATGTTGTCCCCAATATGTTGATATGACCACTACTGCCTGCTCAACCTAACCCCAACCCAAATAATAAAGCAGTACATCAGTTTGAGACTGCCAACATGCCCGCTTACTCCATTACCCCAGTACCCTTCAATGACATCCACTTATGATCATGGGGGGTAGTGGAGCCTTTGGTCATTGAGGATGTTCCATCCTTTATGTGTGAAGAAAGGATGAACCAACAGTATTTATCCAATACAACGACCCCCATTATTGAAGATGCTAAACATCCTACCAATATGCCGGCTGAAACACAAGAAGACACATTTATCGACACACAACCTACACAATTGATTAGGGAACCACCATACCCTGAAATATTAATATTACCGAAGGCAGTGGGACAACCTCAATTTAACCTCTTAGGAGAATTAAAAAATCTCTATGTCAAAATTCCACTCCTTCAGGCCCTTCACGATGTACCTATCTATACCAGAACCGTTCAGGATCTGTGTACAAGGAAACTAGGAAGAAAACCCGGGCATCCTCCCTCTGTTCATGTCATAGGGAAATTATCTGAATTAATAATGGGGAAAACCCTCTTGGCCAAATACGACGATCCTGTGAATTCCACTATCACTGTGTAGGTTGGGAGCACACAAATACCCAATGTACTGGTATATTTAGGCATAGGAATTAATGTTATGACCATTGAAACTGTAAGGAAACTTGGGATCACTAATCTCAGGCCAACGCCTACCATTTTAGAACTGACAAATAGATCCACTATTAAACCTGAAGGAATCTTGGATGATCTCATTATCTCAGTTGATTCATGGGAATATCCTGCTAACTTCTTGGTTTTACAACCTAAGTCATACCTAGGAGGACACCCATTGATCTTGGGAAGGCCCTGGTTAGCTACAATTAATGCTTGCATCAGCTATTGGTCTGGGTCTATCACCATATCAGATGGAACTGAGATAAAGAACCTCACTCTCTATCCTCCAGCTCGGTCGAGCTTAGAAGCTGAAACTTCGTTATCAATGAAGCCAGAGGAAGAAGAGGGAATTCAGCCATTATTAACTATACGGAAGGTCTTGAATTTTAAAGATGAAACTGAAGACGATGCCATTAATAATTTCATCAGTGAACCCACTTCTGTCAATAAGAAAATTTATCATATCCTGAATGCTACTCTAGGTGAAGAGGAACAAGAAAATCTCACAGAGGAGACATTAGTCAGTGATAATCACATAGTTCAAGTGTTGAAAAATTTAAAAAGTGTTCCTGTCGAGGTATATTATTGCTCCAGATGAACAGGAACTCCCAATCACTCTCTTAAAAAAAGCAAGGGGGCATTTTCCTAGGAGTACATAGACATGAAGGGCATCCCTTCTAATCTGTGCACCCACCATGTTTATATCAAAAGTGACTCCTGGCCTATGTGCCAGCCTCAATGAAGAATGAATCGCAATCTTAGGGACATAGTGAAGGAATAAATTCAGAAACTCTTGGAGGAAATATTTATATATCCCATTCCAAACAGCGAGTGGGTGTCTCCACTCATGATAGTACCCAAGAAGAATGGTAAATGGAGAGTCTGTGTGGACTATAGAGAGCTGAATAAGGCAACATAGAAAGATCACTTTCCCCTGCCTTTCATCGATCAAGTACTTGACACCTTCTCTCGGAAGAAGTTTTTCTCCTTCCTGGATGGGTTTAGCGGGTACAATTAAATCCAGATTGCTCCTGAAGACCAGGATAAAACTACCTTCACCTGTCCCTGGGGAACTTTTGCATACAGAGTACTTCCCTTTGTCTTATGCAATGCATCAACCACATTTCAAAGAGCTGTGATTGGAATCTTTTCATAATTGGTTAATGATAGTATGGAAATTTTCATGGATGATTTTACTCCTTATGGAAAAGACTTTGAAGAAGCATTGAAAAACTTGGAAAAGGTTTTAACACACTGCAAGTAGACCCAACTATCTTTGAGCACTGAAAAGTGTCATATGATGATGAGTGAAGGGGTAGTGTTGGGGCATTTTATCTCTGCTGATGGCATCCAGGAAGACCCCTCTAAAATTAGGGTAATAAAAAATATACCTACTCTTGGAACTCAGAAAGAAGTGCGTATTTTCTTAGGGCATGTTGGATATTACATAAGATTTATAGAAAACTTTTCCAAACTTGCCTCTCCTTTGTTTTCATTGTTAATGAAGGATGTGCAATTTACGTGGAATGAGGCATGCCAGACATCGTTTGTTAAACTTAAGAAGAAGCTTCCCATAGCTCCCATCCTAAGGGGGCCCAATTGGGCCCTTCCCTTTCACATTTCTTCAGATGCCTCTAATAACACCATTGGAGCAGTTTTAGGACAGCAGGATGGTCAAGCACCTTATGCACTTTATTATATTAGCAAAAACTTAGCCCCTGCTGAACTTAATTATACTTTTACCAAGAAGGAGTTTTTAGCCATTATTTACTCCATTAAAAAATTTCGACAATATATCACTAGATGTCCTACCTTTGTGCACACTGACGACTCAGCCATCAAGTATCTAATGAATAAACCTGTTACAAATGCTCGAGTAACTAGATGGCTATTATTATTAGAGGAATTTGATAACACCATTATAGACAGACCTGGAAAATAAAATGTTGTCGCTGATTTCTTATCTTGTTTTACTAACAATGATGATAATCTTCTTGTTGAGGACTCTTTTCCAGATGAACACTTATTTGGAATTTCAACTCATTCCCCTTGGTATGCAGATGTCGCTAACTACTTTGCTAGAGGGAAGCTTCTGGCACATTTATCAAAAAGAGAAAAGAGGAAAATCATTCAACAAAGTGCCAGGTATTGTTGGATAGATGGTCATCTCTTCTACACAAGCCCCGATCTTGAGATCAGAATATGTGTAAGAGAAGATGAAATATTCCATACTCTGAAGCCATGCCATGATGAGCCTTTTAGGGGACATTTTGCAAATAGGAGGATAGGACACAAAGTGTTGAGAATGGGTTACTATGGGCCGACACTTTTCAGGGATGCAAAAAAATATGTCCAATCTTGTGACAGCTACCAGAGGATGGGCCAACCTAACAGATTGGATCAAATGCCTCTTCAACCACAACTGGTGGTTGCACCTTTTGACAGATGGGCCTTAGATTTTGTTGGCCCTATCAACCCTCATTCCTGGAAAAAATCCTACATCTTGGTTTGTACCCACTACATGACAAAATGGGTAGAAGATGTGGCTTTGGTGAAATCCAATGACCAGGCTATGATCAATTTCCTGTATGGTGAAATATTTATCTGTTTTAGAGTACCCAAGGAAGTGATTACTGATGGAGGACCTCAGTTTGTGTCGCATCAATTTGAAACTTTGCTGCGGAAGTACCATATTCAGCACC
Organism: Pseudotsuga menziesii; assembly: GCA_001517045.1. Classification (NCBI taxonomy): domain Eukaryota; kingdom Viridiplantae; phylum Streptophyta; class Pinopsida; order Pinales; family Pinaceae; genus Pseudotsuga; species Pseudotsuga menziesii. The sequence continues at coordinate 244,768 of LPNX010346171.1, read as the reverse complement.
ATATAGCTTCACCATACCATCCGTAGGACAATGGAAAGGTGGAAAGCACTAACAAAGTTATTGAATCCATCCTTACCAAAACAGTCAAGAGCCATCATAGAGACTGTGCTAATAGACTTCCGGAAGCATTGTGGGCATATCGTACTACTTGGCGCAATACTACAAGTTTCTCTCCTTATGACTTGGTGTATGGGAAAAGTGTTGTCTTCCCCATTGAATTTGAAATCAAGACTTTGAAGACAACTACGGAGGTAAACTTAGATGTGACTGAATCCTAGAAGAGAAGATTGAATCAATTGAATGAACTTGATGAGAAACATTTAGCTGATGTGGATCAGATAGTATTAACCCAGCAACAGAGATCCAATTGGCACAACCAATTCATCAAAAAGAAATTATTTTGCAAAGGAGATTGGGCATTATTATATGATTCAAGATTCAAAAGGGAATTCAAGGGTAAGTTACGCACAAGATGGTTGGTCCCATACCTGGTAGACAGAGTATTTGATAATGGTACAATCTTCCTGGTAACCATTGATGAGAATCGTGCACCATTATTTACTAATGGTCACAAGCTGTGACTGTACCATAAGCCCATTTCAAAGGATGCATTCACTTCAAAGATTGCAGCTAATCCGGAATACTAGTTAGAACAAGGGCATGAATCTTTCTCTACCCCTGTCAATCTTTAGATAATCGCTGTAAATATTACATAAATAAATTTATATTTTTACTATTATTTTTATCTTTTTTTTCTTTGCACTTGATCCGTTTTTTTTAGAATATGTGGAGGAATGTTCCTAAGGAGCAATGGTCATGATCGGGCCTAATGACCAGGGTCATCCTTTTGTAACTTCATGCATCAAAAGAAAAATCCTTGAACAGTTCATTGCAGCTGCAACACCATAGAATACCACCCTTTACCTCGTTCGCGCAGCTGCAACACTATAAAAATTTGCCTATTTTTCTATTTTTCCGCAGCTGCAACACCGTAAAATATTTCCCTTTACCCCATTCGAGCAATTGCAACACCATAAAAATTTGCCTATTTTTCCATTTTTTCGCAGCTGTAACACCGTAAAATACTACCCTTTACCCCATTCATGCAGCTACAACACCGTAAAAATTTTCCTATTTTTCCCTTTTTTTGCAGCTACAACACCGTAAAATACCGCCCTTTACCCCATTCCTACAGCTATAACACCTTAAAACTTTGCCTATTTTTTTGTTTTTTTGCAGCTGCAACACCGTAAAATACCACCCTTTACCCTGTTCCGTGCAACTGCAAAACCCGTAACGTAATGCTTTTTCCATCCCGCGTAGCTACGACACCATTTCACTCTTGTCCATGTTTACCTTTTCTGGCAGCTACAACACCGTTTCAATCTTGCCCACTTTTACCTCTTCCATTTTTACCATTTTTCCCTTTTCTGGCAGCTGTGACTCCGCTAAAATTGGTTGATTTTTCTATGATTCACGGCTGCGACTCTGCCAAACTGCTTGATTTCTCTATGGACCATGGCTGTGACTCCTCCAATATTGGTAGAACTCTTTGCAACCTTGGTTCACGATTCCTCCAGATCTGGCCCCAATTCCTGATGCAGGAAATTCCGATTTACTTCACAGCATTCATTATGTTTTCAGCAAGATTGACAAGATGGTTTTGGTCCGCCAGGAGAAATAATGATCAAATTTAAATGGCTGCACTTCACACACTTTACTATTCTCAAAGGTCACCGTTCATCGCATATTTCCAAAGGTATGGTTCTGATTATTTACTTGATTAAGCGTTAACTAGATTTGACAACATTAATCATACCTTCCTTTCTGCACCCACTATTACACCCGCATAACTTTAACTGTCCACTTGTACGACTTAATGGCCATTTAAGCTTATCTGATAACTGCCACCTTTCCTAATTTGGGATAAATTTCCAAACATTTCCATTCTCTTAACTTTTTGAATTTACCCAACTCCACTCTCAGCTGTTCACACATACTTTGTCCTTTAACCTCCATTGTCAGGACCTGTAATCCGTCGGACTGATAAAGAATTCTGAAGTCAAACAAACATGGGTATCCCAACTTGGCATGAACCTCCAAATACGTGAGAACTAAGAAGAAATGCTCAATTTTTCGCTATTTTTGAAGCTGCGGGCTTGATTGAATTCTTCCAATGCCTGAATGGGTTTCATCGAGAGACTATTGAGACATTTACCACCATACACACTCATTTTGGTCAATTTGGCCTATTTAAAACACTATCCTAAGTTTTATTTACTTAATTGACATCAGAGGAGCACTGTATGACATTATTATGCGCACACCCACGCCTACCTTTAGTCAAGGAAGCTAACTAAGCCTTGTCCTTCATTTGGGGAGCCTAACTGGATCACTCTGGGGGTGATCTGAGTGTCATAAATGCACTTTATTGCTAAGTGATGGTTACAATCAGTTAAACATAGCAGTGAAGGCGCCTCCCTTCATTAAATTGATTATTGAATGATTATTTAATGAATTGGAGTCAACATGGGCGCCTCCAACCACTTATGATGGTTAGTTACACTTCAGTTAACCTCATTGGGGTTCATTGGAGTCATTGATGTGCTACCACTTGTTGGTTTGCTTGCAGTGACATGTGTTTGAGCTACTTTCAGTTAGACTCAGTTGTTTATTGCACTCTGACTTTAGTTAGGACTCAGTTGAGTCAATTAGGGTTTTGATCAATGGTTAACTTGAGTGTTTATTGTGGCTTACATTTAGTTAAGCTAGACTCATTCATTCAATTTGAGTGACCTCCTTGGGAATCCGAATTGTCTTAGAATTCATGTATATAGCATGATCATTATATTGTATCATCATTCTTTCATTTGATTATGCAGAGATGCTACTTCCGTTGCAGCACCATTTTGCGAATTTTATGCATATTTGTCGGTATTCTTTGTGAGACTGTGTTTTCAATTCCTAGACCACTGTGACAAATTAATTTGGTATCAGAGCACATGGTGGGACGAAGCTCATATCTCTCAAAAACAAGGTTATTGACAGATCTTGCATGAAAAATTGAGCAGAAGCTCAAAAATACGGCATTGCACCAGAAGCCAAGGCTTACCACTTAATACCCCAAGTAAGGAAATTGTTGGTGAAGCTTGCTTAATCAACTATGCTGGGTGTGATGAAAGTCTAAAATGTGTAGGTTTTTTGACCTTACAGTGCCCCTTTTGTTGTGATTTGCAGGTTTTTATCAAGTGAAAGCATTCACTCTAGTAGTTTCAGATGGCTTCTTCCATAGAACTCTTGACTCCATTCAATTTCCACTCATGGAAAGGAGACATGGAGATCCAGCTACATGCCAGAGGACTCTATAGGGTCACTATGGACACTGAAGAAGAGCCTACTTCTGTGATAGACAAAGCTAGATTATTGAACAAGAAAGATGAAGCATTCATATTCTTGTGCCTCTCTATTTCCTGGGATCTTCTTTTCCATCTCTCGGGATTGAAGACTCCAAAGGAAATCTGAGACAAATTGGAAACCCTGTATGGAAATTAGGATGATTTGAGAGTATACCATCTTGAGAATGAGTTGATGTCTCTCCAGCCTTCCAATTTCAAGACCTTGAATGACTTTTTCACAAAGTTCAAGCACATTGTCTTATTGTTGAAGCAATTTAAAGTGGAAAAGGAGGATGATCAGCTCATCCTCTCCATACTCTCCAAAATTGGACCTTATTATTCGATTTTTGTCTCTACATTCCATGCGGGGAATATCACAACCTCTAGATGGAAGATGCCTTCACTCAATGCCTTCGTTGAGTCCCTAACAAGTGAACATGATAAGCTTGTCCAAATGGGGATCATCAGATCCTCCTGTGATCAAGCCCTCCATGTCTCAGGGCCCAAAGATCTAAATGGTAAAGGAAAGCAACAGAAGAACCCAAAAACTAAATTCAAAGCTCCTAAGCCTAAAGTTGAAAACCAGCAGCATGAAGAGTCTTTCGGCTCAAAGAAGAAAAAAGGAAAAGGGCATCATGGAAAGGAAAAAATCAAGTGTTCATACTGTGGGAAGGGCCTCCACCCTGAACATGCTTGCATGATGAAGAAACTTGATGAAGCTACCTCTACTTGAGAGAAATCACATCAATCTTTCGAAAATATTTCGGAGAAGAGATTAGCAAGATCGAAAACCACAACATGAAAGAGGTCATGCCCTCATGGAAAGCACTTCGAAGTCCAAAGAACTCTTTATAGATTCTGGAGCTTCGAACCACATGATGGCTAAAAGAGAATCCTTATCATCTTTGGAGACCAGCAAATCCATCCCCATCCACATGGGAGATGACTCCACCATCATTTCAGATGGACAAGGTACTGTAGATCTTGAGAATGGCTATTTTTCAAATGTTTTGTATGCACCATCTCTGGCATCAAACCTCCTAAGTGTTTATCAAATGACACATACGGGAGTGCCCAAGAGAGTATCCTTCAGCCCGAATGATGTAGATATCACAAAACTTGCATCTGGGAAACTTGTTGCAAAAGGCCTTGTAAACCATCATGCAAAAGCCTATGAGTTTTCCCATTTTGTCGCAGATGCAAAGCCCACCGCACTGCTGACTCATGGAAATTAAGTTAGTAGTGTTACCAACTTTTTTGTACCATAGTTGGGTTACCTGAGAAGCCGTCGGTAGACAAACTTGTTCAAAGTCTGATTTCGGTGTATCAGTTGATCTGTCTGCTTGTCTAGCCAATATTGGCTAGTCACCTTTTTATTTGAATAATTTTGACCATGGCCCCGCGGGGTTTGTAATAAAATGTGCTAGTAGGATATTTTTGAGTGGTTCGGTCTCCTGAGATGTAGAATCTCAAATAGGGTATTCCAGGGAGTTTTTTGCCCCTGACAATTATGCTTTGCCTTCAGCTGAGTATAATTGACGAGGTTTTCTCCCGCTTCCTCCAAAGCTGGAATGCCTGATGTTGAATTCTGCGCCTTGGGGGGTTATTAGAGCCCAACTGAGTGTTATAAACCTACTATACATTATTTAGATAGATCATGGTCATGTCCTAAGTCATCTGGACACATAAAAAAAATTCGAAAAAATCTTTTTCGAACAGTGAAAAATTATTTTTTAATTTTTAATTACTTTTCCTAAGTTTTTTGGGTTAATTTTTCCATAAATTAAATGAAAAAAACCCGTTCGTGATCCAGACTCAGAATTTAGTGATTGAAGGCTCTAACCTTAAGCAAAAAATCATTCCTGATCATCCAGCCAGTCAGAACCAACTTTCAGATCAGCAATTGGACACATAATGCCTTTTTACTCAAAAAAGTCAGTTTTGAGTAAAAAATGATTTTTATTAAAAAAATAAAAAAATGATTATTTTGGAGAAAACTAAAACTCTCCAAATTAATCCAAATTTAGTAAAATAAAAGACTAAATGACATCTCATGGAATACTTATGATTATTGGAGTTATCATAACTCATCTTCAGTCATCATTAAGAAAGCAATTAATTTATTATCAGTTATTAGACATGTCATCTCTAGCTAAAGATGAGATGGAGAGCTCTCATTGGTCCGGTGATTTGATTGAGGTGAAGACTGAAGCTTATACCATCAGTGGGCTTCCCAAACCTAGCGCAGGCTCCTGCCAGACCTAAAGGATGAGCTTACCTACATCCAGACTCACACGTGTGGCCTCATCCTTAGCTTGTTTTCAGTGCACAGGTTTGGAGTGGGGGCGCCTTGCTTGGGTGGAGGCCTCCCCTCACTCCTGGTTCTCCAGTTTAAGTCTGGGCTCTTTGTTAGGTGGCTAAGCTGGTTAGGGTTGGTTTTTTGGTTTTAGGGTTTTAGCACTCTCTCATTTGTTAAAAAAAGGCTCTTTCAGCTCTATCAAGGATGGAGTTTTGTGTAGAGAAACTCTGGTGAAACTTTTGTAATTGCTTGTTGCTTCTATGCAACCATTGGAATAAAATTAAGGCTTTGGAGGCTCATGTGGTATGATTCTTTGGATGATTGCACTTGATGGATGAGGTGATGTTGTTTTAATGCTGTTCTTTCTTGTTTATTTGAGATTATGATGTTATGCTTTAGAAGGCTTCTGTAAGCACATAAGAACAGGTATTTGCGGTTTGCAAGTTAGCTGTTTATTGATTTACTTCTAGAATTTAAAAAAGAGCATTGTTTTATTCAGTTGTAGTTCATCCTCTTCTTTATTTCAATTTGTGAACAATACATGATCTAATCTTTGTATGGCAAGTCTATGAGTCTTATTTTGTAGATCCTTCCATCCAACCAAGCAGAAGTTCGAGCTCAACTGCATCTTCTTCTCTTGGAGTCAAGTACGCTTTTCCGGTAATCGTATGCTTCATGAGATCCAAGTGCTTTAAAAACATCCACAGGTTTGACCATTCTCTCCTTGCTTTTATTCATCTTTCAAATTAAAAAGTCTTTATTTTCTTGGATTTAGGGCACATTTGGGCTAAAGTGAGCATTCATTCACTTAGCCTTTGCCCTGGTTGGCTGCCCTGTGCTTTATTTTCAGCCTTTTAGGCATTTTATTTGCAGCCTTTCCTTCCCTTAGTTCGCTGTCCAATTTTCCCCACTTTTTGTTCTTTTGGACAGCCCTCTTTTGCCTCATTTTTCCAATTTTTGCAGCCCCTTTCCATCCTCTTTTTGGGCCATCTTTTGGGCTGTATTTTCAGCCTTTTTAGGCCTTTTTTTTTGCAGCCTTTCCTTCCTTTTGTTCGCTGTGCACTTTTCCCCATTTTTACCATTTTGGACAACCTTCTTTTGCCTCTTTGTTTCCACTTTCTGTAGCCCTTTTCCATCTTTTGGGCTGTACTTTCAGCCTTTTTAACGCTCATTTTGCATCCCTCTTTCTCACTTAGTTTCCAGCCTTCTTTTGACTTTCCTTTTTCTCTCTTTCCACCCCTCTTGCCTTGCCTTTTTCTTGCCTCTTTTCTTCCTTCTTCTTGGTGAGTTTGGGTAAAAATTTTTAGTTAGTTTATAGATTAAATTTCAAGTTATTTTTAATCAACTAATATCATAACAAGTGTGTGTCTAGAGCTCTTAGATTGTAGATAGGTGAAGGAGAGTGCAAAGGCCACAAACGAACAAGGAGTGCAAAAAGAACAAAAATACTGCTATCCCTCTTCTTGCATCCCCTTCTTTCCTTTTTCTTCCAAGAAGAAAAGAACACATCATCATTGTAAAATATTAATAAAAAGAGCTTAGTGGGAGGAAGTCTCCTTCCTTTTCTACTTCCCCTATTTTGGGGAAGTGTGTCTTGTGTTCATTTTCATGATTTACTTAGTATAGTTTTCCTTAAGCAATTAGTTTCGTTATTTTATTAGACTTAGTTTCATTCTTACTAATTGCTAGATTCATCATTGCTTGTTGTTATCTTGTTATAAATTGTTAAATCATAAGAAGAACCAAAATCTATTGAATCTCACCATAAGGTGGATCAAGAGTGCTCTCTGTCGGAGAGTTTTAATCAACCACCTTTCATATTAATTATTGTGTTTGTTTAATTCAAATCATCCATAAGTAAGACTCTTGAACTTGCAAAAACACAAGTCAAGAGCACTCTCTATCAGAGAGCACCTTAGGTTTGCACAACCCCTGCGTTAGTATCATCTAGATTAGATAAGTCTCTTGAACCAGCGTCATAAGACGAGGTCAAGAGTGCTCTCTGTCGGAGAGTGTTCATTAATTAACTTAATAAAATTCACAACTCACACCCCTTTAATTAATTAACCCCCCTCCCTCCTTGCCGGAGTATGCTTTGACCGATCTTAGATCGGAGTACCCAAAAACAGCACTGGATATTTAAACCCCGCAAGAGTAACCTAATAACACTTAAACACCCCGTAACCAATGCACCGGTGTTGTAGGGATTCTTCCAAAGTAATTCCTAGTAGAGGCGCTGGAACCTCCCGCTGTCATAGATTCTCAGCTAGCTGGTCACTTGACAATATCAGCTTGGGATACTGGGAGGGCCCGACATGTCTTAAACGGAGGAAACTTAGAAGAGTCTCCCAGCTTTGACAAACCTTCGTTGACACCCTAATCAAGAGAATTCTTTAAAATTCTTAAAATCTACCAAGAGCACTTGCAAAACCTTATATTCACTAGCTTAATTCCTAGACTTTATTTCACGCATTTATTTGACTCCATAAGGCACTGGTCCTTTGTTATAATTGAGTAATCTTCTATCTTGATCGACTATCTATGGTTTATTTTTGCTAATTATATCTAAATGCTTAAGTAAAGTCTGGAATCTTTTGCTTATCTGTGTGATCTCTTGCTAGCAACGTGGATTGCTTTGATTTACGTGTCACAATCATAAAATTAATAATTTCTAATCACAAGTAACTCCTAAACAACACCCATCCACATCTAAAACATATTAAAACTTAACTTAAACATTGAGCCGTAGAAAAATCTTTGTTAGGGACCACCCCCCTTGGCTTCATTAGGAGTTAGCCTAAACAGAGGAGCTAGGAGTAGGTGACAGTACCTAGCTCTGTGCTTGCCCCCAAGGTCACACCTCTCCCACTTTCTCAAGTGAGGAGACAACTTTCAGAAGATTTTTGCTACTGGTGTGCAATCGACAGACAACAAGTAGAATGTGGTATGAGAGGTTCAACCATCTCAAATTCAAATACTTGCAGCAATTACAGAAAAATTCTATGGTTGAAGGCCTCCCGGTCATCAAGGTAACCACTGGAATTTGCAAAGGCTGTGTTGTTGGAAAGCACCCTGAGCATAAGTTCAATCGGAGGAAGGCAAGCCGACATCATGCATCTTGGGACTGATATATTTTGATATCAGTAGTCCCATGTCTATCACATCCATGAATGGATCAAGGTATCTTCTGACCTTTATTGATGATTTTTCTAGGTACACATGGGTCTTCTTTATCAAAAAGAAGTCTGAATTCTGTGAAAAATTCACTGAACTGAAGGCCTTGATTGAAAATGCATCTGGCCAAAATATCAAGATATTGAGATCTAATAATGGCAGGGATTATGTCAGTAATGAGCTTCTGCACATATGCTCCCAAAGTGGTATTCAGGTCCAGCATTCAATTCCCTACACTCCCCAGCAGAACGGTGTAGCGGAAAGGAAGAATCGGTTTCTCAAGGAGATGACCACCTGTATGTTGGAATAAAATTTGTGGGCTGAAGCCATGCATTCTACAACATACATTAATAATAGAGTGCCACACTTATTCATAAAATGGAATATCCCTTTCGAATCATACTTCGGACACAAGCCAGATGTGTCGAATCTGCGGGTGTTTGGGTCCACTGCATGGGTCCGAATTCCACTTGAGAAAAGGAGGGATTTTCAACCGCAAAGCATAGAATGTCTATTTATTGGGTATCTTGATGAATCAAAAGGTTTTAAGCTGCTGGATATCAAAACAAATTATATGATCATCGAAAGGAGTGTCAAGTTCGATGAGCCTCTTCAGGAGGTGGAACTAGTGAAGGAGAAAAGTGTTGAATTTCCTTCCTATTCTACTGAATATTTGGATGACGAAATTGGAGGTGATGGCCCTGATTTGGATCCTCTGATTTATTATATCAGTATGCATCAAACATCAAATGTTGAATCAGAACCTTAAGTACAAAATCATCTCCCAACTTGGGCCCGACAAACACTCTCCTCCGCAAAAGATAACATTGGAAATTCGGATGATCCAAGGAGAACCCGATCAGATTTCCAAAGAGAAAGTATTGTGATCTCTTGTCCTAATTATTTGCTGTATAAATATTGTTATTTGATGATAATTTCAGACCCAAAGTCCTACTACCATGCTCGGAAGGATCCGAGATGGCAAGTTGCCATGGATGAAGAGATGAATTCTCTTCAGAAAAACACTACTTGGAAGCTAGTTTCTCTTCCTCCGGGAAGGAAATTGGTTCAATGCAAGTGGGTGTTTATGACTAAGGTTACTACATATGGCAGCACCTACAAATATAAGGTAATTCTGGTGGTAAAATATTTCTCCCAGGTCCAAGGTGTGGACTACCATGAGACTTTTTCATCGGTTGCAAAAATGGACTCCGTCCGCTTAGTTTTGGCAATTTCAACATCTAAGCACTGGGAAGTACATCATATGGATGTTAAGTCAGCCTTTTTGCATGGATATCTTCATGAGGAGATATACATGAATCAGCCATAGGGCTACATTTTTTATCCATCTTTTTTTTTCAAGCTAAATAAGTCACTATACGGGTTAAAACAAGCCCCAAGAGAGTGGTATTCTAAGATGGATGCCTTCCTTCTCTCGCAAAACTTCCAAAGGTGTAGATCAAATACAAATGTGTATACACAGTAGTATAATGGTCATTTGTTTATTATTATTTTATATTTTGATGACTTACTGATCATAGGTAGCACAGTTGCTTCTATTTTAGTCGTCAAAACTGCTCTCCACAGTGCATTTGAAATGAGCAATTTGGGGCTCTTAAAACAATTTTTGGGGCTCGAAATTGAGCAAAATTCTGATGGGATAATGGTCAATCAGTACAAATACATATCAGACCTATTATTAAAGTTTAACATGGCTGAATGTAGAGCTGCACCATTCCATTTCCTTTCAAGGATCAGCTTTGAAGAAGGAAAAAGCACACTTCCCATGGACTGCACTATTTATCGACAGCTGATTGGTAGCTTGTTGTACTTGACTCATTCTCAGCCTGATATCTATTATGCCATGAATGTTATATTATGATACATGCAGCAGCCCCATGTTCTTCATTGGAAGGCAGCCAAGAGGATCCTCCAGTACATTCAGGGAACCAGGACCTACGACATTCACTATGTTGTAGACTCCAAACTAGAGATGGTTGGATACACAGATTTTGATTGGGCGAGTGATTCTATTTATTGGAAGTCAAATTCTAGATATGTATTCATGTTTAGTGGTAGCCCCATTTTCTGGTCTAGCAAAAAGTAGGCCACCATAGTATTGTCTTTAGCAGAGGTCGAGTATCGAGGAGTGGTGAATGCTTGCATCCAAGCTGTTTGGTTGCAAGGCATTCTTTCAGAGTTTGATCTTGGTAGTAATTTGTTCAATGTACTCTTTTGTGAGAATCAAAGTGTTATTAAGATATCCATAGATCTAGTTACCAGGAAGAGGACCAAGCATGTATAGATACACAAGCACTATATCAGGGAGCTAGCGCATGACAGGACCATCATTCTACAATACTGCCTGACTGATGAGCAGATTGTAGACATCTTCACCAAGAGCTTTTCAAAAAAGAAGTTCACTTACCTCCATTCACTATTGGGGGTGAGTTCATCAGGGTGATCCAACTACTTTCAGTGTTCATCTTGAGGGGGGGGGTTTCCCACTAGGTTTTCCCTCTTTTCCTCACCTAGTTTGTTTTGAGCATTGTTTGAGTTTCAATATTGTACAGGGTGACCTATGGAATTTTTTTTTGGGGCCCTAACATTCTTATGCACTTTATGTTTTCTACTCCTCCTGAGTATAGCTTAAGGGGGGGTGTTGGAGACATTTACCACCATACACACTCATTTTGGTCAATTTGTCCTAGTTAAACCACTATCCTAAGTTTTATTGACTTAATTGACATCAGAGGAGCACTATATGACATCAGCATGAGCACACCCATGCCAACCTTTAGTTAAGGAAGTTAACTAAGCCTTCTCCTTCATTCGGGGAGGCTAACTGGAGCACTCCGGGGGTGATCTAAGTGTCATAAATGCACTTTATTGCTAACTGATGGTTACAATCAGTTAAACAGAGTAGTGAAGGTGTCTCCCTTCATTAAATTGATTATTTAATGAACTAGAGTCAACAAGGGCACCTCCAACCGCTTTTCATGGTCAATTACACTTCAGTTAACCTCATCAAGGTTCATTGGAGTCATTGATGCACTACCACTTGTTGGTTGGCTTGCAGTGACATGTGTCTGAGCTCCTTTTAGTTAGACTCGGTTATTTATTTCACTCTAAATTTAGTTAGGACTCAGTTGAGTTAATTTATTGTTTTGATCAGTGGTTAACTTGAATGTTTACTGTGGCTTACTTTTAGTTAAGCTAGACTCACTCATTCAATTCGAATGACCTCCTTGGGAATTCGAATTGTCTTGGCATTCATGCATCTGGCATGATCATTGTCTTGTATCATCATTATTTCATTTGATTATACAGAGCTGCTACTTCCATTGCAGCACCATTTTTCCAATTTTATGCATATTTGTTTGTATTCTTTGTGAGACTGTGTTTTCAGTTCCTAGACCATTGTGACAAATTAATAGAGACAAATCTACAATTTTCCTTAAATCTTACAAAAACCCACTCAGAGGTTAGGGGGTTACGTATAGAAGTCTCTGAAGCAATAGTCGCTGAAGTCACCGTCCTTCCTCAGGTGAGAAGAGCCTAGTTTAGTCGAAGAACCACCAATGATGCTACAGTACAGGATTTTTTGATAGAGGGGGAGCAAATTTGTCAGTCAAGGAGAGGGATAGTGTTACAGTCACTGCCTCGGCCATGGGATCAAGTAGTAGTTTTCCTCAAGAAGCATATCACCTATGAAGGTAGGTATCAAACTGTTTATTATTCTGAACTTCCTCTATTATCTCATCTGCACCATAGGGCCTTACTGAACATTCCATTTTATCTATTTAATGACCTACACCATATGACGGGTTTTGTTAGAACATCCAAGCATCCAAACTCCTCCCTTAACCACCATGGCCTAGTAAAATTAATAATTTTAAGGGCCTTAGCTCAAAGGAACCAAACTTGGGAGCAATTCACAGGTCAAATTCAAATAAACCAGGAACCCTGCCTTTTTCTTGGCATTCCAATAGAGGCAGAAGTAGAAGTACCTATACTCTTGGGGGTTATTCAAAACCAAGAGGAGCATGCAAATGTACAATTGGGGGGAGATGAGGAGAAACAGTAGGATCGAAGTCCCTCCAATTTAGTTGGGGGAAGAGATGAGACTGGATCGAGATATTAGTCAGATGACCAAGTAGAAGAATTGGAGGAAAATGCAAGAGAAAACCTGGTGGAGAGATTAAATAATATAGAATCTATGATAGTAGAAGCTGAAGCTGGAGCAGCATTAGATGCTACAATAGTTGAATCCGAGGATGTTAGAGCCATGATAATAGAAGGAAACATAGATGTGTTGACCATTGAATTTTTCCTTGAATGGGGGGGAACTTTGATTGAAGAAGAACAGGAAAACGCTGAGATAGAAGATATCCCTTCCACATCAGCTACAAATCTGGAGATTCCTGCACCATGAAAGAAAACAAGAGATACAGGCATCACCACCAATAAGAAGAAAAAGAACCAAGTTGGTTACAGCAGCTGAAGCAACACGGACAAGATGGGAAACCCTAGAAGCACGGATTGAATTCCCCATTCTGAGACCCAAAGCAAATGATTCCCCATAGGAACCGGCTACAGAAGAACCTCAAATTGAGGGAATTTTGTACGGAAATGGCCTATTAAAAGAATAAGTACAATCACTTCGGAAAGAACTAGAAAATTGCAAGGAAGCATGCAGGAAGGAGGTAGAAAGGAAGCTGCACACACTGGTTGAAGCCGAAGACCGATTAGAAGGATCACCTCCTGCCGAGGATGGTGAGGATGAAGAAATAGTGGTCTAGCCTATGTGTGGAGAAATATTTAACCAGTCAAGCTAAAAATTCATATTTCATGCCTTTGTGACACAACAACCTATACCAGTGGCTGTGGAAGAACAAGGACAAGAAGCAACAAAGATAGAAGTGAGGGATGCAGAAATGATCCTTGGTATAGAAAAGGGGAAAATGAACAATTACAGTCACATCCAACAGAAGAAGGACAATCTGATTGGAAGGATGGTGAATCTCTGCAAGAGAAACTTCAGCAGAGGGAAGTAGTAGATAAACAGGGTGTTGATACACAAGAACTAGCATTTCTGAATATTCCTGTTGATCTTGCCACCCAAATTGGGGCAGATGAACCAGAGGCTGAAATTATTCCTAATTTTAGTGAATAAATCTGTTCCGTGACTCCTGAACCGTCTCAGGGCACATAACTAATATAAATGGAACCCTAGCAGTAGGATGATGATGAAGTTGAACAGGGTGCTAATACACAGGAACCAGCATCCCCGAATATTCTTGTTGAATTTTCCACCCAAATCGGGGTAGATGAACTGAGACTGAAAATATTCCTGATTTTAACGAAGAAGTATGTGCTGCGACTCCTGAACCATCTCAAGACATAGAATTAATAGAAATGGAACCCCAACAGCAGGAAAATGAGGAAGTTAACCAGGATGTTGTCACACAAGAACCAACATCCCTAGAAATTTCTGTGGAGATTCTCAGGAAGCAAGAAGAAATCGATCCTAAAATGGATATAATTCCTGATTTGGATTTAAGAGAGGATGAACCAATGCAATCACAATCCTCAGGCGACACTGAAATCCTAGAAGAAAAGCTCCATATTGTAGAAGACATCGAAGCAACTCTACAACCCCAGTGGAATGAAGAAATAAAAGGGCAAGGCTCTGCTACACAAGAACCAGTGGCCCTACATCTCCCTGTCAAAGCTGTAGCTGACAATTAAGCAGATGGGGAGATCAAAATTCAGGAAGAGGTTGCCACACAAGAACCAACACCTTCACAATCAGCTGCTGAGGTTTCTATAGGAGAACTCCAAGAAGAGGATGCTGTTACACAAGAACCAGCATCCCTAGAAGTTGTTTCAGAGGCACTTAGGGTTGAAGTTGCTGCAAGAGAAATTCAACGAAGGGCTGTTGTTACATAAAAACCAGCACCCCCAGAAGTGATTTCAGAAGTATCCATGCAGGCAGTACAAGATTTTCAAATTGGAACATTAGATGATAAGGTATGGACTCAAATTCCTCAAAATTTTGTCAATTTGGATTCTAATAATGAAGAACATGCTGAAAATGAAGAAATCCGGAGGCTGACAAAAGAACTCTCAATCCTAAGAATAGAAGTGAGGAAGTGGAGGATTCAAGTGGAGAGGTGTCAAGAAGGGATGGTTTCCCTTGCTGAAAATAGGAAGACCATCAAGGAATTGTAGGAAAGATGGGCAGAAGAACCCATGTCCCAGAAACTCTGTTGGGAAGAGTTACAGAAGGATCTAAAGGAGCTAAAAAAGTTCAAATCCATGCAGGTGGAAAAATATCAGCTATATACTCTTTCTCATGAATTGTTGGGTAACAGAGTACCATCCTCCTCTTACCCTATGTTTTTATTTGAACAATTCATTTGGTTTAAACTGAGGGCTGTAAAATAAGGGAGACCATATGAAATAGCGACCTCAGCTAAATTCCTGGAAACACTTTTGGAAAGTGACTTTGAGGAGCAGAACTTGCTTTGTGAGCTTTATTTTCATGAGTTGGCTTGTCCCTTGGATCGCCATTCGAGTCCTATCCGTTTCTCAGGTGATGTTCAACTAAGGGATTTTTCCTCCTTTCTTAGCAATCATGCTCAGTGGGAAAGATCCTTCCAAACTTTCTCTCATAATGAGTCCTACTCTAACCTTTGGATTCGAAGTGAACCTCAAAACCCTCATCTTCTCCTTACTTGTCAGCAGAATGTACTCATGTGTCCCATCCAAACTCAGCAGATGATGGAACTTCAAGAAAATGTTATCTCTACTTGTGTCAGCCAGATTTCCAAGCATCAACAATTGGCTTTGGAAGGTAGCCCGCACAGATGGTAGGCTGCCTCTTCAACCTTGAGAAATAGAGATCCCTAATGTTACAAGAATTTTAAACATGCACTTTCCATGGTTGAGGGATATGTTGGATGCATGAAGGAATGTGGAGTTAATTAGCTGGGAATCAAATTTAAATTTCCTCTCATCTAGTGGCTAGCAAAACCATACAGGGAACACTTCTCATTAACAAAGGCATAAGTGCAGATGTGTTGGAGATATTGGGTTGTCCATAAGGGATTCTTGGAAAAATAGGGAACGCCTGAATTCCCATATAACTTTTCTTCTCTCCATGAACGAACTACAATGCTAGATTCAGATTCATACTAATGGAGGATTTTGCATGGGGACATGCAATAGGACAGTTGGGGGGAGATGTTGGGCCCAGAAATGACCCCTTTTGACCACCTTTACCTACCTCTTTTTTCCTCATCCTACTCCATTATGTACACTAAATAGATGTTTTTCTTTCACTTTGTCCCTCAATTCATACAAGTATGGTTAATCATTGTCTTATTTTATTAATGCTTAGGATTGTTGTAATCAGGGCTCTACATCTTGAATTATGCTAGCATATGGTGGTTTTATAAAGACAATTCTAGATGTAAAGGATACAGGTGTAGTAGGCTGAACATGCCAAGAGAGGAATGAACATTCATTGCTGAGATAATCGCTATCCATTCCATCGTTTCCCAAAGAATGTGGTCAAAGGATACTATTCCATGCAAGTTGTACAAAGGTAGCTGCAACAGGCTGCAACAGATTCAAGTGCAATAGTGCGCTGCTGCTCAATAATAGCTACAATCCATGGAGTATCTTCTCGATTGATCATGATTGTCATTTCTGGCTCAAGTATTAGCCTTCCTATATTTTTTGCTTCTATCTTGCCACGGCTGTAACAACTTATTGTAATTGGGGAAGCCTGAAGATCAGAGATCTTCATGGCTGTCCGATAATAGTGGGAAGATGTTATGATTGTAATTGTATAAATACTGGGAACTATTCCAAGCCAAGGGTTGGAAATTAATCTAATATATTATATAAGTTGTGACTAAGGTTGTGTGTTCATATTCCATTTTAATACAAGGAGTTTGATTCTTCAGATCTCGGCGTTCTAACGTCTGCTACTTCCAGCATCTCTGTGTGAAGGCTGGGCCCGCCTTTCCACAAGGATTGCTGAGTTAATTAAGTATTTTATTTATTCTGTTGTGTGGTTTGAATTTTATGATAAATCCATTTATTTATAGTAAGCTGCAACAGTCATTGATTTGTTGTGTGTTCATTTGAACGATCAATAATTGCATCCCCTGTAAACTGCAGTGGTGTGGTGTGACAGTCGACTGTGTAGGTTAAATTTCTCTTATGCAACTGTGTGATAGTTGTGACAACCTTGTTCATCCCCATTTATTTCAATTGTTTTTTTCTTTAGATCCTTGCAGTTTATTCCTTTACATTTATAATTGTAGAACTTAATTCGTGTACTTTGAATTCCTAGATTAAGTCGAATTAAGATAGTTGAGATGGATCTTTAGATGGCTTGGTAATTAAGGATTTAACTTTATGCAAAATTAATCTAGATGTCTATTTCATGAATCTTTTAATTCTAGATTAAGGATTGTAAGAAGGTATTTGTTATTGCATTCTTAAGAAGGTAAGCTAGATTAAGTAGATTATGGGATGAGTTTGGCTTAGCAGGAAAGTAGGGTCATTCATTTACAACATCAACTACTTAGTGTTTGAAGCATATACAGTGCGCATTACCCTTGAAATAAGAGACTTCCTTGGGTTAACAATTTAAATTGAACACTCTATATGTTGTCTTTAATTAACTTGCATATAGGATGCCCAATAGAGATGGGGGGGTGAATTTGTGTGTGCAGTCTTTATTAATTTTTCAACTTTTATAATCAATAGCTTATTCAATATTATGAATTATTATATTATCATTATATCATCATCATCATTGTTATCATCATCATATCATCATCATCACATAGAAAGCATAGAAACACAGTACACAAGATTTTTACGTGGAAACCCAAGTCCTGGGGGGAAAACCACGGAAGCCTTTTTAAAATAGTTTTCCAGAAATTAATGGAAGGAGGAAACAACCCCTTTATTACAAAGAATTCAATTTTCTAGCTTCAACTAGAAGGAGGCTACGACCCCCTGATTTACAGGCTATGACCTGAAGGAAGTTACCACTCCCTAGTTTTTCGGATTCAACCGGAAGGAGGCTACAACCTTCTTTCCTTTCCCCATCCTGCCACCATGATATGAAGATAGAAACTAATGAACCACAACCACATATTAAATTGAGCACATAGATATATGGACAAACACACAACTCACAGGATAGATCGCACAATTTACTCAGTTATTGAAGAATGAAACAGTGAAAAAATGGCTTGCAGCTGTGAATGCTTTTCATTAATCAAAGAGTAATTAGATAATAATTAAAATGAAGTACAATGGATTTAATGGCCACAAGGAATTCGAATCCACATGAGGAAATTCGAATTCATTAGACTTGACTTGACTGTAGGTAACTAAGACCTTGTCTAAATCACTATCAGAGGATTCAATAGTTAACTGACCTTATCTAAACCATAACCGAAGTTCATCAGAGTTCTAAAACACAACTCTAGTGTTACATTCAGTGTTGACTAAGTTTAACTGACTGTGGTAGGTGAGAAATGCACCCCTCCTGAGTCCAGTCAAGTAAACCTAGTGCTAACAGAATGTAGAGGAATAGAACCGAATGTAACTGACTCCTAACTTAGGTTAACTAGTCATCAATTGAACCGAACTGACCTTGGTTGGTTTTGGCACTCCCAGAGACTCCTAAATTGTAGGGATTGCTCTAGGAGACTCCTAAACTGATGCAATCAAGTGCAATCAATGGAAGTAGGCCTCAATTAGTGTTCCCCACAATTTATTAATTGAAACATGTGCCCCAATTATGCCAAGTGGACCCAGTGGTGCTAGTGACTAAAAATAGACTAGATGGACTCCCGATTTAGACATGACTCCCAATTTAGACATATGAACAAATTGGATAAGGGAGGATTAATAATCCTAACACCCCCCCTGAATTCTAACTTGAACAATCTATGGGCCCTGGTAACTAAGACCATAGGTCACCCATTACATCAAGTAAATTAAAGTAACTGCTCAAAAACAAGGTGCTGGGGAAAAACCACATGGGAAAAATTTCCCCCCTCTAATTAAGCAAGTAGAATCAGGATCAATCTGGTTCTTTTGTGCACAGGTATATTGGGGCCTAGCATGTGAACCTCTCCATCATTATGTCTATAGGAATCTTCCTCTTTGGAAGAATAATGATATGCTCAATTAAATCAAAAATATAGACAGCTGCCAGATGAAGACTG
The DNA here is from genome assembly GCA_001517045.1 of Pseudotsuga menziesii. NCBI lineage: Eukaryota > Viridiplantae > Streptophyta > Pinopsida > Pinales > Pinaceae > Pseudotsuga > Pseudotsuga menziesii. The sequence continues at coordinate 225,635 of LPNX010346171.1, read as the reverse complement.
GACCCATGTAGAGAAACTGAAGTCAACTGATAAGTGAGAAAAGATTCTTGAGGATTCAGAACATGTGAGTAACACTCAAGAAACTGATATGTTTCATCAATGAATAGAAAACCATGAGTGGTAAGAAAATCCCCAAGTGTTAGGAGCAAGTGTCTAAGCGGATGCAGAAAATCTTCCTCTTTACCGGTTCTGTGAGGAGATGAGCATGTGATCAATGGTAGAGAAGCATTGGGACTGTTGAGAGCGAATGCTTGAGCTCCATAGTCTGATATAGCTTCTGGAATAGATAATGAATCACATAATAAAATATCAGCAACCTCATATGAGGAAACTAACACCAAATCCACATCAACAGTTTTGAAGAGAAAGTGCGGTACTTGATTTTTCACACCGAAATTGGTGAGAGCAGCTACAATCATGATTGAAAACTCTTGGATTTTAAAATATCAACCAAATAATATCAGATCATAAAGTAAATCAAATATAAATAGGTTCAAAACATATCCAAAACTGTGAAATGGAATCAAATCCCCAGCAGCAGTTTTGTAGTAGACTTGCGGTACTTGTTTCTTCACACCGTTGATGAGAATAGCTACAAGCAGTACTGAAAGATTATGAATTTGATATATTAAACCAAGAAATATTATATCAGATATAAATAATATCATATCATATCCAATAAGGTTAATATCATATTCAAATAAATGGTTAACCGAGACGATGGATGCACAGCTTTCTTCTTCTTCAAAATTCTGAATTTTGGTGCATGCAATCCTGCAGGAATTTGCTGGAAAGTCTAGATCATGGGGAGTGAATGGATCACTTTTATAATCTTATATTTATTCCAAACTATCCAAGGTATCACATATTTTCACACCATTAGCAACATTAGAAGGAGAAAAATCAATTTTCTCTTCACTTTCAGAAGCAATTACTGGTAAATTTTGCACAGAATTCAAAGGAAAATCACCGGTGAATGTTTGCATGAAAGTGCAGCAGTATTTTTCTTCAATATCAGAGACTTGAATGTCTTCTTCTATTTTATCAATATGAGGAGATTAGATATCAGAGATCTCATGAACTTCTGGAGCATCAGGAGAAGGATTCACTGCATGGAGACTATCTTCAATTCGAATTGACTGTGTAGAAGCTTCTGCTTCTTCTTCATCTTGAACAATTTCATCAGATAGAGTGGAGGAAAATATTTTTGGATCAAGGATGCTTTTGGTGTTGGATGTGCCCTCCAAAGTTCTATTATGATCATCATCAATCATTCCAAAGGTTCTGTCCAATCTTTTCCAGAGTTCCTGTGGATCTTTAATAGATCTACTGAGGTAGCGCAAGCTAGGAGAAAGAGTCAGTTTAATTATTCCAAAATCCGCATCACATGCATTTAGCCAGTCATTCTCATCTCAAAAGACTCTCTACAAAATCCATTAGACACCCAATTGATATCTTGTCTATTTAGAAATACAATGATCTTCACCTTCCATTCAAAATAGTCTGAGGATTGGGTGAGAAGAGGAACTGATGAATTCATTTCGAAGTTGTACCTGCAAAACAAAACAAAATGCACCATAAGGTCAAACAACCTGCACTTTTGGAATTTTCTTCACACCCATCTTATTTAATCAATCAAACTTGATCAACAATTCCTTTTCTTGGGGTATTAAGTGGTAAATTCTCTGCTTTTGGTGCAGTGCTGGAAGGAGCAATTTTGCTCAAAAAATGATCCAGTATGAGATATGAGGAGGATAACTGCCTTGTCTACCGAGGCTCTGATACCATATTAAATTGAGCACATAGATCTATGGACAAACACACAACTCACAGGATAGATCACACAATTTACTTAGTTATTGAAGAATGAAACAATGCAAAAATGGCTTGCAGCTGTGAATGATTTTCATTAATCAAAGAGCAATTAGATAATAATTATAATGAAGTACAATGGCTTTAATAGCCACAAGCAATTTGAATCCACATGAGGAAATTCAAATTGATTAGACTCTACTTGACTATAGGTAACTAAGACCTTCTCTAAATCACTATCAGAGGGTTCAATAGTTAACAGACCTTGTCTAAACCATAACCGGAGTTCATCGGAGTTATAAAACACAAATCAATTGTTACATTCAGTGTTGACTAAGGTTAACTGACTATGTTAGGTGAGAAATGCGCCCCTCCTAAGTGTAGTCAAGAAACCTAGAACTAATTGAATGTAGAGGACTAGAACTAAATGTAACTGAATCCTAACTTAGCTTAACTAATTATCAACTGAACTGAGCTGACCTTGGTTGGTTTCAGCACTTCTAGTGGCTCCTAAATTGTAGGGATTGGTCTAGGAGACTCCTAAACTGATGCAATCAAGTGCAATCAATGGCAGGAGGCCTCAATTAGTGTTCCCCTGAGGCCTCAATTAGTGTTCCCCAATTAGGACAAGTGGACTAAGTGGTGCTAGTGACTAAAAATAGACTAGATGGACTCCCGATTTAGACATATGACCAAATTGGACAAGGGAGGATTAATAATCCTAACACTGCACTGATCCTGTGGACCTTCTAATAAACACTTGTGCTATACTACACAATTTGTACCACACTGCACAACCTATACCACACTGCATAACCACTGCCACTACTAACCAATGCTCATCATCTAATCACTACTCATCAACCGATCAATGTCCATTGTATCACAATCCTCATCAACCTATACCAATCAATATGTTTCTCACATTAAGCAAATCAGTCAATCTGAGTCTGCACACCAAACTCAATCCACCTGGATCAAACCAATTCCTCATACAACTCATCCAATATGAGTCAAACCAACTGCACATAAGTCAACTTGTGCTAATCTTTCTCAATTGTACCAAGATGCTTGTGTACCTGTGCCAAATCAATCATATATTTGTGCTAACCTAATCTAGTGATCTGACAGTCAACCAACCCTTCTTACTTGGACTAGTTCATCAAGTAAAAGACACATTTGAGCAACCAAGAGACTTCACATACTGTCAACCAAACTTTGTCCAAACAAACTCAACTCAATGACACCACAACCAACCTCAATCACAGTCAAGGAATACTTAATAGTTAAACATGATATACTTCAACCAAGTAACCTAAGCCAATAAGATAAAATACTTAACCAACTATGTCAAACTCAATCAATATCATAAACTCTTAGACACAAAAGGATTTTTCACTCTACTCAAATCAAGTCAACAAATCAAACAAATAGTCACTTACAACACTGTCAAAGGTTGTCATTAACAATCCAACTCCACTTAGGTCAAAGACACAATGATCAACACTTGTAAAACTAGTTTTAAAAGAAAACATTTAGGTTTATCAAATAAATAAATCACAATATCTAATACTTACATGTCAACTTCTCATTCAATACTACACTTATATAACAATCGAGATAAACATCAAGATCTATGCGAACAACATCCAAGATAATCATCAAGATCTATATCAATATCACATCAAAATATATGCCAATAAAACCATCACCATAGCCTTCATAACATATTGAATGACTTTAAAGAGATATACCAATTTATAGCCTCACATACTAAGATCAAAGATGAACTCTATCCATGAGAGACATGTGCCATTACAAGAGAAACCATGAAGCATGAACCATACCTTATTGAAGATCACAAGATGAATAAAAAGTAGAAAACCCAAAATAAACTCTATATCCTGCCATCACATATCCCTCATAACAAGCTTTCCAATGAGCCAAAAATTTTGTAATTCCGATTCCGTATGAGAAAGTTATGCCAATTTTTGTGAAGATGCCCAGAAAATTTTCTGTCACAAAATTTTGCACTTTTCTCCAAAATGTGCGAAATTCCTAAGAGAATTGATGATGGAAAAATGAAATGTTTGATATTCTATTTATATAAGTTGTGGATAAAAATTATTACTTTGGGCCGACATGCAATTCAAAATTACAAATAATTAAAATCTCTTTTGTTTATGTTCGGGTACATAGGGTACTCCCAAAAGACCAAACACCAAGAGCAACCACTTCACACAAATGAATCATAGATCAATACACCGATGTTTGTCACGTGGTTAAGGACACATTCCTAAACTCCTAACATAGATCAAAGTTTAGAAAACTTCACTTCTGTAAGAGACTTGGTGAAGATGTGTCTTCACTTCTGTAAGAGACTTGGTGAAGATGTCTGCAACTTGATCATCTGTAGGGCAATAGAGCATTTCAAGAACACGATCATGAACAAGATTTATGATGAAGTGCATGTGTAGCTCAATGTGGTTGTTGCATTGATGTATAATTGGATCTTTGGCAAGCTTGATGGCACTTTGATTGTCGCACCAAAGTGGAGTAGGCTGCTACTGCTCGGATCCAAACTCTGAAAGGATTTTTCGAAGCCATAAAGATTCCTGACGGGCATTAACTGCAACTCGATATTCTGCTTCTACTAAATAAAGAGCAAGAGCTTGTTGTTTCTTACAAGCCCAAGTGATAGGGCTATATCCCAGACTAAAAACATAACCTGCAGTAGAATTTCGATCATCAAGATCGTTGGCCCAATTTGAATCAGTGAAACCAACCAACAAAGGTTTCCCCCCTATACTATAATGAATCCCAAATTGAAGCGACAAAGAAGGTCACAAGCATACTTAGACTGGGAAATAAAGATTCATTCTTTGGTTTGCAAGACTTGGAGACCAAGAAAATAATGCAAATGTCCTAATTCTAAGATTTGAAAATTTTGCTTAAGACTGGATTTCACATGGGTTATAAGTTTATGGTCACTACTAGTAAGGATAAGATCATCAACATAAAGAACAAGTATGATGAGATGGTTTCCTACTTTCTTGGTATAGACATTGGGGTCAGAATGGCATCTAGAAAAACCAGTGTCAAGGAGAAAGCTATCCATTTTGGCATACCAAGCTCTAGGAGCTTACTTAAGGCCATATAAGGATTTCTTAAGGAGACAGACAAGGCTACAGTTATCCAGAACATATCCAGGAGTTTGTTCCATGTAAATTTCCTCCTGTAAATCACCATGTAAAAAGGTAGAATTGACATCCATTTGATGGAATTCCCAGTTATGTAAGGCTGCAAGGGAAAGAACAAGGTGGATGGAATTCATTTTTGCGACAGGAGCAAAGGTTTCATTGTAGTCAATCCCTTCAACTTGGGAAAAACATTTGGAAACTAACATTACCTTAAGTCTTTCAACACTTCCATCTGATGCATACTTAGTTTTGTAGACCCATTTACATAGGACAATTTTTCTTCCTTCTGGAAGAGGAACAAGATCCCAAGTATTGTTTTCCATTGAGGAACGGTATTCTTCATCCATACCTGCATACCAATCTGGATTTCCTGAAGCTTCTGCAAAAGTTTCTAGATCATGATTCTCATAAACTTGAGCCAAAAATGAAGAGGCTCACTAAAACTGAGAACGTGTTTGACGTTGATCTCTAGGATCACCGACAAGATCACCAATTGTTTCACATGTTGAACGGACCCATCGAGGAAGCATTGGTGTTGGTGCAATTGGAGGAACATGAGCAGGCAGAGGTGGATTTTCATCCTCACTGTCATCATTAGAAACTAGAGTGGGATCAAGGAAGTTGGAAGAAGAAGAAGAAGAAGGCACAATCGATGAATCAGGCTCGCAGGCCAAAGATGGCACACCCGCCAAGTTAGGCTCGTAGGCCAAGAGATTTTCATCAAATTTAACATCTCTTCTAATGATTATATCATGTGAATGGGGATGAAGAAGTCTATAACATTTTACATCTTCAGAATATCCAACAAATATGCACTTTTCACTTTTAGGCTGCAATGTTTTCCGTTTTTCATCTGAAATGTGAGCCCATGCTTCACAACCAAACACACAAAAGTGACTTACATCTGGTTTAATTTTACTCCATGCTTCTTCCAGTGTTATACCTTGTAAAACTTTAGTGGGTGTGCGATTAACTATGTAATTTGCACAATTTATGGCCTCAACCCAATATTGAAGACTTAGTCCCTTAGATTGGATCATACAATTAGCCATGTCTTTTAAAGTGCGGTTCTTCCGTTCAGCTACACCATTTTTTTGTGGTGTATATGGAACAATGTGTTGTTGTTGGATTTCTTCTTCAGTGCAGAAAGTAGTGAACTTGTTGTTAACATATTCTCCTCCATTTTCAGGTCTTAACTTAATAATTTGATGACCAAATTTTTTTTCAACAAGGGTCTTGTAGGCCAAGAACATGTTAAATACTTCACTCTTAAGTTTTTGGAAGTAAACAGAAATGCGTCTGGAGTATTCATCAATTAAAGTTAAGAAATATTTGAAACTAGAAAAGAATACAGATGGAAGAGGGCCACACATGTCACTATGCACAAGCTCCAAGGGAACTGAGGCGTGCCAAGAGGCACGTTTTTCAAAACTGTCCCGATGATGTTTTTCGAGTACACAACCGGAACAAACACCATCCTTACAAGATACCATCGAAAGACCAGTCACCATATTGTATTTACATAGTTGTTGCAATGAGAGATAACTTAAGTGACCAAATCGCTCATGACAAAGTTTGCTCAAGTTATCACTATGAGCAACAAAAACTAAAGGAAAAGGTGATGACCCAATGTTGTTAAATTTGTACAACCTGGTAATATCATCAGCAGTTCCAGTAGCAAGGACATTTTGAGGATTTTTAAAATCCTTGAATACAACTAGGTGAGGTGTAAACGTCACAGTTTTACCTTCACCTGAATGAGTAATTTGATAGACTGATAACAAATTGTAGGAAATTTTTGGAACACATAGTACATCACTGAAATGACCATTTTCTACTGGAACTATTTCAGATCCTACAACACTTAGAGATCTATCATCACCAACAAATATTTGTTTGGTGTTACATTCATGCATAGTAGAAAAGATGGCTTGATCCTTAGCCATATGATAAGATGCTCCAGAATCAATGAGCCATTCAATTGAAGTAGAAGAAGAAGATGCAGTATAAGAGTAACCAAAAGCACAAAGTGCATGTCCATGAGAGGTAGATTCTGAAGACAAATCTAGGCTGATGTGGTGCTTCTTCATTGCTACTTCCAAGGCTACCATCTTCTTGTAACACTTAGATTCATCATGATTATCTTTCCCACAAAAATTGCAATGACACTCAGTCTTCTTTCCTTTTGGCTTGGATCCTTTATCATTTTTTAAAGAAGAGCTGACTGAGAGGGTTTGGGACCCTTGTTGTTTGGCTTATTATTGCAAAAAAAAAAATTCTTGGGAGGCTTGGAATTTTCTTTCTGTTGGGACAATAAGGATTTCCCATATGTATCTACATTGTTAATTATTCCAAGATGAATGATCTTATCTTACTCTCTAATTAAGGAATCACAAAAGGATTCAAGACTAGGCTCTTGATAGCTAGTTGTAGTTAAGGATTCTTTCATGGAGTAGAATGTAGATAATAAAAAAAGCATATTATGCAGATCCAAGTTTGGAAAGAATATGATAAATATATCGTTTGTCTTCTTTCTTAATCTTGCATTCTATACATAAGAATCTAAGAGTTTTATACTTAGATAAATAATATTGAATGCATCAAAAATCATTTGGATTCAAGGAAATCAACTCATTCTCCAAGTTGATGACCCCGAATTTCATTGGGTTTACCAAACACAGATTCCAACTTTTCCCAAGCTTGATCAAGTTCATCAATTCCAGATATGTGGAATCACAAATCAGTAGAGATGGACATCCCAATCAATCCACGAGCTTCATCACATATATTTTCCCATTTAATTTTCTTATCATCATCAGCGGGTTCTGTTTCTTTCCCTGAGGTTATCCTGAAAAGTCTCATACTTTGCAGAACATCCTCCATACGATATTTCCATGAGAAATAGTTAGAACTTGTAAGTATAATATCACAAGGGGCGGCCATACAATAAAATAATGGCTAAAAGAACAGAAATTAACTGTCTGGATGCAAAGAGCTCAAAAAAATATGCGGTTTTAAGAAAAAACAGCACTGAAAACTGATTCTGGATGATGAAGTTATGCTTGATCAAAGAAAATGTTGAAGATGTCCCCAATAGTGATGTGGCAGATATTAACTTAATCAACTAAAAAAAACGACCCCCATCTTCCCAAGATCAACCTTTGACAATCACTTTACAATAAAGTTGTTTTTAAGTGAATCACTTTTGTAGAATAAGTGATGTTCACTTTTACAATAATGTTACTTTAAATAGTGTGGCAATAGATTAAAAGACTTAAGTGACTCACTTTTTATTTTCTTTTATTTAAGTGAGATGCACTTTTACAATAAAGTAAATTGAAAATAGAAATTGCATGCACTAAAAAGTAGCTTAATAAGACTTGAACTCAAGACCTATTAAGGAATAAAGAAACTGTGGACCAAGAGAGCTAAGTTTAAAAGGTACGTAAAAGAATGGAAAGAGGAAGGGCACTTTTTTTTTTTTACTCTTCTCTCTCGTTCTCTGTGTTTGCCTTTTTTTTTCTGCAAATCACAAAAAAAAACAAAAAACAAAAACAAAAACAAAAAAATTTACACAATGGGTTTAGATCTTGGTTAGCTTACCCGAAAATTATACGCTTTCAAGTTTTCTCGTTGTTTCTGATTTGTCGTGATCACACAAGGTGCACGGCAAAGAGCATACGTAGCCGAAAAGACATGAAAAAACATTTCCCTTTCTGTTTCTGATTCACCGCGATCGCACAAGGTGCACAGAAAAGAGCATACGTAGTCAGGGAAGGAAACAGTCCAAGACTAAAACAATAAATATCTAATAATAAAACTGATAAAATATGAGAGATTAAAAAAAAATTTAAAAAAATCCGTCATTGTAACATTATACCTTCAGATTTTCCGAAATGGGTGTTTCTGGATCAAACGGAAACGGATTTTGGTGAAATGAAAACTATTTCCCAATGGAAACGGCGCTCCAGACATAATGGAATAGCTCCCACAGGCCACAAATGCACAAAAATACTTTCAAAGTTTCAGCAACACCGGCTCCAGATCTTGATCAAAATCGAAAATGACTCTTCATAAATGCTCTGATATCATGTTCGGGTACACAAGTTACTCCCAAAAGACCGAACACCAAGAGAAAACACTTCACACAAATGAATCACAAATCAATACACCAATGTTTGTCATGTGGTTAAAACCCTCGAGAGGGAAATAGTCCATGGCCCCAGCCAAATAGCTACTTGGAGCAATTTATTATGCAAAAGAAAGAAAGTTACATGAGTTTCTCATAATCGATCAACTAGCCAAGGACCCTCCATGCTCTTTAAATAGAGATCATGGACCAATCGGGTGTTAAGCCACGGATCAATGGTAGGTATGATCTAAGAGAAGTTGAACCGTCGGATCACTTTATGTCTAGAGCATATCGTGACCATCGGATTAGAATATTTACAAATGCATACTAAAGAAACACACTTTACCTAATGGATATATTACACAAGTTGATCTTAACTAACTCCTAAGTGTCTAAATATCCTAACAATTTAGTCGACTCACCCAAAAAAGTGGGGTAGCCCAACTTCAAAAATTCATATCTCTTCAATCGTAAGGAGTTAGAAGATGATCCACATATTAATGAAAATGGATTGACGAGGACTATCTCCCTATGATGGGTTTATTTGAAAATTATTGGTCCAATACCCTTAAATTCTTCAATATGTCTAGGACATCAAAGACCTCACACATGAGGGTGCCAAAGACCATACCACTAACTACAAGAGTTTCAAAGTCTTTTTCAAAGTATTCTTCAACATATCAAGGAACATATGCGGACTCTACCTCCGTCTACATCCCAATATCCATATAACCACAAATAGGACCATACATCATCGTGGTTCAAGGTATCCATATCATTAAAAACATATCCAATGGTTCCACTATATATCTTCATCACTATAAGAGTACCAACACCCCAAAAGACAAGTACAAAGAACTCACCACTAGCTTGCAACACCTTATAGGCTTCATATGCATGATCATAAGGCTACTACATGGAAATGACCATATAGCGTCCAAGGGACATCAAAACATTTATGTGGGTTCAAGACTGAAAATTTCAAGGACACCAAGGACCCCATAAGAATGGGTTCGAATATACCACCATAAGTGTGGGTTCCAACACCTAAGTCTCCACATGCAAGAATATCAAGATCTAAGATTGTGGACTCAAGGACCCCACAAGCACTTAACAACCCCAAGACCATCCAATGCAAGCAATGGGATTCACCATCAACACATCAAATACTTTACACACATGAGCCACATCATCCATCCAACAACTAATCAAGAGACTAAAATAAGTACAAGCATAACACGCAACACAAAGACTAGTAACCAAATATCAATCACGAGTAAGGAACTTGAAAATGGACTCAAATGGGACCAAGACACAACTAGGGGCACTTGAGCAAGTTAATGGGTAACCAGGGATTTTCTCATTGTTCCAAGGCCTCCAAGGGCTTCAAGCTTGGGCTTGGATAAGGTCAAAGGGGATCCTCTTGCACAAATAACCACAAACTAAACACTAACACTCAAGGGCTCCACAAGGGGCACCAATAACTCAATAGTTGGCATAAATGGCCATACACTGTTGGCATCAATGACAAATTAATCAATAGTGTTTGCATGGAACATGCGTTTGCATCCTGCCCCTTTGCATCTGATTATCATCGTCGGACCCTTCACGAAGTGGGGTGTCAATTTTATGGATTTCAACCTAGCTTCGGCTGGGGGGAACCATCACATTATAGTGGTTGTTGAATATTTCATGAAATGGGAAGTTGCTATGCCCACTAATAAATTCGATGGTGAGACAAGTGCACATTTCGTATTCAATCATATTATCACCCAATTTGATATCTCGAAGGAGCTTGTCACTGACTATGGAAGATAATTCTAAAATAAGATGATGGATGAGTTGTCTTTGAAGTTAGGGTATAAGCAAGAGCATTCATTTTCTTACTATCCTCAAGCGAATGGACAGGTTGAAGCAGTGAAAAAATCACTTAATTCCATTCTCCAATGAACCATCGCACAAAGCAAGATCAATTGGCACATTATGTTATATCCTATTTTGTGGGCTTATCGAACCGCGGTCAAGACTACCACTAGTTTTTCTCCATATCAGCTTGTGCATGGGGCAGAGTTGATTTTACCGGTTGAGTGTGAAATCCCTTCTTTGAAGCTAGTCGTGCAGCTTTTACCAGAGACTTCTGCAATGGAAGAATGTCTGGTCCACTTAGAGCAACTTGATTAGAAGCACTAAGATGCTTCAGTGACTCTTGATATTAATAAGTGTCACACTAAATTCTAGTACGATAAGTCTGTCTGTCCTAGGAGGTTTAGTGAAGGTGACTTGGTTCTTTTCTGGGACAAAGCTAAGGAACCCTTGGGGGCAGTAAAGTTTAATCCTATGTGGCATGGACCTTATGTGGTCAAACGAGTATTAGAGAAAGGTGCCTACGAGTTAGTCGATTATGAAGGGACATTCTTAGCGGATCCTATAAATGGGCTCTATCTTAAGAAGTACTATGCATGATTCTCATCCGAGACTGATTTTTGTATATTAGTTTACATTTTTCATAGCTTAGTTTTGGTGTTCTTGTGGTGATCGAGTTGGTTGAATTTCTTCCATTTTTTATGGAAGATGTCAACAGAGTCTTTGGTTTACATAGGATTCGTTAATGGTGTTAGCCACCCCACTCAAAACTCAGCTTCGACTACTTGGGTGATTTATATTCCAATGGGTAAGGTATTGTCTTCAGGAGGTGTATTTATACCGCCTTCATCAAACAATATTGTTGAGTATAGTTCCGTGATCAATTTGTTATGTGATGCCATCTCTCATGGTATTCATTCTCTTGAGGTACGTCTTGACTAATAGTTATTAGTCTCACAGTTAAATGGCTTGTATCATGTTAGGGATACGACCTTGTTACGAAGGTTCTTGCATGTAATACTGATATAATGACAATTTGATAACATAACATACATTCATATTACAAGAAATTTTAATCAAGTTGTTGATTCATATGCAAATTATGTACTAGATTGGAATTTGTTTCACAAACGATTAAGCAAACACAAACACATTTACACATGTAAATATAATAACCGGGCATCCTAAGTCTTTTTCATTAAAATATAGTTCAAAAATATGATGTCATAATAAATAATTTCATATACAAAAATGGAGCTTCCGAACCACCAAAATATACTACATGGTCATAATAACAAAGAGTGCATCCAGGCCTCTAAGCCTTGGGAGGAGGGTGCTGATCATGATAGCACACCACGGATCTAGATAGTCATTTTAATAAGTGAACCCATGCATGTGGCACACCCACCACCTGGCGCTGCATATTCTCAAGAAATTCCTCGACTTAAGCCATGGGCACTGTATGTGTCAATCAAAAAATGTTCATGTGAATTCATTGGAGCGTTCGCTCCGCATGCACACCTATGATATCATCACCTCTTCCCCTCTATCAATGATGAGGGAAACCATCTAGTCGTCTAGGTCCCAAATCTACGTATACATGACCAAGTATCACTATATGTCATCACACAAAAACATGTGTTTTTTATTTCATTATATCAAAAAACAAAAAAACAAATTAATAATTCAAAACACAAGTTTGAGTCGATATTGTTACCTATATTCCCGTATGTGGAACTATGTGAAATGGGAATGTCTGGGTCTCCATGGAAGTCTATCCCCTCGTAGGGGTAGTCATCTATGGTGATGATCTGCCTATGCCACCAGAGGAAGAAGTCTGTTGGGTAGGGGTTTAACACTCAACCCCCTCCTAATATCTGCATCACATTTGCCTAGCGTAGCTGACTAGGATCTCGATCACTGTGTGGGGTAATCTCAACTCTTGGGATTATCCCCGACACACTCTCAAAGAAGAAAGCACTCAAGATGCTTCCGAAGCCAAAGTTATTCACCCTTCCCATATTGTAGTCAGTCAGTTGTTGTTTCATGGTTCTCAGCAGTGAGGTACTCCAATCATATGTAGTTGGTCTCATACACTCCACTGCATAGAACATCAGAGGCCTAAAATCCTAGTGGAGGGGTTTTACACTCGACCCCCTCCTAGTATATGTATCACATTCACCTAGCGTAGCTCACCAGGATCTCGAGCACCATGTGGGGTAATCTCAACTCTTGGGATTATCCCCAGCACACTCTCAAAGAAGAATTCACTAAAGATGCTTCCAAAGCCAAACTTCCTCGCCCTTCCCATCTTCCAGTCAGTTAGTTGTTGTTTCATGTTGCTCAGCAATGAGGTACCTCAATCGTACATGGTAGGTCTCATACACTCCACCACATAGAAAATCAGAGGCCTAGAATCCTAGTGGAGGGATGCCAACCCCGCTATCCTATTGAGAGCCTATAGTATGGCCTTTAGCCTAAGGTTCTAGATCGAGTTCATTGGGGTTTGGCTCCCAACCTTTTCCTTATCTGGGAGGAAATAAACCGCAATGTATTCCTCTATAGTGAGATCATCTCCTATCCCATGAACTCATAGGTTCACCACTTCCCCTCTGCGGGATAGTCGTGTAATGAAATATATATCCTCAACCTCTAGGATGAGAAGCATCCCGTCCAACTAGAATGTCTCTATGTCAGGATCCCAATAGTCTACCAGCATTTGGAGTAGCCTTGTTTTTTTCCTCAAGCTACCAAGGTACCAGAACTTGTACAAACCACAATCCCTCAAATCTTGTTGAGCCATTACATCAGCTTGCACGTCCCTCTCAATGTCTTCATGCTCATGTCCCCTCGACTCTAGAACCATCCTGAACAAGAATTTCAAAGTTTTATGAGTTTTTACCCTTTGAATTGTTATTTGTGGCCTTATATGTGACTGTTTTCAAAACATTTGTGTACATACATGGGTATCAAATAATCTTCCATGTATGTCGATCCCTATACGTGGAAAATTAGTTGATTTCGTCGTGGTCGAAACCGCCTATTTTGGAATGGATCAAAATATATAAAAAAAATAGACCACTAAAAATCAAAATAAAAACATGTAAATGAAAGAGAATGACATGATGATCTACCTAATCTAGACGGTGCATGATTTCGTGGACCGAGGCTCTCGAAATCAGCTTCTCAAATTTGGGTTCAAAAACACTATGTTGGGTAAATTTCCAAATGGTATGGTGAAAATGTTTTTTTTACTATTTTGTAGAAAACAATTTGGAATTTTTACCCACTTTTCCATAGTTTGGACCATTTGGCCTAATTTTGTGTTGTAGGGGCCCGATTTGAGCGTGTTTTGACAAAGTATTTGATCCGTTCATGTCTATCATAGGTTTAATGTCTAAACTGGCATATAGGTTAGGATTTCACATCCGCTTGCATTTTGCATGACCTTATGACCATTTCATCTTAACCTTAGGTATGAACCCACTTCATGATGTCACGGAACCTTCATGTTGCTACTAGAAGTGACATTGTGCGAGGAGTAGATATTTCGTATAGGTGGGTTCCCTAGTTATATCCTATTGTGCATTTGGTAACCATGCTAAGATTTCTCCTTTAGGTTTTTGGGAGTCCCTTGTAGTCCCCCCATGTCCTTTAGAAAGAGCTTCATACTCCTCTTGAAATTTATGTTGGCCATTCCCCATAGGGACTCCCTTGTATATCAAGTTGTAATTGCATTTCATGAGTTTTTCTTTCCTTATTGAGCTTTATGTCACCTCCCTGATTCAGATTTATAAGCCATGTAGCCCAAGCTTGTCTAGATTCTAGCCAAGCAGAGCCTTTTTTCATATCCTTTGTAGCTCAATCACCATTTAGCGGAAGAAAATATTCGCCCAAGTTTCCTTATCCTGCACATGCTTCCTTGCATTGAGCATAGGTATGTTCCACTACTTGGAACTAGTTTGCTTTCCTGCAACACTCGTATCCTCCAAAATATGTACTATAAATCACTTCTATTATTTTTCAAGCTTTTCAACATCTAAAAAAGTACAAAAAAAATAAAAAACATAAAAAGTTGGACAGGAAATGATATTATATTTGGTAGCAGTCGAGTCGTGTCACCTTCGAACTGAGCACTGCATATCACATCTGTTGGTTGGGTTGTTAGTTTTACTTTAGGAGTTGTACTCATTACTCTGAGTTTTTCTCACCGACCGGTTATGCTTCCAATCCCTATGGAGCCTCTTTCGATGCCTACTGTGTCACAGAGTTGTCCCAGTTTGCATATCGAGTCTATGCTTCCTACCT
This sequence comes from Pseudotsuga menziesii, assembly GCA_001517045.1. Taxonomy (NCBI): domain Eukaryota; kingdom Viridiplantae; phylum Streptophyta; class Pinopsida; order Pinales; family Pinaceae; genus Pseudotsuga; species Pseudotsuga menziesii. The sequence goes on along the minus strand of LPNX010346171.1, from coordinate 210,320 downwards.
TCAGATACCATATTCCTTATGCTCTTGTTTGAAGGAATTTCTAGCCTGATTCAGCCATTCCTTAATTATATTGACTTTCCATGTCGCCCATTCCCGGTATATTTACTGGTTTGTGCACATCTTGTTCAAGTTCTTCCACATTGTACAACATTGTTGAGTACCTCGTGTTGGTTTATGGGGGATGCCTTAATTTCTCCTTCCACTAGATTCCATTCCATCATCTTTAGATCATTTATTCAGGAATAGGAGTCTAGAGCCTATTTGAGTTCCTTGAGACTCATAGTCATGAGTGGTAGGTTCTCTCTCCATCGACAGTGTTGGGAATACATGTATGTTTTTATTTTATTGCATTTTATTTTATGTTCATGGGGCTAGAAAGCCCAGAATGATAGTATTATAGTCACGTCCTCTCGCCAGTAGAAGGGTGGGGATGTGATATATTGGTATCAAAGCTTTAAGGTGCAGTATTGGGCATCTATGGGCCAAGAAAACTTAGCTAGCAGAGAGGTGAAGTAACCTCTGTTGAACCCAACAGCAAACAAAAAAAAATTGAAAATTTTCCTAAGAGTGAAAACTCTCCTTGGCAGCTGAGAAATCCCAATACGAGCTGCAACAAAGGCTATGTTATTTCCTTCTTGCTGGCATAGTGGACGAAAGCCCAGGATATTTTCGCAGCAGCAGCCAACTTTGGAAAAAGCTAAGAATTGAGCCGCAGCGGAGGCAGAATGTTGAAGTCTGAGTCACAACGGTGGTGGACAGGAGATGAAATTCGAGCCGCTATGCGGCGGGTGTAAGTTTGACTTGGATCCAATGTGTGGCGGATGGAAGTTGGAGTTTGGGCCACAGAAGAAAATTTTCCAAGTATGGAATCGATGGCAAAAAGACAAAGCCCAAGATGCTATAGTGGCTGGAAGTGGCAAACCTTTTCACAACAGCGGATAAATAATGAAGATGGAGCCGATTAGACATTGTGGCGGCTAGGAGATGAAGAATATTCTGCAACGGCGGATGGAAATTTGGGTTTGATACATTGAACATCGGGTGAGTGTGTTCGATGAGCATCAGGTAAGTCGAGCCGATGTAGTAGAAAAAAATACGGGAAGCTTGTCGATGAGCATCAGCTGGGACAAGCCGATGAGCGGTGAAAAGAAGAGGAAATTCAAGCTGCAACGGCGGCCGAAAGCCAAAAATTGAGTCGCTACGGCAGCAAAAGAGAAAGGAAGATCGATTCGCTACAGAGGCAGGTGAGAAGGAAAGAAGGAGCCACTAAGTTGGATGAAAGACGAGGATCAAGCCACTGTAGCGGGTGAAAGTCAAAAAAAAATTCAAAATTTTTGTCGAATCAGAGAAATTCAACAAGGTTTTTCAGTGGGATTTCAGGCGTCAGAAAAATAGAAAATGGCAGCGGGGTTATGCACTAGATTGCACGAAATTGAATAATTTACAAAAAAAAAAACGAGGGTGTTTCCCTTGTCCCCCGTCATCCCCTTCAGACAGTCATTCTTTGGGAAAGAAAATTTTATGTTTAGACAAAGTTGTCAATGCATGATTTTTCCAAGTAAATGTGAGTAATGTATAACTCATGCGAGTTTTATGTGGCTAATAGTTGTATGTATTGACACATTTTGCAGAATTATAGTTACCTTCAAAGGCAACATTCCAGATAGTGTAGTTTGGTAAAGCAAGTTGTGGTTCATCCATGAGAACCCATGACATATATGATGCATGAGATTCCTACGAACATGTGCGAGATGCCATGGGGGAAAATGACAGAGTTGGAAATGATGATATAGAGTCTAATGGAAGAAGATCTCAAGAGACTTCGCCAGACATTGCAGCTACCATGAGAAGCTTGATTAAAGTGCAGGAAGAGAAACATTAGTTGAATGCTGCTATGTTGCAGATTTTGACATACTTGAAAAAAAATATAGACTCTGGACAGGATATAGTAAAACCGGAAGGTAGTAAGAGTAGTACCAAGAGAAGAAGAAGGACTTCTAGTAGATCCTCTGACTTAGAAGAATCCAGTGGGGATTCAAGCTCTTCTTCTCACAAGAGCAAGAGAAAGAGGCACGATAGGGATCTCTCTCGAGATGAATTCAAGAAGGCTAAACCTCCTACGTTTGATGGCGAGGTAAAGACTCGACAAGAGACTGAAGCTTGGCTTCTTGGGATAAAGAAGTATTTCCAAGTTCAGAATTATTCAGGAAACATGAAAGAAAGGGTTTCCATATTCAATCTGAACGGAAGGGAATCCATTTGGTGGGAGCACTTCAAGCAAGTAAAGAGGATCAACGAAAGAAGGCTTAAGTGGAAGCAGTTCAAGAAGTATTTCAAGCAAAAATATCTCTCTGACAGGTATTATAATGACAAAATTAAGGAGTTCCATGAGGTGAGATTGGGACAGCAGACCATGGAAGAGTATGAAAATAAGTTATTGGAATTGTTAAGGTATGTTAGGTACATCAAAGATGAAAAGGTGAATATCCAACGTTTCTTGAGTGGATTGCCTCAGTCTTAAAAAGACGGAATTGATTTTTATAAACCTAGAACTCTGGAAGAAGCAATAAGGAAGGCTAAATACTGCTATGAGAAAAGCAAAAGAAAACCTGATTACCAGAATACATGGAAGGACAAAAGGAATGAGAAGTATGACCAAAGGGAGAAAGGTTTCAAACCTTATAACTTCAGGAATCAACAAAAACAACCATCACAAGCTGAGAAGCATCCAGCCAAAGTGATGGGAGAAAATCCTAAAGAGCCACAGCAAAACAGAGGACCACTTCAATGTTGGAAATGTGGAGGACCCCAAATGCGCAGGAATTGTCCACTTGAGAATGAGAGTGCAAGGCCAGCTTACAACATTCAAGAGGCCGAAACAGTGGGTCAAGTCGCAAGAGCCATCCCTAGAATCTATGTAGCACTGGAGGGCCACCAAGAAGATCACCAGTCATTTGTGCTTGAAGTTGCAGGTAATATTGTTGAGAAATATATTTCTATTTTGATTGACCTAGACTCTACTCATAGTTACATCACTCCTAGAGTAGTGGAGACTTGTGCTTTCAAGAAATTAAATCATAGACAATATTGGTTAGTTCAGCTAGCCATTGGAACTAAGAGGAAGGTTAGTGAAGTGGTGGAGAAATGCCCATTGGTCATGAATGGATTGGTCACTTGTGTAGATTTGAATGTTCTGCCACTTAGTTCCTATGATGTTCTCATTGAAATGGATTGGTTAGAAGCTCACAGGGTAAAGATTGACTGTTATAGTAAGACTTTTGAATGCATGGATGAAGAAGGGAACCGAAGAGTTGTGAAAGGAATTCCAAAGGTGATTTCAGTAAGGCAGGTTTCAGCAATGTGGTTGAAGAAGTTCTGTAGGAAAGGTTTCCAGTTGTATGTAGCTCATATTGTGGAGGCAACAGAGGATGAAACTCCTAGGATGGAGGACTTTCATTTTTTACAGGAATTCGGGGATGTGTTTCCTGATGAGATTCCAAGGCTTCCTCCAAAGAGGGACATTGATTTCACAATTTAACTTGTGCCAGGAGAAGCACTAGTGTCCAAGAAACCCTACAGGATGAGCACACCAAAAATACTAGAGATAAAGATGCAATTGCAAGAGTTATTGGAGAAAAAGTATATCAGGCTGAGTGTGTCTCCTTGGGGAGCACCAATTCTCTTTGTAAATAAGAAAGCTGGTACACTCAAGTTGTGTATTGATTACAGACAGTTGAATAAAGTCATGGTGAAGAATAAATACCCTTTTCCTAGGATTGATGACCTCTTTGATCAAGTGAGAGGAGAAAAGGTATTTTCCAAGATTGACTTGAGGTTTGGTTACCATCCAGTAAGAATCAAAGATGAATACATTCATAAGACAGCCTTCAGGACAAGGTATGGGAATTATGAGTTTGTATTGGTACCATTTGGCCTCACAAATGCACCAGCTACATTTATGTTCCTTATGAATAGTGTATTCAGTAGGTATTTGGACAAGTTTGTTCTTGTTTTCCTTGACGACATTCTTATTTATTCTAATAATGATGAAGAGCATGGAGAGCATTTGAGATTGGCATTGCAATTGCTCAGGGAGCATCAATTGTATGCAAAGTTGAGAAAGTGTGACTTCTATAGAGATAGGATTCATTATTTGGCTCACATTATCTCAGAGGAGGGCATATCTGTAGACCCTGAGAATATTGAAGCCATTATGAGTTGGCCTACTCCAAGAAATGTGACTGATGTAAGATATTTTATGGGACTTGCAGGAGATTCATTGAAGGATTCTCCAAGGTTTCACATACAGTCACTTCTTTGCAAAAGAAGGGAATAAAGTTTGAATGGACATCGAGGTATGAAGAAAGCTTCCAGCAGTTGAAGAATATTCTCACAAGTGTGCCAGTCTTGAAGATTACATACCCAAAAAAGGATTTTATGGTGTGTACTAACGCATGCGGATAAGGGTTTGGATGAGTCCTTATGCAATACAACCACGTGATATGTTATGAGTCAAGAAAACTGAAGGAGCATGAGAAGAACTATGTTACTCATGACCTAGAACTTGCAACCATAGTACATGTGCTCAGGATGTGGAGGCATTACTTAATGGGAAGAATATTTGAGTTAAGGACAGACCATTATGGTATGAAGTATTTGTTTGATCACCCTACTCTGAATGCTAGGAAAGCGAGATGGTTGGAGTTTTTATGTGAGTTTGATTTTGAAATAAAGCACATAAAGGGGAAAGAGAATAAGGTAGTTGATGCACTCGGTAGGAAGGTGCAGGAAATGCACGTGGCATCTCTTAATATTTTCCAGTCAGATTTGAGACAACAGATAGTTACTCATACTGTTGGAGATGAAATGTATGAGCAGGTAAAAGAAAAATTGCAGCAGCAAAGTCTTGAGAAGAGGTATGAGGGATATAAATTGGAAGAAGATGGACTTCTTACCTATAAGAACAGAATCTATATTCCAAATATAGCATATTTGAGAAGAGTTGTTATGGATGAGATCCATCATGCACCATATTCTGGTCACCCAGGATATCAAAAGACATTTTCTACAGCCAGGAAGCAATACTTTTGGCCAGGAATGAAAAAGGACATGGCTGAATATATTTCAAGGTGCATGAAATGTCAGTAGGTAAAGGTAGAGCATCAACATCCAGCAGGTTTGTTGCAGCCTTTTCCAGTTCCAGAATGGAAATGGGAAGTTATTTCCATGGATTTTATTACAGGATTTCCAATGACTTGGAGACAACATGATTCCATCATGGTTATGGTGGACAAGTTGACAAAGGAAACACATTTTATACCAGTTAAGTATACACATAAGACTGATGACATTGCAAAAATATTCATGAAGGAGATTTTCAAATTGCATGGATTTCCTAAGGCAATAGTTTCTGATAGAGATGTCAAGTTCACTTCCAATTTTTGGAAGGGTTTGTTTGCAGATTTGGGTACAAAGCTAAACTTCAGCACTGCCTACCATCCTCAGACTGATGGGAAGATAGAGAGAGTGAATCAAGTGCTTGAAGACATGCTTCGCATGTATGTGATGGACAAACCAACCAAGTGGGAAGATTACTTACACTTGGTAGAATTTTCTTATAACAATGGACAACAAGCATCCTTGGGGATGAGTCCGTATGAAGCTTTGTATGGAAAAAGGTGTAGGACACTGGTGACATGGGATAATCTAGTGAACAGGGTTGTGCTTGGGCCAGAATTACTCAAGGAAATGGACCAAGAGGTTGTAAAAACCAGGCAGAATCTGAAAGTAGCCTAGGATAGACAGAAAAGTTATGCAAATAAGCATAGGGTGAACAGAGAGTTCAGTGTTGGGGATCATGTTTACCTCGAAGTGAGGGAAAAGAAGAGTTCCTTGAAGCTTGGAAGTTGTGCCAAGTTGTCACCTACATATTGTGGGTCGTTCGAAGTGCTTGAAAGAATAGGGACAGTTGCATATAGACTTCCATTTCTTGTTAGCACTAGAGCTCATAATGTTTTTCATGTTTCTTTGCTTAAGAAATATTTACATGATCCTAACCATGTGATAAATTGGGATGTGATTCATGTGGAACCTGAGGGAGAGTTCCAAATCGAGCCAATGTGAATCCTCGACATGAAAGTCACAATGCTCTGGAACCGAACCATAGGGCAGGTAAAGGTGCAATGGGAGCACTACAGTCCTGAAGAGGCTACATGCCAAGTTGGAGGATGCCATGCGATTGGCACATCCATTTTTTTTCAATTCTGCGGAGCACTAAGGCGATGCCAATGTAGGATTTTTTGTTCAATTTTGTAAAGCACTGAGAATAGTGCTATTGAAGGGGGAGGGGAATGTAGCACCCAGGTTTTGACCCCATTTGCATTAAATGTATATGATGTATATATTGTAATTAATCATGGTGTGGAGCTGTATGCAAAATCCCCACCATCGATTTATCATTTTATGTTTCAGCGATTAAAATCAATGCCGATGGTATTTTGTGCTAACCAAGCACGTTATAATTATGGACACCATGTACATATGCATTTTAATTAAAATGACAACTACCAGCTCTGTCAATGCAACAATAATGAGAAGGATCATGATTTCCTACGGATAAGGGGGGGGAATATTCAAACCCTTGGTCCAATGGGAAAAATCCAAATGTCAAAGGGAGAACCCATCAAACTGTCAACTACCTTTTTTGTCTCATTCACCCAATCATTTATTACTGCCAGAAATTGGTTGGGTTGGTTATTACATGGGATGGGCAAGGTATGACAGACCAAATTCGAATTTGAGTAGCCATCAATTATTGGGAAACGTGTTTTGAATCCTTGGGAAATCAAATACCCAAAAACGTATGCCATTCTACCATGCTTTCATGTTTTCATGTTTTCTCCACCATTTTTCCTTCACGTGAGCTCTCTGAGGCATCCAAAAATTCTTGTGCGTGTTTCATTCCATGTTTTTGGTTGTTGGCTTCATTTTCCCATGGATGGGAGGTATTTTTTGTAATGCCAGGGGTTGGGTTGGTTTTCCTCACGTTTTTGTAGCTATTGGTGCATTTTCCACTCATGTTTTTGTAGTCTCATGTGTTTTTACCATGGTTGTGAAGTGTTTTTGTTAGCCTCTAGTGGCTGGGATCTCCGCTGGGCGTTTCGATGCTATTTCAAAATGCCCATAGTGGGGAATTTCATTGTTTAGTGTTGCCCAACGAGTGCGAGAACAGAGCCATGAATTTTGGGTGTTGTTGAGGTCGTTTTGGCCACGTTAGGGCCATAAATGACTCTGGAATTCAAGTTGCTTAGTCTGAGCCATTTTAAACAATTTCCATACCCAATGGCCTCTGTGGTGTGTTTCCCTTAAAATTCCAGAGATGTGAATTGTTGTGTATTATGTGGTTGTTGGTCTTTGGACTATTCGGGATTGGAATGGAGCTTGAGTGTGCTTGATAAACCTAGTGTGTGCAGGAGCCTGATAGACAGAACTAGAGGGTTGGCTTTCTTCTCTACACCCCCTGAATAGAATTGGAAGGGAAGTCATGGCCTGAGGGACTGTGCAGTAGAGAAGGGAATGATTCCTTGTGTTGGATGTGTGTGGATGTATTAGAAGTCAGGATAATTCTAGTGCAAGTGTGCTTAGATCTTTAGTGAGCCCACTAGCTTAGCAGCCAGCATTTCTAGCTCCTATTAGCCTGATAAACCCAACTGTGTTGGCTTGGTTGAGTTGTGTATCCTTGGCTACGTGTGAGCCTGCTAGTTTCCCCTTATTCCTTGTGGAATCATGCCCAGCTCGGGGGTGGTAGTGATGTTGAGTGATTGATGAGTACACTGGCCTATGGTTGGTTAGAACGTTGCAGTGACATAGCTAGTTGTGGGACAAGCTTCTGTTAAAGATAATTATCTCTTGTTTATCTTGTCTCTAGAAGTAAATTACTATGAACATGTGAAATGATTGAATGTGAATATCATGTATTTCTTCCACTGTTTATTGAATTATATGTTGCATCCATGTATGTTTTTATTTTACTACATTTTATTTTATGTTCATGGGGATGGAAAGCCCAGAATGATAGCATTATATTCGCGTCCTCTCGCCGATAGAAGGGTGGGGACTTGATAGTATACACAGCTTTTGACCTCAAATTACCTGTGTACATCAGGATGTGTGCATAAAGACAAATATTTTGGGATTTTTTCTCATAGAGGTCTGAATTGCTTGACTCTTGGCCTTCCATATGCCTTGAGAACGCTTGGACTTGACCCTGCATTACCTCTTTGGAGTGTTATATCATTTGAGCCTCTTGGATACATTGAAGAGGGAGAAATTGAACAATAAGGAAACTATAGTCCATTATTGCCTCATTTTACTTATGCTTAAGTCTGCATCTCTTTGTCCCTTTAAAGCACATAGTGCTGCTCTTCCCAAGATTTTCTTTGCTTTGTGAGCTTGCTATCGAGAGATGGAGGATTGAAGTGGTGGAGGCCCAAGTGGAGGACTCGGTTTCTCTTGTTCGCAGAAGTGCCAACAATGTTTGTCACTATTATATCTTTGTTTTATTAATAGAATTATCCATTTCCTATCCAATTCATGTGCATAAATTTTAATATTGTATCCATGGATCATATTATTTGCTTGTACATGATTGATTATATATGCTAGAGTATCTCTAACACATTATTATATATCAAGCTTTCCTTGTTTGTTGTTGTTGAGAGCAAATTGTGAATTCAAGGGTGATTGGAAAAGATCAACGGGGATCTACTTCAACCGTCCATAATAAGGTACGATTTTATGTCCCTTAGTGTTATATGTGTTTATTGCTCTTGCATATTGGAAAGGATTTATTTCTGGTGTCATATTGTCTGTTGTGGCACCCCCAAGCCATAGGAAGTTTCTCTCCGTAATAGCAGGACCCACTTCAATGAAAACTACAAGAGATGGGATAGGTTGGGAGTCCCATCACTTAGATGAGCATATGGTAAGGATCGACGCCTGATGAAAAACAATAGAGAAATCTCATAAAACCCTATTGTTAAAGTGACATAGAAAGAGATTACAGATTCCACACTAGATGAGAACAAAAGCTTAATAGATGGGGCTTGCTATACCATAAATCCTATTACATAGACACAAAACTGTCCAGACCTGCCATGGATGGAAATGCTCATACTGCTCAATGAACAGATTGCTCATCATCATCAATCATCATGAGTTTTATATGCAAAAGTAATTTTAAACCATACTTACCCTTATTTTGAATTTTTCATTATAAATGAAATAGGTGGGAACATGGCCTTCCTATATAAAAGAAATCTATGGCGCACGTATGGGTAATGGATGATCCATGCGGATATGCAACTCCAATGGATTTTACATATTATGGTGATAACCGTTAGGTTAGATGGCTAAAATGAAATTACTAGAATTGGAAATGTTATAATATATACGATCAAGCATGTGATAGGTAGAATTATATGGGTTATATAATGGAAACTAATTAGAATTTCTATGGGTTATATAATGAAAACTATTTAGGCGATTGATGGGTTAATGTTTACGGGGTTGATATGTCATATGGTTATTCATGGATGTAAGAGATTAGTGACTTAGGTAGTTAGGAGGATTTTTCTTTTAGTAAATTATGTTTCATCAAGGTAATATGGTCACTAATGGTGAATAATAGTTAGTGGGTTAGTAGGTTTAATGTGCAAGGAGGATAAGGGATCATAGGTTACAATGTGTTAATGTGGTTAATATCATCAACTATGATCAAAGTGGTCATTCATGGTCAACGTGACTAGCCATAGTCAATGAAAATTAAGGGCTAGTGGAGTTAGTTGCTATGTATATTTAGGGTTTTATGGTCCGCCCTTGTTAAGCCATTATCAATATGGTCAAGGATGGTCTACAATGACTAGTGGGTTACCATTTAATGGATAAGGAAATTATTACATGATGGGATTTCGGGGAAGAGGGTTATTTTCATAAATATGATCAACCATGAGTAATGACTTATTGCCATCAATATTATCAATAAGAAATTATAATTGTCTACCATGTTCAATCTGTTTATAAATCATTAATGAGGGTTAATGGCTATCCGATCACTAAGGTAAATGACCCTATGAGGTTTATTAGTTAGAGTATTAAAGGGTTATGTGGTTAATGGGTTAGTATGTATGGTTGGGAATTATTTAGGAGGTTAGGGGTTATTGAGATTAGTCAGTTGTGATATTTGAAGAATTGTTGGTTAACCATGTTTAATATATTGAATGATGGTGATTTGATATAGAGGCTAGTATATTAAGGGATCATTGATTAGTGGATTAATGAGATCAATACCATCAACTATGGTCAACGTGTCCAACCAAGGTTATCAATTTTGTTAACCAAGTGCAATGAGGGTTGTGGAATACTCAGTCATTAGGGATAGTGGGTTAAAATATTTAAGAGTTAGTTGGTTAATGGGTTAGCTTGTAAATTTGCAATCAAATTAATGGCTAGAAGCTTAAGGGGTCAAGGGAGTAGGTGTTAGTTATTTAGGAGTTTATGGGTCAAATATAATTAACCATGGAAAAAATTTATATAAAAATGGATAGTGGGTTATTTGGGTTATGAATTAATGTGTTTAATATTACACTACAACAAAACATGTCATTAATAACTCTATTAACCATAAAATTTAGTGTTTTTTTCAATTTGGCACAATTGTCTCGTGTTAAATTCAGTGCTAAATATAATTTCAAAAGAGCATCGAGTAGCTTAGCATTGGATTTAATGCCATGTTTAATGTTGAATTCAACAATGGACTTAACATTGGATTTAGTGTTGGATTTAACACTAACTATTTGTAAATTAAAATTTAGAAAATAAAAATAGAAAATGGTAAAAAATGAAAAAATGGTAAGGAAATGATAGGATTTGAACCCATACCACTTTCCATAAGGAAATACCCCTACTTGAGCTACATTCCCACAAATATCTACCATTAAAAGCAAAGATCCAAATTGAAACTAGACTAACCTAGTGAAAATTAGAATTTACATAATAAAAATGGAAAATGGTAAGTGAATGATGGGATTTTAAGCAAGATCCCTAGACAAAAATCAAGAACCCTACTTGCGTTGCATTCCCATGTATTTTTTCCATTAATAGTGTATATCTTAATTGAAACTAGTCTTTCATATGTATGCAAAAATGTAAATAATGTGCATCTTTGATAAATATCAATACTTAATACAAAGGAAAAATCAAGTAATAACATATATATGGGTGCCTAGGATTTGAATCCATATCCCATTACCAGAACGTAAGGGACTTCCTTAGGTCACACCTATGAATTAGATCTGTGCATTAAAAAAAACCCCAACATGCCATTTTTTTCTTCTTTGTTCATTAAAACTACATCAACAAAACAAAATTATACTTTAACAAATCACTACAAGAAAAGAAAACTAAAAGAAGGAAGGAGTAAACGGGATGAGAAAATCCATAGGGATGAGAGAATCCAAGGGATGTGCAACATGGGTGCATATCCATAGGGTTTTTCACATCCATATATTTCAAGGCTCACAAGGTTCCCCTACATAGCATAATGTTCTACCCTAATGATCTTGGAGAATTAATGATCCTCAAAGGTATGGAAGAATGATTGGTTCTCTTTGGTATGAAAACACGTGTGTTCCACTTTTGTATGGAAGAACTTGTTATCACTCCAGGAAACTCCTCTAAGTTGTAGCTTAAGGATGCCTGGTAACTTACAATGTTTTTAGGGTTTTTTTGATATGGATCAAGTCAGTAGACCTATATAACCTTTCCACTCTCAAGACATGCATAAAACTCACTCATTTACAAGGCTTTTAGTTACAATTGCTCAGAAGTTGACAATAAGGTGCAGGGATGAAGAATTCATCATGCTGGCAGACTTACATACAAAGCATATGCATATAAATGGCTAAATCATGATAAGGATGGCAGTTATAAATCAAATTGCACTAACAAACCAATAGGATGACACCTATCAGCTCTTAATCAATCTGAAAATGACCTAAATACACATTCAGGCATAAGTACAGTAAAGAAAGAGATGATGGCTAAACAGATCATAACAAAAGAGCTTATATTCATGAAGAGTAAAATGAGAAGCTGAAAGCGTTATAGGCTTATAAATCCCCGAAGTTGAACCTTTATTATAAAATCGATCTTAGGCTTTATAGCCTTTTTACAAAAAGTACAGATATTCAAACTTCAATTTGTTTTTACAAAAAGTGACAGTTTTTCTAAATTAGAGTTTCAAACCCTGCCTAACTATTTGTCTAACTATGATGAATATTTAGTTCACTAACTGAACATTAAATAGTTGAAGTAGTTGCTGATGATCGCTGCTGCTGGTCCACTGTCAGTTAACCCATGGATTTCTCCTTGACAATTAGGGTTGATGACTTTATGGAGAGGTTTTGTCATTATAGATCTAAACAGACCTTTTCTGATACTTCTGTCAGCAGCTTTTATCTTTAACTTACGTCCCTAAGCCATCTAGAGTCACCAAAATCCGGTTTTGTCTGTCAAAAACTCACTTTTAAACCTCTGTCTACTTTCGATGGTTAAGCGGCCAGTCTATCGAAACTTTTAACTGCCGAAAAGAGGAAGAACCCATCGACAATCAAAATCTCTAAACGCTGCTATAGTGTCAGTGATTCAAACCACTAACGAACCCGTCGGTGATCAGAAGCTCTAAACACTAAGGATCGGAACTTTAAACCTGAACGTTGCCGTAGTGTCGGCGATTCAAACCACTAACGTCGTGACTATTGAGCATTGGAGGTCAGGAGAACAAACCACTAATGCGTCAAAAATTCAAAACACAAGACTCTTCGTAGTGTTGGAGACATAAAGGAAAATCCCTCCAAAACGTCGGCGTCGTAGAGGACTAAACCTCCAACCGCTGTAAAAAAAATGTTCCAATGGTAGTCAAAAGAACCACGGTTCGGCAAAAAAAAAGAATTTTCCATTGGGACGTTCGTCATTTCCCTTCCGAAACGTCGGCGACATAGAGGAATAATGCCCCAGCTCAATCTTCAACAAACTCCCGACAGGGAAAAAATTGAAACCATTGAAAAATAAAAAATGTTAAGCTCTGAGAAATGAAACTCCACAACCAATATGCATTGGCTAGTTAAACCATCGAAAGGGTTTTCCACCCGATATTTATCTTCCAGATTTCGTTGGTTAGTTTATATGTTGCACCCCTTTCTAATCTGCTGAAAAGGACCCTTTTTGGTGGCTAAGGAGATGTTCTGAGCCTCGCCTAAGCCACCGAAAGCTACAACTTGTGAAATTTTCATCCAAATCCAAAACAGAGGCTTTCAAACTATCAGTGATATTTATATCCTTCATTGCATGAGTTGAATTCTTCATACTATCAAAATAAATTATTTTGGGAGATAACAGAACTAGTTCTTATAATACACCGAATCATGGAACAATAATTTGTATGTTTTTTAACTAACTAAAATTTGTGACAAAAACTACAATGCAACTCTTCAAAACATAAAAAAATGGAAGGGTTTGTTTCATTTTGACATTCAATTGAGATGAAAGGAAGAGGAAATGTTTCTACAAGAGGATAAAATATAAATAACCATGAATGTAGGGAAAGACAAAGAGTATTGCAATGGGCCTCTAGTACAAATGAGAAATTAGTGACTAAAATTCGGATATAAACTACTATTTTTTAGTCGGTTGACTAATAGTATCTAATTTGCATTATATTATAGCTTGACTAACTTGGTCATATTTAACTTAGTTATTAAGTGGTTGAATTATTAGTCATTTTTTAGTCATTAATTTAGTCATTGATGTGGTCATTAATTTATTCATTGATGTAGTCATTGATTTTTTCATTAATTTCCACAATTAATGCCCAAATATACAACTAAATAAACTACTAGATGAATTAATTGGACTTGTCGAATTAATGACGCCTCGTTGTCATAATTGCCTAAATATTTTCGGGTATTTGTGCTTTAATGACATCCATCTGTCATCCCACCTTTACTATGGGATTTGAATACTTATGTCACAGACCTGGGACAAAACTTTTTTTTTCTTTTGTTTTTCTCTTTTTCTCTCTTTTTTTATGTGCCGCAGCCATTGTGGTAAGGCTTCAACCGGTTGTCGTTTATCATTCCTATGACCGGTGTCCCGTCCAGCTTGTGCAATTTCACTCCGCCTACGTCAGTGATGTGTGCGACCACATATGGCCCTATTCAATGCGTCTTCAATTTTCTTGGATGCTTAAAAAATTTGTTTCGTACAACAAAACAAGTACTCCGACTTTGAAATGTTTAGTTCTGATATGGCAATCATGCCATGCTTCTTCCTTTGCTTTTCTATGGTTTGATGGAATCCTGCGATGAAGTGCTCTTCCTCCATCTGAATGAGCTACAACAAAATTTGTTCGACAACATCTATGTCGGTCATTTCTGTTAGCATGACAATTCTTAGGCTCGACACAACAACTTCTTGTCCATACACCAATCTGAATGGAGTGTTCCCTGTTAATCGCTTGCAAGTTGTGCGGTACGCCCATAGCACAGCTGAAACTTTCTGATCCCAATCATCTCGGCACGCATTGCATACTTTGGTTAATGCATTTTACATAATCTTGTTGAATGCTTCAACCGTTCTATTCTCCTGAGGATGATAGGGTGTTGTCTTTCTATGCTAAATCTGGAGCTCTGCAGTAAGCTCATCAATCAATTTTGTTAACAAAATGCATACCTTGATCACTTAGTAGAATTTTTGGGTAGCCAAATTTGGTCATGACATTTTCAAATAAGAACTTCGTCGCAGTCGCAGCAGTATAGTATTTAACAGGTGTTTCTTCTTCCCATCTGTTTAAGTTATCCATCACAGTGATAATGTAGCACGTGCCAGTCCATTTTCCTGGCGGAATGATAGGACCAACAAAATCAAAAACCCATTTCTCAAATGCTTGTAGTGGTATCTGTAGTGCTAGATACATCTCGTTGCGTCGCAATGGTTTTCCTGTCCTCTAGAAAAAACCCTAGCGTTGACAAAAGATCTTAATATCCATATGTATGGTCGGCCACCATAATCCATCTTGCAATATCTCGTGCATTGTTTCTTTTCCAGCGTAGTGTCCTCTTGCAACATCGGCATGTGCTTCGCTCATTATACAATGTCGTTCTTGGTCAAAAATGCATCGACACAATATTTCATCAAGGCCCATTTTGTATAGTTGTCCCATGATCAACGTATAATCAGCAACTTTGATGACCAAGTGTTTCTTCTGTGCATTGGTGAACCCTTCAGGCACATAGCTTGTGCTCAAGAGATGAATGATAGCCTCAAAATTTTTATCAACCACAGTGACCACAAATAGTTGTGCATCAGGTAAGTTATCCTCCAAACTAGTTGGTTCTTCTCCACTTTCTATCCTCGACAAGTGATCAGGTCCCAAATTCAATCAACCAGGTTTAACAATAACTTCAAAATCAAATTCTTGAAATAGGAGGAGCCATCAACAGATTCCCCCCTAAACATTGGCTTGAAGACCAGGCATTTTAAATCCAAATGATCAGTGTACATTTTAAAATGTCCACCAAACAAGTAGTGTCAGAATTTTTGAAGTGCATAGACCATGGCGAGGCCTTCTCTCTCTGTCGTTGTGTTATTTTTCTCTGTCGTCAATAGTTTTCTGCTAGCAAAAGCAATAGGGTGGTCAAGTGCACCCTAACCTAGTTGCTTTAAGACTGTTCCAAGAGCGACAGACAACACATCGACATGAACATGGAACTTCTTCTTCCAGTCATGAAATACCAATATTGGCATGGTGGCCATCTTGTTCTTTAATTTGGCTAAGCTTTCCTGACAAGTTTCTATCCATTGAAACTTCGCATCTTTCTTCAATAGTTTCTCCATAGCTGTAGTTTTCTCTGCATGTCCTTTGATAAATTTTATGTAGTATCCTATGTGTCCTAACACTAATCTGAGTTGTGTGACTTATGTAGGTGATGGCAATTCAAGAATAATTGCAACTTTTGTTGGGTCAACCAAAATTCCGTCATGACACATGACAAGTCCCAACCGTACACCAAATGGTGCACAAAAATACATTTCTTTGAATTAAGCTTGATCTGATACTGGAAACAGCGGCCCAACATCATGCAGAGACTCTCAATTTGGCCTCTTACTAAACCAAACATAGTCCAATCATCAAAGTATACCTCAAGAAATTTATGTATGAAATATTTAAATGTAGCAACTACTATTCTAGAAAAAATAGAAGGTGCATTCTTGAGTCCAAAGCGCATTACCATATACTAGTAGCATCCCCATTCTATGACGAAGGTCGTTTTGTGTCGATCCTCCTTCGTTATTCTTACTTGGTGGTATCTAGAGAAGCCATCGGTGAATGAATACATCTCTTGTCCTCCGACGCTTTCTAGTACTTCATATGTGAATGGAGTTGGGAATGGATCATGTAGGCATGCATCGTTCAGATTCCTCAAGTCGACACAGATTCTGTCTTTGCATGTTTCCTTCTTATCCTTGATCACTATAGGGCTGATCCATTCTGATTCTTCGACAAGTTCAATGATTCCTGCATCAAGCATTCGGTCCAACTCATATTTTACCTTCTCTTTATACCTTGGATTTAACCTATAAGGTCACTGCTTAACATGTTTTGCATTTGGTCTTAGAGGTATTTTTATCTCCCCCATATCTCCCACCATCCCCTTCATCTCTAAGAAGTTGGTAGGGAATAGGTCCTGAAACTCATGTAGCACAATAGGAAACTCTGCAAAGAATATTTCATGAATATCAGTGTACAGGTATCGATCTAACCAGTTTTCTATGCTCAACCACGATCCTGTGCTCTCTTCTTGCACAAATTCTAACGTCTTAGACTCCAACCAATCCTTGATTTCCTTCTTTGTCGGATTCCCCAACATTTCCCTTGACTTAAATGATTAGGGGTCCCGACAACAGAACCATTTGTTGGCAAATTTTTCCTCTCACTCGCAATCGAGGTTCAAAAAACAACACAATACCATTAAAACACCCCAAGATATCAGCCCAACAGGGATAGCCCAATCGAAAACACCTGCGAGGCAGGTACAGTCTCAACCGAGATATCTTAATGTGTATAAAATACCAGAACCATGTTTCCACAATCAGCGAGGGATTACAGTCCCCTAGCATGCAGCCAAGGAGCTTGACAAATTCGGAAGGTTGGAGTATTTTTACTAACTCGATAGTGGCGCAATAGTGTGACACATCCGCCTTGCGATACAACCTTTCCCTTGACAACTTAACAACTGATGCAACTATGCGATGCAGTTGATTCCTTAAATGTAAATGACAATGATGAGACTGTATTTCAACTTAACAACTTTTAAACATGAAATAATACACAGTACTTCGACAATGCTTTAGTCATTCATTCATTCAACTGCATTTATCAATACTGCAACACTTATTTAAGCAATAACCATAAACAATGCAAGATAATCAAACATTCAACATTCATGCAACACACATGGAAACCCATCTGGGTAAAAACCACCAAGGTGCTCTTCATTTGGCATGAGAAATATATGGCACCTTGCAGTCTACGACTTGCATATTGTTTGAGATATGTATTTTTAGCTTAGAATCGTCTTGCTCTCATGATCTTTGTTTTATGATTTTCTTCTAGCTACTCCTACTAATCCGCACATAGCCTGGATCTACTCTTCTACCCTATTATCTGCGCACTTAGCTATAGAATGACTCTGACAAAACAGTCTATGCACATAGCTGTAGATCCATGGCTCAACGATCTTCTACTATCAGAATTCTCTTTGATCTCTTCTCTTTCTTTCTAACTATTACCAAAAAAACCCAAACAACTAACTGAATGAACTAACTGAACCCTTATACAGAGAGGGTTCCTCCTATTTATAGATGTTACAAGACCGCATAGGGTCGACTGAGTACAACTCAGTTATTACAGTCATAAATAGCCACAAAAAATTCTTTTATACATTAATTACAGGCCATAACTAGCTGCAAAAACATCCTTCATTACATTTATCATAGGCCATAACTAGCCACAAAAATCATCCTTTAGTCTTCCACCGACTCGAACTCCTACGATCTTCCTGACATGTCACTTTCCAGCGTTTACTCTTCTACCTACCAATATTCCACCGAATCTAAGTCTACTTTTCCTTCTTCCCACCATTCCTCATCGCAGCTTCCTTTATTCTATGCTTCCTTTTCTTCCTTTACCTGCTTTTTCTCCTTCACACATCTGCTTTTTCTCTTGCACTTGCGTTTTGGTTTCCTCCTTGTGCTCTATCCAGGCCCAACAAATGCTTGAAAAACACTAGTTTGTTGTGGGTTTTTCGCATTTTAGGGCATCCTATGAAACCACTCTCATCCCTTTGAGATAGAGCAGTGGCACCACCTTTTTCGGCATGGAAACTGCATTTTTTCTCGGGCACCGCTTTTCCCAAAATAGGAAAGCACGTTACCCTACGGGTGTTTTTACCCTTGGGTAAAAATCTCAAAACCCTAAAAAAAATTTCATGGAAAGAAAAAACTCAACCATAGAAATGTTAGGATTGGGTTTGGTTCTTACCTAGAGCTGACGAATAAAAAAATAGCTGGTTGATGACTTTGGAATCCTTTCCTGAAGTTTGCACACAAATGGCTCCAAATAGTTCTCCAACTTGGTAAATAATGAAATTGTAAGTTCTTTTCACTGTTCATTGGTTTTTATATCAATTTTTTTGGGTTTTATTTTATTATTTTAATCATTTTAATTATTTCATGAATAAACACCCTTTTATATAGTCATTTAAAACCTATGTTTTAATTTTTGGAGGTCTAATAGTCTTTTTAAAGGTTTTGCAGGGATGAGAATTAAAGGATTTTGGTTATGTTAGTTTGTTTTTTACTTTTTCGTACTTTCATAAAATGAAAAAATTTATTGAGTGCTAATTTTGAAATTTTGGTCATTCTCTTTAAACCTAGTACCAAATTTTTGAGTCAACTCACTTCTCTTTAGACTCGTTAAACCCATTTATCATGAAAAAAAACCCTGATGGAGTCTTTTTTAAGATCTTTTTGGACTCCTTAAATGTGGAAAGATCGTCAAGTGAGATTGTCACTTTCACGCTCATAAAAGTACTTGAAATGTCATCTTTTGGACAATAGTTTACCCCTTTTTCGATTCGGAATGACTGTAACACCTCGGTTTTGACCCCAATTGCATTAAATTGTAAATGATGTAAATAACGTTATTAAATCATGGTGTGGAGCTCAAGGTCAAGGCCATACCATGGATTTAAAATTTTATTTTCGTAAATTAAAATCGATGTCGATGGTTCACGTGATAGCTAGGCGCAATATAATTTTTCAATTAATAAAAATACCCACAACTAGTTATGTCAATGCAACAATTAAAGAGATGGGGGCATGATTTCACAAGGAATAAGGGGGGGGTATTCAAACCCTTGAGTCGATAGAGTAAAGACAAATGTCAATGGGAGAACCCATAAAGCTATCAACTACCTTTTTTGTCTTATTCACCCAATCATTTATTTCTTCCATAAATTAGTTGATGTAATTAAGGCATGGGGAATGGAAGAGTATGGCAGTCAAATTCAAATTGGGGCAATCCATCATTTTTTAAAAACGTGATTTTGACTTATTGGGAAATTTATCACCCATAAATTGCTTCCCATTCCATTTTTCATTCACATCCTTCTCTTCCTCATGCAGTGGGAGCTCCTGGGTGTTTTTCCCTCACGACTTCTGCATTTTTCCTAATTTCTCCAAGATGGGAAACCCATTTTTGTATTGTTTAGTGAAGGGTTAGAGGAGGACCACGAATTGGGGGTTTATACAGGGTGTATTTTCTCCCATAATACTCATAGGCATTTTCTGAATTTGGATTCACGATTTGGGTGTGAATGGAGGTATTTTTTGCTCTGATAATGTCCATGAGTGTTTCCTGGAATTGGATTTACTATCCTAGAGTGTTTTCCCCTTTTTACCATTTTTGTTTTTGGCTCCCAGGAACATTTTGTTCATACCTAGCATTTGGATGGTATTGGTCTATAAATACTTTTGTTGGTTTGAATTGGTCAGGAGTGGAAGAGGCCCGAAATTGGCTTGATAAACCTAGTGAAGAGAGGAACCTCATAGACGGATCAAGAGGGGCTGGTTATCTTTTTATGCACACCTTGAAGAGCACTGGAAGGGAAGGTATGTCTTGAGGGACTATGTAGTAGTGAAGGGAATACTTCCTTGTGTTTGGTATGTAGGTATTGTGGAAACTAAACTAGATCTTGTGTGTGTGTCCATATCTCAATGGTTGAGCTCACTAGCTTAGCAATTCTACCTTTCCACTGCCTTAGCATCCTGATAAACCCATCTATAGAGTGGCTTGGATGACCTTGATGTGTATTGGTTATGTGTGAGCCAGTTGTACCCTAGTTCCTTATGGAAATCATGCCCAACTCGAGGGTGGAAGTGGTATTGAGAGATTGATGAGCACACTTGTCTATGGTTGGGTGGAATGTTGCAGCAACATAGCTAGTCACGGGGAATCTTCTTCTCAAGATAAGTATTTTCTTGTGTTTAATCTCTGCAATGTATTTGTTTAATGAATGATTATGAACATGATGGATGTGTTGAAATGTGTTGCTTCCGTTGTATATTGCATTATGCATCTGTGTATGTATAATTTTATGTTTAATGCATTTTATGTTGTGTTCATGGGGCTAGATTTCCCATCTAATAGATAGTAGCAACAGTGTAGCCATGTCCTCTCCATCGAGTAGAGGGGAGGGGGCGTGACATTGACTAGTTATGAAAAAGGAACACTCTAGTTGATCTCATCTAGAAGATTTCTCTCATGCATTATTTTATACTTTTTTGGGCCCTAGTGACTAAATCATACGAAAAAGGACATTTTGGAGTCTTCTTCTATTTTCATTCAGACTCTCTAAACATGAACAATACCGAGTTAACTTTCAATGGACTTGTTAAACTAAACACCGAGAGACCCTCTTTTGGCAACAAACCCCTCCTTTATTAGGTTCTTGAAACATATGAGAATGGACTTATCTTATTATAAGCTACAACAAGTGTTTGTTACTTTCTTTGAACTCGTAAAAATGAAAAGAGGCACTCAACAATCATGATGGGGAAATTAAGGGAAGGGTACTATATTTAATTTGCAATAAATGGAAGTAGTTAATCACCTTTGAACATGGAACTTGTTTTCATTTCATTCAATCAATTGGGTATTCATATTGCTTCCAAGTTGATCCACTTTCATGATTCATGTCACTCCTTTGAGTCTTTCAAAGAATGCATCGTCCACCATCGCATTATGTCTTGATATCCTCCTAGTCAATTCAAAGCTTCTAATTCTATGACCATGTCGTCTGATGTTCAAAGGGAATTCATATGGATATTTTACCTCTGTAGTCAAAACCACCTCTGTGTCAGTACCTTTTAGTCATTCATATGGTTACATCATACTCAAATTACAAAAAAAAATTCCTAGCTTCGTGTTGTTTATGTGGGATTCATCATGGCCCTCCTTCGACAAGACTATTCCTTTCGACTCCATATCATCATCTAGGAACAAGTCTCAGAAAAAAAAAAAAAACAAGTACCTTGAGATTGGTATGCATCAATGATAGATCCTCTAGCTTTCGACATAGGTTCACATCATTGACCTTTGATCGGAAGATTCAACCGAGTGTTCAACCTCAGATTATCTATTCACACTTGGTAGATTGTACTAGTGTTCTTGGGAATCATTGACATTAATGATGATCTCCCTTGCACTTGTTAACAGTTCTCGTCATTGACTGGTAATCAGTGGTTTCTACCATGTGCGACATCAAGACCTAGTAACCACATGGATAGAATCGTACTTTGTGGAAGACGAGACAAAGACCCTGGGTATCTGTTAAGCACTCATTGCTTTCCCTAGGTTGTAATCGAGTATTTTTATGAGTCCTAGCATGGATGCACATTTTTATGCCCATGGATGTGCTCAAATTTGTGTCGATATGACATAGATATATATTGTATGTCTGGTAGCTATGTCCAATTTTGATTCTTCTTCACATGGATCTAAGTTGTATTTTAGTAGCCATGATTGTTCATCCCTCACATGAATCTGCCTTGTATTGGTATGCAGCCATGATGAGGAGTCATTTAGATATGAGTCAAAGTATTGATGTATTGCAGAAAATCCAGATTTAAGAGGATCTTTGATCTAGCGAATTCTTTCCTCGAAGTGATAACTTATTCCTACAAATCTCTCACCTATCATATCCCTCTAGCCTCATTCTTTGGGGGGGATTCCATTACACAAAATTCTCGTCATGACCATGTAATGAGAACCAAAACATCAGAATTATCCTCAATTCCTCAAATGATGAAGTTAGATGTTGGCCAGGACTCATATTTTCATACTTGTGTCCACCACCTCTTCTTCCCTTTATGCAATGAGCACTACCCTCATTAGTAATTCCACTTTTCAATTGACAATGAGCGGTTCCACCACCTAATCACTTTGAGCAATGAGAGGTTCAAGCCTAGTAATGCTCTGTCTCCATAGAGAAAAAGTGATGCTGAGTTTTAAAAGGAAAAAAGAGAAGATTCACGAAGCCTCTCAAAGATCATCTTCATGGCACCCTCATCCCTACTCTCTAAGACCACCTAGACTCAAGATCCCCCCTAATAGGATCTCCCTTCCATCTCATCCACCATTTTCTCAACCATTCCTATCCTCCCAAGGGCTATAAGTATTGGTTCACCCCTCATGGGTGGGGGGGAAGGTTATGTTTTCACACCAAAGTTCTGGCCAAATCTAGGGTGAGCATAGCGAAGAAAAGTTGAATCTTTGAGGACAAGACTTTGCATGAGAGGGTACATATCAACACTAAGGAATAATTGTTGTAATCTCTCTCTTTACTCGATTATGCAATAAAAAATTTCTTTCCATAATTATCATTATGTTTCAATCATTGGTTTTATTATCAAACTCCTTAGTCTTTAATATAGGATAATAGATTGTTTTTGGTACTTTTGATCTTGTGTTCCTTGTGATGTGTTTTTGAGGTAAACTGTAGATATATACCATTCTTGAAGGCTGGAGCATTACACTATATTGCAGGTGAAAGTTTCATTCCAAACATATGCTTATCTTATGGAAAGTACTCTTTATTGTTGTTACTAATGTGTTCTAGTTATGAATGATTCAAGCTAGGGAAACATCTCCTATCCGCGGGAGGTGAGTATTTCTAGAAACACAAATGCTACACTATTATTAGAGTATATGGATCAAAAATACAACCATATAGATTTACTATCCTGAAGACTCCGAGAATGTTTTCCCTTGGGTATGCTAGGAAAATAATTAACTCCAATGATACTCACTTTACCACATATAATTGAAATCATTCTTCCCCCTTATGCTTACTTTCATTTCTATGTTTTCAATAGAAAAAATGCACTTATAGTCTTATGGACATATAAAATATATGTCATTCTCATAACTTTGAATTTAATTAAGCTTAACTATACAATTTGTATCCCATCTCTAATAAAATAATATACTAAAATTCTAGTTCTTATCTATCAAAACCAAAATGGGATACCCAGTAGGAAGTACAATTAGTTCTTGATCAAGGGGTAATTCAAACTGAGAAATCAACTACAACACTTGTACCTACCAAGAAACCTAGATCAAGGATCCTAGAGTATTTGAATTTCTACAAAAACCCAGTGGATTTCATTATTAAAATTTGACTATAACGTCAAGCCACCAGCTCTACTTATGAAAAGGTCCAATCAATTAAAAGAGGAGGCCTAGTAATTTCAAAATAGGGGTTATTGGTGGATAATGAAGAAACATATAACTAGAGTTACTTAAGTTTATTGAGATATCCTTAATATAACAATGAAATAATTTATGACATACATATGAAAAAAATCATGATAATATAGAACATGTAGAGGCTTTCCTGAAGTCTCTCAATGGCAATGAGGTACATAAATCTCTTACCACTATTTAGGATCTCTCATAATAGGATAAAAAGTTGTATATACCAAATTATATTTTGTTAGTTAGATATGGACATAAGGGCTTCAGAGGAATTCATAAGAACAAGGATGGATTGGAATCCTTTGTAAAGATGCAGTGTCATTTGTAAGGATGAAACTAACACTATTGATCAGTACTCTAGCTTCATAATTGAAACCTAGGGATACCCTTAATTAGTAGAAAAATGTGGATCTAGGCAAGTTCATATGGCACCATAGATATAACCGTCTTTAAATCACTGGTAGATCAATTGGAAAAGCAAGATGCTATCTTATTTTTTCTTTGTAAAACAACACTAAAGCATACATCTAGAAATGGTATGGGAAAATATGGGAGCCTCATGTCTAGCATAATGAACCTTCTTGTGAGATTGGAAAGGACCACCTTTTTGTACCTTTTGATTCTTAGAAGCAACACAAGGAGTGTAGTTGAACAAAACTTGGACAATAGTAATAGATACAACTTAAATTCAGTCCAATCAAGATAATTTCTCATATTAACTTGCCTTGGATTGAGCTTTTGTAGATGCCAAAACTTTGTTCTTCTTGGATTTTAAAAAAAAAAACATTCGCCAGATGCTAGTTGGAAATAAAAGAGAGGCCATATTTATGAGACCAAATGCTCATGTATTTATTCAAACTTAACTCACAAAATTTACCTATAAACTTTTCTAACAAATTCCAATAAGATCTCATGTTCAAAGGTGAATTGTATTAATTCTCCTAACACTTGTTTCATTGTCCTCTCCTACTTACTTAATTAAAAAATTTCCTTTGATGAAAGTTGCGATGGCAGATAAGCCACATGATGTTATCTACAAAAAATACAGAAGTGATAACTAGTAATCTCTGACTCCATTGCTACCATAATGGAGAATACAAGAAGAGGAGTAAAGAGGGACAATCACAAAAAGTAGTCAAAATTCCTACTACTAAAGGACCTCCATAGACATATAAAAGTATAGAATCCAACTCAGCACCAATTCATAGATTCATAGAATGACTCTACCACTCCTTATTCTAGTGAGAACAATTGAAATGAATTTCATAATGGACAATCTTGCTATATGAATAAAAAAATGTGGACCTACCTTCTTTTGGTCCCAACTCCTCTTACACTAGATTTTGGGGGCTTATTAGTGTCCTGCGAAATAGAAAAAGATAAATGGATTCAGACATGACATGAAATAAGTCTAGCAATGTATTGAAAATGATCAGAGCAATAATTAAGTGTTCACCACTTGAGCCTCACTGCATTGGGAACTAATCAATTCTACAATATGTATAATTTCAAGATCAATTGTATAAACCTACTCAAGGACCTCCTGAGTGCTTGCAAAATGGACAAAAATTTACCATACACTCCTTTGGTTGAGTGGAGGAATTACCAAATTTATTAACAAACCATTATTTTGTCACATCTTTATTTTTCAAAAGGTTATGGAAATGTTCAATTCCATACTCTATCTCTCCATGAGTTAAATGTTCCCAACACTATTGATAGAATACATCACTCGTAAGCAGTTGTTGTCCCCGCAAAGGCATGCATAAACATAAACTTATATGATCGGCCTTCATCACCAGCAATTATGCGCTAGTGAAGTACCTCACCCTAATGTTGCCTCGATTGAATAAAGGAACACCTTTTATTGTTTTCAGTTGGTTATCAAGATAAGAATGAGAGACAACCCCTTGTTTCCTCTCCAATAATTGGGATTGAATAACCTTCCAACTAGGGCTTCCCAGATGGAGAGCCTAACATTTTTGTTCTTCTTAGGGACTTTATTTTATGTTATTTTTATTATTTTCGGAATAGATAGGTCTAAGGTGACCTAGGGTTTTCATAAGATAAGAATAAAATAAGGTTGATAAGTTCACATGAGTCCCTACTTAGTGATTTAGTCAACATGATGACTATTGAACTCAATTAAGGCGGAAGGAAGTTGTAATTTAGTTGTTTGGAGATAGGCTTATAAACAGAGGTCCATCAACCATTTAGTTAGGAAGGAGAAATTAGTAGTGCTTTTCCTTTTGGTATTTCCTCTGCACTTCCCACTCAAATGAGAATCCCTTTACTAGGTTACATAGATTAGATGGTCTTATGGGTAGATCCAATGTCATAATAAAATGTAATGGCTTCATCAGCTATTTCGGTGTCTTACCCATCAGGTTTTTCCCTACCCCATGTATCATAACATGCAAGTGTTATAGTGGTGCTTCACATGTACCCTTACTGATTGGTTTCACGTCCTCAAGGACCCATGCATCCTCTAAAAACCCTAGATTGATGATCTTACCTAATGCCATTTATTAGAAGGGTGAGACAAGGAATTGTCAATAGAATTGATGAGAACATGCATCATAAATATCTGATGTGAACCCAATGCACATATGGGAAAATACCAACTCACTAACCACAAAAACTTTAACAAAATTGTAAAATTTTGAAGTGACATCAATTCTTCTACAATGTGTATTAAAAATAGATCAGAAAAGATCTGCATTGGACTCATTTTGGATATGGGTGTATCCCACCTACCAACTGTAAAATATTCACAGAACTGACAAAATACTAAATTCACAATAATTAATCTTTTCTCCAATCCAAAATTGCACTAAAAATGGATCATAAAACCTTAGATTTATACTCAACATTGCCATGTCCCCACCCTTCTACCAGAGAGAGGATGCGACTATGCTGTTATAATATCCAAGAAAACTAGCCCCCAGAGAAAGAACTATTAACATACACAGACACATGAATATTTAACATACAGTGGAAGCAAATCCATTCCATTCATTCACATGTTCGTCTTAATTCATTAGCAAATCTAAAAACAGAGATTTAAACACAAGAATACTTATCTTGGAAGTGAATCTCGCCCCGCAACTAGATATGTTGCTACAACATTGCACTCAACCATAGGCTAGTGTGCTCATAAATCTCTAAACAACACTTCCACCCCCAAGCTGGGCATGATTCCCACAAGGAATAAGGGACACTAGCACGCTCACATGTATCCTAGGATGCAACAAAACTCAACCAAGACAACATAGTTGGGTTTATCATGCTAGTTAGACCACATTTCCCTCCCAAAATAGTTCATACTAAACAGCAGTAACATACCCAGCAATTGCAAGTTCTCAGCATGAATGAAAAACATCCTGGAAGCCAAAATTGACAACGGTGAATGGGGACAACAACCCTGTGACCAAAATTGACTTCACATAACATTCTTAGCTCCACGTGGATAATAAAAATGGCTCTATAGCCACTCAAAAAATCGTGGTCTCTTCCTCAATCCATTGGGCATTACCAAAATGATTTCCAGCTTGGAAAATGATGGGGAAAAGCAGCAAAAATCGTGGGTGAGGAAACCCACCCATGGATCATTACCAAAATGAATTTCCCAGCTTGGGGAAAGTGAAGAACACGGCTAGGGAAAAATAGCACTCCTATGTGAGGAAAACAAAATCAGTTGTGTGAGAGTGAGAGTGCTTGTTATACCAAAATCCTGTCACCATCATGTGATAAGAACTTTGACATGCCTACTTTCCCTGAATCCCAGCTCTTGGAGTGGAAACTCATGGTTATCATCAATCTTATATGAAAATTCCTAGCACCATGCATGCCCCTTTATCCAGAAGCGGTACCCCTGTTCGCACCGCCCATCCCTTGTTTCCCACAAGCGATGCCACCACTTATGGCCCTTGGTCCATAAGCAGTTATTACCAGAACCACTCTGTCATTGAAGGAGAAATGCAGTACCTTGGGTAAAAAGGGAAAAAGAGAAGTTTCTCAATGCTTCTAGGTGATAAGCCTCGTCTCCTCCCTTATCCCTACTGTTTTGGGTTAGTTGAGCTTGATATCCCTCATCCTAGGATCTTAGAGGCCACCTCACCCACTTATCTCTCAACCATCCCTATCCATTTAGCCTTATAAATACAAGCTTATGGCTATGGTTGAGGGGGAGAACTCTTAAAGTATTGTTATGATGTTGGATTGATCACTTGGTCCATATCATTGGAGAGCATAGAGATAGCTAGAGTCGGAGCTTATGGGGATGAGAATGCTTTGTTTCATGGAGATGCATGTCAACACTAAGGCTTGGTTGTAAAATTATGCATATTTCTTTAATGCAAGTTGATTTTTGTCCCACATATATTGTTGTTGTATGATTTCACATGTAAGTTGTTAGATTCCTTAGTCACTAACATGGATTAGTAGATTATATTCAAGCGGTTTCAATATGTTTGCATGTTGAAGCTTATTGCAGGTACACAGGGTAACGATCGAAGCATTACATTCCAGGTATCTACGACATCTAGGGAGAGTCTTCAACCTCTGTCCTCTATTTGTTTTGGATCTGAACCATTCAGACCAGTGGAACACCTTTCTGTCCACAGGAGGTAAAATATTCTAGCTAACAAAGCTTTAGGCTCTCCTCAGCTTGTTCCATCCACCGATCAGATACTGGATTTTAATAGAAAACCTACTTCACCTTTAGGAACCCTTCCTTACTTGCCTATTACATTAGGAGGGAAAACTATTTGTATCGATGTTATGGTGGTCCAAGGTCCTTTAGATTTCAATCTACTCCTTGGACGCAATTATGTTTATGCCATGAAGGTTGTTGTGTCCACACTCTTTTGAGTTATGCATTTTCCCCATGATGGGAAGATTGTGACCATTGATTAGCTTTCCTTTGTTACACCTAACCATCGCATTACTCCTAGTAATTAGACTACCCTAAATGTGTCACATGTTCTTATGGTTCCTTCCCCTTCTTCTAGTTAGCTTCTTCCCATCATAGGTAAAATGGGGGGAATGGCTCTAGTATATGGACATCATAATGGAGCTAAGTAGCTAGATTTTATGAAATGGGGGTAACCTACCAACCTCTGGATATCATGTTCAATAGGAGCAGGTTTGCGAGCATAGTTTACCTTTTGGTTTCAAGATCGTTAAAAAATAAAACCACTCCTCAAGCATAGTTTACCTTTTGGTTTCAAGCTTGCATAACAATGAAACCATTCATTTGAGCAAAGTTCCCATTCCGTGTCGAGCTCGTTAAAAAATAAAATGGATGCCTTTGAGAAAAGTTCTCATTCCGTGTCAAGCTCGTTAAAAAATGAAATGGATCCCTTTGAGCAAAGTTCCCATTCTATGTCAAGCTCGTTAAAAAATGAAACGGATGCATGTGAGCATAGTTCCCATTCTATGTCAAGCTCGTTAAAAAATGAAACAGATTCCTGTGAGCAAAGTTCCCATTCTATGTCAAGCTTGTTAAAAAATGAAATGGATCTCCTTAAGCATAGTTTACCTTTTGGTTTCAAGCTTGCATAAAAATGAAATAATTCTTGAGCATAATTCATTTTCTATTTCAAGCTCGTTAAAAAATGAAGTAGGTTTCCTTAAGCATAGTTTACCTTTTGGTTTCAATCTTGCATAAAAAAGAAATCATGTTCCAAGCATAGTTACCTTTCATTTCAAGCTTGTGTAAAAATGAAACAGATCCCCTTACCTTGAGTCGAGTCTTCACTTTAGTGTTAGAACTTGAACCTTCTTTTCACCTACCCGATTATCGTTCTTCCTACCCCCCTGGTGAACATTTTCACATTAGTAACCAGGTTTTTAGGTTGGGTATGGAAGAAGAATCGTCAAATGAAATGAATCTTGGGGGCATGTCGAGCTGCTTGCAACCATGCTAGGGGTAAGCTTCGCTAGCAATCATGCTGGGGGCAAGATTCCAACCTCTGTATATCATGTTAATGGGATTTTTCAAGCATAGTTTACCTATTGGTTTCAAGCTTGTGTAAAAATGAAACCAATCCCTGAGCATTCTTTCAATTGATCTTCAAGCTCGTTAAAAACAGTAAGATGGTGTTGAGCTTACTTTTCATTTTTCGTGCTCTGGTTAAAACATGAAAAGTGGTTTGAGCTTAGTTTATTACTTTTTCATGCTCTGGAGTCAAACATGAAAAAGTATAATGGAGTTCTCTTTACACTCTTTTCAAGCTCCCTAAATATGAAAATATCATCGAGCGATCTTGTCTTGTCCATGCTCATTAAAATATTTGAAGAGTCGTTTGTCCGATGGTAGGTTATCTCTTTTTCGGTTCGGATAGGACTATTTACGAAAAAGGAACACTACAGCCAATCATGACTGGAAGAGTTCTCTAAGGTATGATTTTACACTTTTCGGGCCTTAGAGACTAAATCATACAAAAAAGGACCCCTTTGGTGTCTTCTTCCATATTCGTTCAGACTCTCTAAACGT
Organism: Pseudotsuga menziesii; assembly: GCA_001517045.1. Taxonomy (NCBI): domain Eukaryota; kingdom Viridiplantae; phylum Streptophyta; class Pinopsida; order Pinales; family Pinaceae; genus Pseudotsuga; species Pseudotsuga menziesii. Next base: position 179,886 of record LPNX010346171.1, on the reverse strand, counting down.
GAACGATACTGAGTTTTCTTTCAGTGGACTCGTTAAATTAAACATTGAGAGACCTGTTTTGGGAATGAACCCCTCCTCTCTCAGGTTCGTAAAATATATGAGTCTGGACTTGTCTTCCGACAAGCTATATCGAGTGTTTGTTACCCTCTTTGAACTTGTAAAACTGAAAAGAGGCACTCATCAACCATGATGGGGGAAATGGGAAGGGAATCTTTTTTGCAAATAATGGCAGTTATTTGTCATTACCTTTGAACATGGCACTTGTCTGCACATCATGTCAGTCAATTGGGTATTCAGCTGATCTTCATGACGATCCACATTCATGAGTCATGTCACTCCTTTAAGTCTTTCAAAATAATGCATTGTCCATTGTCGCATTGTGTGTCTATCCCATCTAGTCATGTTTCCAAGTCTTTTTGTCATGCCACCCGATGTTCAAAGGAGATTTGAAGAAGTTTTACCTCTACAGTCTACACAGTCTTTGTGTCAGTATCTTTGAGTCAGTCATATGGTTACTACATCCACATCATTCCAAAACTATGTTCCAAGTTTTTTGTCGTCGATGTGGGACTCATCATGGCCGTCCTTCAACGAGACTTTTCCCATTGACATCATCTCATTATCCAAGAAATAGTCTTAGAAACAATATTTAGTACCTTGAGATATGTATACCTTAATGTCATATTCTCTCGCTCTCGACATAGGTTCACATCATTGACCTTTGATTGATAGAATCAACTAGGTGTTCGACATCAGGATATCTATTCACACTCAATAGAATGTACTAGATTACCTTGGGAATCATTTACATTAATGGTGATCTCCCTCACACTTGTTAACGGTTCACATCATTGGCCGGTAATCAAGTGGTTTCTACCATGTTCGACTTCAGATCATTGTAATCACATGGATAGAGTCGTACTTTATGGAAGACGAGACGAAGACCCTGGGTGTTAGTTTAAAGCGCTCATTACTTTTCCCCGGGTTGCGATGGAGTTTTGTATATCTAGCATGGATCCACATTTGTATGGTCGTGGCTGTGCTCAAATTTGCGTCTGTATGACATAGATCTACGTTGTATGTTTGGTAGCTATGTCCAAGTTTGAGTCCTCTATCACCTGGATCTATGCTGTATTCTAGTATCCATGCTTGTTTATTCCTCTCATGGATCTGCCTTGTATTGGTCTACAGCTGGGAGTTTGGTTACTTGTGTCTATGAGTCAACATACTAATGTACTACAGATGCCTACTTGACGACATGCTCCAATCGAGCCAACATTTTCATCTCATGGCGACAACTTGTTCTCTCAAAGCTCTCATTTATCGTATCCCTGTAAGACTCATGCTTTGGGGGGCATCCTGTTATACCAAAATCCTGTCACCATCATGTGATAAGAACTTTGACATGCCTACTTGCCCTGAATCCCATCTCTTGGAGTGGAAACTCATGGTTATCATCAATCTTCTATGAAAATTCCTAGCACCGTGCTTGCCCCTTTATCCAGAAGCAATACCCTTGTTCACACCGCCCATCCCCTGTTGCCCACAAGTGGTGCCACCGCTTATGGCCCTTGGTCCATAAGCAGTTATTACTAGAACCACTCTGTCATTGAATGAGAAACGCGGTACCCTGGGTAAAAAGGGAAAAAGAGAAGTTTTTTTAGGCTTCTAGATGATAAGCCTCGTCTCCTCCCTTATCCATACTGTTGTGGGTTATTTGAGCTCGAGATCCCTCATCCTAGGATCTTAGAGGCCACCTCACCCACTTATCTCTTAGCCATCCCTATCCATTTAGCCTTATAAATACAAGCTTATGGCTATGGTTGAGGGGGAGAACTCTTAAGGTATTGTTATGTTGTTGGATTGATCACTTGGTCCATATCATTGGAGAGCATAAAGAGAGCTAGAGTCGAAGCTTATGGGGATGAGAATGCTTGGTTTCATGGAGATGCATGTCAACACTAAGGCTTGGTTGTAAACTTCTTCATATTTATTTAATGCAAGTTGATTTTTGTCCCACAAATATTGTTGTTGTATGATTTCACATGTATGTTGTTATATTCCTTAGTCACTAACATAGATTAGTACATTATATTCTGGCGGTTTCGATATGTTTTCGTGTTGGAGCTTATTGCAGGTACATAGGGTAACGATCGAAGCATTACATTACAAGTATCTATGGCCTCTAGGGAGAGTCTTCAACCTCTGTCCTCTATTTGTTCTGGATCTAAATCATTCAGACCAGTGGAACACCTTGTTGTCCACAGGAGGTGAAATATTCCAGCTAACAGTGCTCCACTCCGTTCTTCCACGTGAGGGATAATGGGTGAGAAATATCCCTTGGAAATGCATGTGGGAAATGGCCTATGGCCCTTCCCAATAATGACGGATCCACCCACCTCTAGGGCTTCCCATGCCTAACGTCCCTCAAGGCAACAACTGCCCCCAACTAATTCCTATATAATTTAATTAGTTGGTGGATAAGACAAGAAAAGGTAAGAAATGGAAATTGGAACCCCAAACCTGGTCATAATATGGTCTTGCAAAAAATCCATGACTACATTTTCATTTACTTTCATTAATGGGATGACTTCCACCCATCTAGTGAAGTAGTCTATTTCTGTAAGGATGCATTTGTGTTGTACTAAGGAATTTGGATTAATCTCTCCAATAATATCAATCCCCCATTGCTTGAATGGTTCAGAAATAATAATTGGTTTTAATGGACCGGTTGCTTCCGATTGTCTCCCACCACTCCTTTAGCGAGTATAACATTTTCTAACATAAGTGTGAGCATCTTTGAACAAATTCAGCCAGTAGTATCCATATCTTATAATCTTATGTGTTGTGGTATCTCCTGAAAAATGACCTCCAGCAGGGCCATCATGCAATTCTTTAACTACTTTGGCTGCACCTTCTCGTTCTAAACATCTGAGGAAAACTCCATCATATTTTTTTCTAAACAATACTCTGTTGATTATCTCGTAAGACCCAAAATTTAAGCACAAGCCCCGTCTCTGCTTGGAATTCCAGTGTTCAGGAAAATAACCATGTTGAAGATAGTGAACTAAATATCTACACCAAGATTTTGGGGTTGTAAATATGGGACACACATCAACCATATGCATCTCCATTTTATTTTCCCATTCATTCTCTTCATTGTCTTGACTTTCAGCTATTAATTTGCAAAGCCACTGTCCTTTGACGATAGTTGCTGGCTTAAACTCCAAGTCATACTCTTGGAAGGTTGTGACCCAGTTTCCTCTTCTCTCTCCTAAATATTTTTGAACAAAAAGATTTCGTATTGTCGAGTGAGGCACAATAAATTTGGTTCTGTTCTTTAGTATATATGACCTGAATTGATTTACCGCCTTGAACACCGCATATGCTTGTTTATCAACGGCAGGGTAGTTCAACTCAACACCTTGTATTCCAGTGCTCATGAATGATATAGGGTACTTGTCTCTGCCTTCTTCTTTCTACGTAAGCACTGCTGCTAACGAGTTGTCTGAAGCAAAAGTGTATAGGATGAAATATTTCTCTAAATTTGGACTTTTGAGAGAGGGCACGTGTGCTATTGTTGCTTTAATTTTGTCGAATGCACCTTTCTCTAAGTCGGTCCATTTAAATTAAGCACTTTTCTTAATCATTTGTTGCAGAGGTTTGACTATCTGACCTAAATCAGGCACAAACGAACACACAAAGTTTATCATCCCCATAAAAGATTGCATTCCTTTCTTATTGTGGGGAAAAGGGATGTGTGCTATATATTTGATCATTTCTGGGTCTATTGAGATCCCTTTCTTAGAAATTATATGACCCAAAAGCTTTCCGTCTAATACAGTAAACACACATTTCTTTGGATTTAAAGAAATTCCATATTTTCGACAGCGTTCAAAAATTTGTTTTAAATGAAACATGTGTTCTTCTCTTTTTTTGGAAAAGACTGTAACGTCGTCCAAATAAACTACCACGCTTCAGGGAATCAACCTGCAGAAATCTATATCCATCGCCCTCTGGAAGGTTTCTCCAGCATTGATAACTCCAAAGGGAATCCTTCTATATGCAAAAGTCCCCCATTTAATTCTAAAATTGGTATTCAATCGATATTCTTCTACTACCAACACTTGGTTGTAGCCTGAGAAACCATCTAGTAGAGAAAATAATTCTGATCCAGAGACCATCTACATTATCTGTTCCATGGACGGGACTGGGTAGTTATATTTATTGGAGACACCATTCAAGTTTCTGAATTTGACACAAATTCTAATCTCACCAGACGTTTTCCTTAATGGTACTAAATTTGACCCATTCCGAGTGTCTAACTCTTAAAATAATCCTTGCATCAAGCATCTTCTTCACTTCACTTTTAATCAAAGGTTCCAGCTTTAGATGCATCTTTCTTAACGGCTGCTGAAATGGCTTGACTTCTGCTTTAATTGGAATGACATGCTGTATAATGCGGGTTTCATACGTCTTAATATTTTCATAGTTCCAAGCAAAGACGTCTTTGTATTGTTTAAACAAGCTAATGAATTTGTGCCTTTCTCCAGGTGAGCAGGACTTTCCCAAGTTTACATATTTAGGCTCAGCCTCTGATCCCAAATTTACCAGCTCAAATTGCATAAATGAGTTGTGCATTTTGACATTAGCTGGTCTTCTAAACTTGTTATTTAGATCAAACATTCCTTCCAAAGTTCTAACTCCTTTGGGTATAAAATTTCCACTTCAAAAGTTTGCTTGATGTTCTTCGTCATCGATTACAGCCGCTTTGAAATTCTCATCATCAGTCAAAAACTCTAAGATCTGTGGATCGTCATCAAACACTCTTAGATTCGTGATGTTATCTGGTATAGCAAGATTGAAAATTAATTCAATAGAACATCGATTATTAGTTGGAAACATATTGGCGGCTAACGTAGCTAATAAATCAGTTGCTGCATTTTTCATCCTAGGACTTGATACTATATTGAATGCATTGAAATTCATTAGCAAATCCCATAATTCATTTTGGTAGCCTTTTAGATGTGGAGATAAAAAAATGGATTGTATTTCAAACTTGCTTGACAATAATTTCAGAATATCCATAAACTTTTAAATTCTTAACCTTGAATTCAATTTCCTTTTTTAATCCTTGTATTAATGCTTCATATTCGGTTGTATTATTTGTGCATTCAAATTCTAATCTACAAGAAAGAAAATGTTTATTTTTTTCTGGATCAATCAGGATACAGCCAGCTCCTAATCTTTCCCGCGTTTTTGAACCGTCAAAGTACAGTACCCAAAACTTATCTACTAATTCTACTGAACTATTTCTACTTTCTACATCTAAAACTAAGCTAACTATGTTATAGTCAACTTTATCAGCCCGCGAAAACTGAAGGAGATTAGGTTACACATATAATCCATTATCGGCTTCTTCAGCTTGGTAATTTCCTGGTTCTAGCTCAATGAAATAATTCCCCAACACTGAGTGTGAAAAATTTACCAGCTCATTCTTCACTTCTAATTGTGTCACATTGTGTCTCATATGCGGATCTCTCATTACTTTAACGTGATTTTGACATCCTTGATAGGGTAACCATAAATGAGACCAATCAAATGCAAAATATCCATCTAGTTTCGCAGACCAGTCTTGACTCAAGATTAATCCATAAGCTTCTAGTATGTCAGCCACCATGATGTCTATAAATTGACACACTCTCTCATCTATAGATAAATGTATCAACACATCTTCCATTTATCCTACCACCTTCACAGTTGTTCTGTCCAACTGTATTATCTTTCCATTGGATGGCTTGGGTTGTCCATTTATCCTTTTACATAGTGACAAAGGAATAACATTTTCATATGCTTCTGAATCAACCAAACAGTTGTGCACATTATGATTAAAAATCTCAAAAGTAAGTAGAATTGGTAAAGTTCTGGATTTGGACTTTCCCCCATATTTGGGCTTCACCGATTTCTTCTTCCTACTGAACGTTTTCTTGGGGTTCACTGGTTGGTGGGTTCAACGCTTCCAAATTTTTCTTCTTCTCCTGGGGTAAACTACACATCTCAAACAAAGAAATATTAGCCTTGTTCTTCTTGATGTCTTCTATTATATCGTACCCCATCTCACAGTCTGTTGAGTTTTTCTTCACACCTTCTACTTTTCTTTCAGTATCCTTTACGGGCTTACTGACAGTTGGAGCATTCTGTCTTGTTATGACCAAATCAGGTATAAGTTGGGTCTGAGTGTTATTTTTTACTTTCTTCAAGTTTTCCTGAATTCTTTTAATTTTGGGCAGCAGTGTGTTATCTTCAATTATTGGACCCTTGCTCCTGGTTGTGACATTAACCTCTGACAGTTGTATATCCTCATTAGGTTCTTGTTCTTCTAAACCCAGCATAGGTGCACAATCCCACAAGACCATGGTAGTCTCTTCAGGTGTCTCTTCTGATTCATGAATTTTTTCTTCTTCAGCCACAGGCTCGGTTAATTTAGAATCAAGTAACTGATTCATAACTAAATTCATAGAATTAATCCACTATGGGAAAATTTTCTCAGAGTGGGGCTATTGATGGAAAGTGCAGAAGTTATCCATCCCAACCTCAGTGAGATTCATGATGGAAGGACTATGCGTAGGTGGTTGGGAGGAACCACTATCATCTTTTCTCCTATAATAAGGCTTGAATTTCTTCGTGGCTTCTTTCTCCTTTTCCATGTCAAAAATCTTATTGGACAACTTCTGGACCATATTGACTACCCCTTCTAATTCATTTGATCGTTTATCCTTGGTTCTGGTCAATAACAGAGGCTTCTTATTACTGAAGGTCTTTATTTCTAGCTCCACCGGATACTTGTTTACACTTTCTAGCTCAGCCTCTATCTTCTCATCCTCTTCATATGTTTCAGCCAAAGTGGCTTTAACTGATCTTTTAGCAAACATGGCCATGTCAGGGCCAAGAGCCGATGTGTGATATTCTATTAAAGTCTCTTCAGCAGGTTTTAATGTTGCATTGAAATTGTTTAAGTGAGCAAAAAACCTATGAGTAAATTCCTGCACTTTAACTTTCTTTTCCTTTTTTAGATTCAATAGTTCTTTCATCAAAGCAGCAGCAGTTCTTTGACTACAAAACTTGTTTTTAAACATTCTTTCAAAAGTGGCCCAGTCTGTGATTGAATTTTCCTGTAAGCCAAAATACCATGATGTTGCTTTACCTTTAAGAGTATGAGGAATAATCCTACAAATCACATCCACATGTTCAATTTCTAATGCGTCCAAAGACAGAAAAAAACTCTGTAGATGGTCATCGACAAATATGCCTTCCCCCAGTTCAAATCTAGGCAAAGAATTTTCATAATTATGTGGCGAAGTATGCACTGGAGGAGATAATCTCAGTGGTGTTCTAGCCCTCCAAGCTGGTACAGGAGGAGGTTTATTAGCATTAGGATTTGAAGGTATATTTCCGGCCATGATCCGCTTAGGATACTAAAATGGAGATTGAACATGGGTTCGAAAGGGTGAACAATTCAGGGATTCTGGTCCCAACTGTTTGAGAGGTTGAACGATTTCTTACAAGATTAAATCTACCAACTCTTCAAAATATTCTACTAACACTGAATCTTCTGTGTAAGGGCATTATTTTCTGTGAATTTTTCTTCTAGGTAGATCAGGGACATTTGGCAATCCTCCAAGTTTTTTTGCATACGACCTTATGATTCTTCTTAAATGATCAACTAATTCATTAGAGATAGGATAAAGGTATTCTAGAACATCAGACTCAGGATTAAATTTTCCTTGAAGGCTGGGTCTCTTGGGAAAATTAGTTTCAAAACTATCATCGGTAGAATGTTCTCGAAAAAATGGATTTCCTCGGCCAGCCATGCACTGGCGACCCTCCTTCTAGCACCAAAACTGTTGATTCCTAGAAAATCCTAGGTACCAATAGTAGGGATTCTCCCCAATAACCGCTCCTGATTAGCTCGTTTATTGTTTGGTATGGGGAATCTGTTCAGTTATCGATCCGGCTACTGTAGAGTTAAGTAACAGTTTAAATCTATTTTACCGGTTGCGGCCCAGTCCACCGTTTATGTGTGTTTTTTATTATTGATTTTATAAATGATATGCAAGTGCCTATATTAAATGCAGATGATTAGGAAGCAAAGGTTTCACAATGTGATGCGTAGGTTCTTACCTACCATCTTATCCCCTTTGTTCTTAAATCACAGAAAGCAAATAAAAGCTATGCTAAACTAAGCTATTACTAACTAACCTATCCCTAGGGAGCAAGACGATTATTTGTATGAGTAATGTATTGTATTTTATGCACACGGAATTTTACAAATAGCTAATATAATTCAGAATACATGGAACACAGCAGAAATATTAACATAGAGATAGCTCATTGTTTATTAAAGCATTCATTACTCATTTGCTGCACAAGATTCAAAACACGGAAATGAAATCATTCACGACTAAGAAATAGTTCATAGTTAGAACGATCTCACAAATTTGCACAATTAGACAACACATAAATAGTTCTATCTAGCCATCCATACAACATGCATTTGAAACTCAACAGCTCCTTCTCCAGCAGAAAAACTGATCCTCTTTATTATAATCAGAAATTGTTCCTCTTATAATAAGTATTCCACATGAGAAAGCTAGAAAAGTCTCTTTTCTATTCGACTTCACCTACATTTATACATTTACAAGATGACTCTCAGTCGTCCTTCCCTTTGGGATTCCTTTACATTCAGTTACAAAAATATTTGTCTTCTAGTGTGTCTACTTGTCAAAAATTAAATACAAAAAAATATTACAATTATATTTCCATGTGTACTTAGGACAAATGCTTAAGTGGTCCCAGTCAACTCAGTAATAAATGGTTTCCATGCCATAGCATCTGAAAAAATGAACTCAAAATCTGCTAGCTCCAGGAATCTTGTGGAAATTGAACCCAGGTGTTAGAACAATTACACTCACAAAAATTGCCAATTACACATGCAAATTACACACAAAGGAGACTGAATATGGAGCAAAACACTTATCTGTATTGAATAAGTGTAAAATAGCCAACCTTGTGAATTCATAGGCTGCCACAATAAATAATTACATTAGAGATTCGAATGCATTGGGATGCCATTCAAATTAGTCAAAAGCAGGCTTACTAAATCTAGTCAAATCCCCCATAGGTGCATAAAGCAGTTTCGAAATATGCCTAGGAGATCACGAATTGGAAAGATAAATTAGGCAAGCTAATAGGTGATGGAAGGAAAACTCATACATGCTTTTATTAGGAGAAAAGAGAGGAGAAGGATGAGGGCAAAAAACAAGTCAACTTCACCTAGTCATACTTTCCCAATTGCCTTAAAACTCAATAAAAGCAGCAATAAAGCAGAAAAAGTAGATATGCGCTAGGGATGTTTAGGAATAAAGAAGAATAGATTCCAAGAGGTTTCCCAAGCACTCCATTACTCAGTTTTAGCAAGTTTGACCATTTAGGACATGTGGAGGACAACTTGCATAGAGTGGAATATGGAAACTAGGTAAATAAGACAAAAATGGATTAATTAATGTCTAAGGTAGCTAAATATGAGTTGATTATTCTAACACCCCCCCTTAAGCCTGAATTATGAGTAAAATATCAGAAAATTATAGGGCCTAGAAACAAGTCTTAGTCACCCTTTACATACTGCATGTCCATTTAAACAAGGAAAGAGGCAAAAACCTAGTGGGAAAAATCCTCCCTTAAACATGGACAGTAAAACAAAATTTGAAAATCTTGTCATCAATCATGCTTCACAGCATGATTAGCAATCCCCAACAGTGATTTGAGATTACTGAAAGTATTCTCACAAAAAAATTTGGTGAAGATGTCTGCTACTTGTTCTGAAGATGCAGAAGAGTAGGTGAATGGTGCCATCATGCACAAGCTGTCTGATGTAGTGCATATGGATCTCAATTTGTTTGGTTCTCTGTATCTGAACTGGATCATTGCAGATTCGAATGGTACTCTAATCATCACAATAGATAGTAGTTTAGTATTCTTATTCGAAGCCACACTCACCAAGTAACCCCTGCAACCATAAACATTGAGTTGTTGCATTTACAACTCCTATGTATTCTGCTTTTATAGATGAGAATGCAATGGCACTCTGTTTCTTGCTTGACCAGCTGATTGGTCCTTTTGCAAGCATGAACAGATATCCTGATGTTGAATTTTGATCTGTGTTGTCACCTACCCAATCACTGTCAGTAAACCCAATTAAATGAAGATAAGATTTAGCTTTGTAGAAGATCCCATGAGTCCTTGTTCCCTGAACAAAGTTAAGGATCCTTTTGGCTGCTCTCCAATGGATCTCATGAGGTTGATCCATGTATCTTGAATCCACACTTACTGCATAAGATATATCAGGTCGAGTATGTGTAAGGTACAACAAACACCCAATCAGTTGCCTATACAGTGTATTATTTACCATAGGAGAAGAACCTGCTTCTTCAAGCTTAACTCCTGAAAGGAAGGGAGTCTTACTTGGCTTGCAATATTTCATGTTGAACTTGTTCAGCAAATCCAAAGCATACTTGTACTGATTTACTTTTATTCCATGTTTGGTTTGAGAAATCTCGAGACCCAATAATTGGCTCAATAACCCCAAATCAGTCATAGAAAATGCATGGCTCATTGCATCCTTCAAGGAGGCAATTTCATCCTTTGAGCTTCCTGTAATGAGAAGGTCATCCACATACAAGACAATAATCATCAAATAACCATGAATCAACTTCAAATAAACATTAGGATCAGACTTGCATCGAACAAAACTCAATGATAGCAAAAAGGCATCAATCTTGGCATGCCAAGCCCAAGGGGATTGCTTAAGCCCATACAATGATTTCTTTAGCCCACACACAAGAGATGGATTAGTAACAAAGCCTTGAGTCTGCTGCATGTAAATCTCTTCAGTAATATCTCCATTCAGGAAAGCATACTTCACATCCATGTGATGTACCTCCCACTACTTTGAACCTGCAATGGCTAAGGCTAGCCTGATGGAGTCCATATTTGCCACCGGTGCAAATGTATCATTCTATACCATGTACCTGTGAGTAGCCCTTGGCTACCAATATTGTCTTATATTTCAAATTTGAACCATCAGCAGCAAACTTAGTTTTGAAAACCCACTTACATTGAACTAGCTTCCTCCCTGGGGGAAGATCAACCAGCTCCCAAGTGTTGTTCTTCTGGAGTGAGCTGAATTCTTCTTTCATGGATTTTTTCCATATTGGATCATGTGCTGCATATTCATATGTATATGGATCTGATTCAACCATCATATAGCATTTCTCTGCAAACAAAGGTTCTTTCATACACAGGGCACTCTCAAACTAAGATCTAGTCCTCCTAGAATCACTAGGATTTCCAGCTAGTTCCCCAGCTGCATGAATTGTCTTTGCTACCCATTTTGGTCTTTTATGAATATTAGGATCTGTAATTAAATCATAATTATCAGACATATCAGAATCAGCAAACTCATTTATCTCTTCACTTACATTCAGTGGTTCTGGTGGTGAAGAATACTCTCCAACTTCAACTGCTACTAAAGGCTCTTCTTGGAACTGAACACTCCTTTCAATGAAGGCTTTGTTTGTGCTCAAATTTATCAGCTTGTACCCTTTTGAATCTTCATAGTACCCAACAAATAGACACTCTTGGATTTGGGGCTGCAAAGCCTTCCTCTTTTATGTTGGAATTCTATCCCAAGCCCTTGAGCCAAAAATCATGAAATGGGTCACATCTGGCTTGTTCCCACTCCATGCTTTGAAAGGAGTCATACCATCAAGTTGTTTATGAGGAAACCTATTATGGATATAGGCTGCATAGTTTATAGCTTCGGCCCAAAACTTTGGTGACAAAGTCTTAGCCTCCATCATGCAGGTTGCCATCTCTTTCAATGATTTGTTCTTCCTCTTAGCAACACCATTTTGTTGTGGTGTGTAAGGGATAGAATGCTGCATCTGAATACTTGCATCTACACAATATTGAATGAACTCAAACTTGACATACTCACCACCATTTTCATATTTGAGGACCTTGAGTTTCCTCCTAGACTGGTTTTCAACCAAAGCCTTAAAGACTTTGAAGAGGCCAAAAACTTCAGACTTATCGTTCAGGAAGTAAACCCAATAGTACCTGGAAAAGTCATCTATGAATGTCAATGCATGTTTGGCCTAACTCATTGACATATGAGGAAATGGGCCAGCAATATCATGGTGGTTCAACTCAAGAGGTGCAAAGGTTCTCTCATAACTAGCTTTCTCAAATTTATGCTCTGGGTGTTTTCCTAAGATGCAACCTTGACAGACTCCTTTGGAAAACTTAATCTTTGGTAACCCTATGACCATTTCTTTTTAACTAAGACCAGAAAGATACTTATAGTTAAGATGGCCAAATATTTCATGCCAAATCTTTCTTTCCTCATTAGCATGAATCAAAAGAGCAGAGAGGTTTGATTAGGGTAGGAAATGTGAGAACATGTATACCTTCGAAGTGTGATTTGCAACTCTTTTTGCAATGACTTTACCACTTGAGATCTCTATGATATCAACTTCATCAGGGGAGAATATGACCTTCTTTGGAGACCCTGTGTGGGTCATCTGATACAGTGACAAGAGGTTAGAGGCAAGACCTGGAACATACAATACATTGCTGAACTTACCATGGTCAAGATCAATCCTCCCTTTGCCCAAACTTTCAGTGAGAGAGTCATCTCCCAGTACTATTGGTGGACCTTTCGACATGTCAAGTGAGTTGAATTCCTCCTTGGTCGAAACCATATGTCTTGAAGCTCCAGAATCAATGATGAAACTACATGAGCTTGATGTGCCAGCAACAAATGCATGAACTCTCTCTCTATCTTCTGAATTTGATCCTTCTTCCCTCTTCTTTGAGCTATTAGGAAGGGAGATGTTGTTCTTCTCCAGGATTTGGGTCACCATGTCAATTTGCTTCTTCATGCAAGAGCTTTTAGGATGATTTCCCATACTGCAGTATGCGCACTTGCTCATTGCTCCTTTGTTCTTCTTCTTCTGGGGGTTCTTCTTGGAACCTTGGGGCTCCCTTGGAGACTTGTTCTTGTCTCTCTTTTGCTCAGGTGGCTTCTTAGCTTTCTTCTTTCCTTTTGAATCCACCCTCAAATCTCCAGCAACCATAGCTTGTTCTTTGGAAGGTTTGATGGTGCCTATCATCACCAGTTTATCTTGTTCTTGTGTGAGAGATTCCATGAACTCTACAAGTTTAGGCATCTTCCAGGCTCGAGCTGTCAACTTGGTGGCATGGAAGGTTGATACAAACACTAAATAGTCAGGTCCAAGATTCGATAGTATGGCCAAAACCAGTTGCTACTCCTCCTTTTCAATTCCACACTATTTTAGCTGCAAAACAAGGGCTTTAAACTTGGAAAAGTAGAGTTGCAAGGATTCGAAGCTGCAGGGACTCAAGGGGATCAATTCATTCTCGATTTGATGTCCTCTCATCTCATCTATTTTACCAAAAATCTCAACAAGCTTCTCCCATACTTCATTTAGTGATGTCAATCCATCAAGATGGAAAAGGAGGTCTTTGGATATGCTCAGACACGGGAGACCATAAGCCAAATCTCTCCTGTTGTGCCATTTAATTTTCTCTGCAGCTGAATTGGGATCTGATTCTATTGCCATAGTCACTCTGTAGAGGCCTTTCTCTCTCAACAGTATCTCCATCTCTACTTTCCATTCAAATAAATTAAATGGAGTCAAGATGATCTTCTGAGATTGATCCATAGCTCAGAAATTGTCCCTTCAGTCAACAAAATGCTCCCAGTCAATGATGGCGAACCTCCAATAACAATATGGAAGGAGATAAATTGATCTACAAAGGCTCTGATACCATGTGGAAATTGAACCCAGGTGTTAGAACAATTACACTCACAAAAATTACCAATTACACATGCAAATTACACACAAAGGAGACTGAATATGGAGCAGAACACTAATCTATATTGAATAAGTGTACAATAGCCAACCTTGTGAAGTCATAGGCTACCACAATAAATAATTACATGATATATTCGAATGCATTGGGATTCCATTCGAATTAGTCAAAAGCAGGCTTACTAAATCTAGTCAAATCCCCCATAGGTGCATAAAGCAGTTTCCAAATCTGCCTAGGAGCTCACGAATTGGAAAACTAAATTAGGCAAGCTAATAGGTGATGGAAGGAAAACTCATACATGCTTTTATTAGGAGAAAAAAGAGGAGGATGATGAGGGCAAAAAACAAGTCAACTTCACCTAGTCATACTTTCCCAATTGCCTTAAAACTCAGTAAAAGCAGATATGCGCTAGGGAGGTTCGAGAATAAAGAAAAATTGATTCCAAGAGGTTTCCCAAGCGCTCCATGACTCATTTTTATTAAGTTTGACCATCTAGTACAACTGGAGGACAACTTGCATAGAGTGGAATATGGAAACTAGGCAAATAAGACAAAAATGGATTAATTAATGTCTAAGGTAGCTAACTATGGGTTGATTATTCTAACAAATATGACTGTGACCTTATGTTTAGAAGCTTGAGCCTTTATGTTAGTCATTCTAACTGGAAGTACCCGAAGCTGATCTTCCAAAAGGAAATTACTTACAACAGCTTGAGCAATCACACTCGTTATCAACTTTTCACTTAAGATTTTAATCAACTGTATGCCGAGTTTATCTTCCTGCAATATTTCCTACAATTTCTTCAGAAGTTCTTCATGTTTGGAAAGCTTATCTATCCTTTTTGTGGATTATGTCTAACACTTATTATAAGTTGTGAGCACCTTCTTATAAATTTGTGTGCATCTGTCCATTGTCCCTTTTACCACGTCGATCGATTTTTCATCAGATTTATTTATTGAAGCCTATCAGCTCATACTCGAGCTGCAATCTTCCTGGATTCTTGACTGTTGTGTTTTCCAGAGGATCTTGGTTTATTTCCAACCATGTCATCTATCCTTGAATTATTTCTACAATTTCTTGGGTTTTATCTTTGAATTTAGAAGCTATGACTAATATTTTCTGCATTCAATCTTCTACTTTCCTAATATTGAAAACTTCTTCCCCGATCTTAACCTGTACTTGATGTATTTTGATCCTAATCAAGAGGGAATTCTTTGTCAGAGGTGTGATGTTTATTTTTTTTATCATTGGATGCCTTAAAGAGTACTTCTAAGGAGATTTTATGTGCTTCAAGTTCAGTAATCCTATCTATGTACTCTTCTGCTTGCTGATCAGCTACAAATTTCTGACCTTCCATTTCTGTTATCTTGCTTTCCAGCTTCTACTTCTCCTTTTCAAAGGCCATGTTTGACATATTTAACTCATCCCTTTACTCCCTTATAGTTTGGTGATCTTGTTGAATCTTTTCATAATCTAAAAGAGTAGCTTCATATTTCCTCTTTGATTCCTTGCCTACTCTTTCTTCCTTCCTCAAAACCTCCTTCATCTCGACCATTTTCCCCTTCTACCGATCAAGGGTTTCTATGAGTTTATCAACATTATGAGCATTTTCATATGCAGTTCCTATTCCCATGGAGGCCAATCGTTTCGGGTCTTCTTCTACATTTATCACTACTGTCTTCTCAGTTACTATCGTGACAGGTGGCTGGGTTCCTATTTTTAAAGTCTTCTATGTTTTCCATACAATAGACTTTGTTTTAGGCTCAAAGCGTATATCCTCCAAGCATGCAATGTTGTACTGCTTGGACGGGGTATAAGGCACCAACCCCATTTCAACCATAGAGAGATGCCCTTCGGTAAGTATATTACTTGATGTGGATGGAGGGCTCTCTAGGTTATCCCGAACAAGGCTCTATCCTTGATCTTCACCACCTATATCTTCTTCATCTTTCTTGTTTTGTTCTTCTGTGAACCCTTATTGTTCTTGTACTTCTTGTCCTGAATTTAAATCCTCTTGAGTTCTGTCCCTTTCTAGCTCAGCAATCTTTTCTTCGATAGCCTCCTCTTTCTTTCTCTTTCTTGGCAGCTTCTTCTTCATTTTCTTGCTGCTTTTCTTCATCTAAGAGATTTCTTGCACCTTCTGCCAGTCTTCGGGTAGTCTCTTCTTTAACTCTTCTAGCAGCTTCCTCCTCCTAACTCTTTGGTTCTGGATTGCTTCTCCCACTTCCTTTATCCCCTGCTACTATGGTCTTCAGTCTCAGCTACCTGTTCAAGGTGGTCAAGTTGTAAACATTCCTATACATCTCTTCATATTTTTCAATGTAATCAACATACTCAAAATTTACTTTGAGTGCTACCTTATAGGTTGCAACCTTACCTTTGGAATCATTCCGGTGAAAGCTCTTTTCACTGAAATGGAAAATTTCTAGCTCCTTAACAAATTTAGGGGCGCTCTTGACCTTGCTGAACTTGTAACTACCCACATAGAAGGGTAATGGTGGGAACACAACCTTCTTTAAATCAAATAGGTGACTTCCAAAACCATCTATAAAAAGATGCCTAATAGCCTCTTTGTGAACTATGTAATCTGTCGCGTACTACTGTAGCAATGAGGGTGCTTTTGTTCCCCCATACATCCTCAAATGCGTGCCTTCTTCACATAAGAAGTAGTCCCCATATTCTTTGATAGTTTCCAAGGCACCTTCAGATAAGCACATACAGTCTTCCAGGAAAATCAGTCGGTACAAAGGTATCATGAATTCTTCACATATCAGCTTATAATAACTATGGTATTTATGGGCCCACAGTACTTGGTAAGTTGTATATATAGGGTCTTTCCCTCCCTTCCACGTACAATTTAGCTTCTCAAACGGGTGAAGGCACAATATGCAATCAACAAGAATGATCCCATTTAGAAATCAGATTTTACTCTGAGCAAACCTTCCCAAGTTGCAGTAATAGAGGTAGACAGGTTCTTGGCTACTATGTCAGCCCAATTAAAAACTGTCCCCTTCATGGTTACATGATATATCAAAGGAATCCATCCAAACCTATAAGTCTTGCCATCATCTTTTCCAAAAATCCTATTTAGCATCAGTGCTATCATCTTGTATGGGGTACAAAGATGAGTGGTCTCATATTCCCCATATTGTTTATGTCTGAAAATTCTTCCCCTCAACTACAATCATTTTTGTTGTGGCTACGTAGTCAATATTTAAGCTCGTCACCCACTCAGTTGTCATACTAACCTATGGATGTGGTAAGCTGTACACTAGTGGAAAATGAGAGATTAGTGACCAAAAAAATGACCAAAATCTGCATATCAATGACCACTTTTGGTTTGGCGATCGCTGGTGGCTAATTTACAGTCTTTTATTACACGACCAAAATTGGTGATTTTTATTTTGGTCATTTATAACTTGTCAGTTGGTCATTAATTTGGTCATATATTTGAATAAATGACCAAATATATGACCACGTGACAAACTAGAATATGACCAAATTTGGTCGCGTAATAAAAGACCGTAAATTAGCCACCAAAACTATTTTTTGGTCATTGATATGCGAATTTTGGTCATTTTTTTGTCATTTATATCTCATTGTTTGGTCACGTATCTCTCAATTTTTGGTCATTTTATATGTGAATTTTGGTCATTAATCTCATTTATTGGTCACTAATTTAGTCATTTTAAGTCATTTTAAGTGGTTATTATATTTTAATAGTTTTAATGGTGTTCGTTATTAATCAATATAAATTTTTAATATGTTATCATGTTTAAATTAAAAAAAAGAATCATACATTATTTATCATTATCTAATATGCGTGTGAATTATACAATGTCACATCAACTAGTTAATTACAACACTTATAAAAAATAAATGTACAACCATATACATTTTAAACCACACAAATTATATTATATATATGGAATGTAAGTGTTATAGCGGATTTCACCACATTAGGTGAATCACACATTGTATGGCCTTCCTCTGTCCCGCTGCAGACTCATTAGCCCCTGTGGACCACTTTTTGTCTTTTGATGTGTCCTTGATCATCCCTAAAAACATAAGAAAAGTGATATACGCAGATTTTTCCCCGATAACCGCGTACATACGCGGATATTCCCCCTATAGTTGCGTACATCGGGATGTATGAATAATCCAAATCCTTTTGGAGCGTTCCTTGACTTGGATCCGACTCATATGACTCCTGGCCTTCCATATGCCTTGAGATCGCACAGATTCAACCTTTCAGTATCCCTTTGTGAAGCTATATAAGGAACCCCTTGGTACATTAAAGTAGGAGAAAGATAAGAGAGAATGAAGAGTAACGAAACTATAGTCCATTGTTGCCAGAACTTATGCTTGAGTCTGCATCCATTTGTCCATCTGTTATAGCGGATTTCACCACATTAGGTGAATCACACATTGTATGGCCTTCCTTTGTCCCGCTGCAGACTCATTAGCCCCTATGGACCACTTTTTTCCTTTTGATGTATCCTTGATCATCCCTAAAAACATAAGAAAAGTGATATACGCGGATTTTTCCCTGATAACCACGTACATACGCGGATATTCCCCCTATAGTCGCATACATCGGGATGTATGAATAATCCAAATCCTTTTGGAGCGTTCCTTGACTTGGATCCGACTCATATGACTCTTGGCCTTCCATATGCCTTGAGATCGCACGGATTCAACCTTTCAGTATCCCTTTGTGAAGCTATATAAGGAACCCCTTGGTACATTAAAGTAGGAGAAAGATAAGAGAGAATTGAGAGTAACAAAACTATAGTCCATTGTTGCCAGAACTTATGCTTGAGTCTGCATCCCTTTGTCCCTTGGAGCACTGTTGTGTTCTTCCCAAGCTTGCCTTTTTCTAGTGAGCTTGCTATCGAAGTGATGGAGGATTGAGGTGGTGGAGGCCCAAGTGGGGGATTCAGTTTCTCCGGTTCGTAGACGTGCCGTCAGAGGTTGTCACTTGTAATCTCTGATTTATATTAATAGAAATATCTTTTCCTGTCTAGTAATGTGTATTTGAATGAATATTGTATCCATTGGAATATGTCAAATGCTTTTACATTATTGATTATATATGCTAGAATAGATCTAACACCATGAAATATAGTATGCTTGTATTGTTTACTTGTTGTTGAGGAAGTATTATATCAATTCAAGCTGAAGATTGGAAAGCTCAACAGGGATCTACTTCAACCGTCCGGAATAAGGTACGAGGTTCGATCCTTTAATGTTAGACATTTTATTTCTATTGCATATTGGGGAAAGATTGATTTCTGGAGTCTAGTTGTCTGTTGTGGTACCCCAAGCCATAGAAATTTCTCTCCGTAGCAGAAATGGCGACTCCGCTTGGGATGTCCCTTGTTTTTCTTTGGGGTTGGGGGTACAATGGGCTTGATATTATTGATTTGCTCTCTGTTTCTCCCTTTTTCTGTGTCGCATTTTATAGTATGTTTGTCCATTGACACTTCCCTTTATTGGTTTGTCCTTGACCTGCTTTTTACCACTACCTTCTCTATATACGCAGGTTTTTGGACAACAGTCGCGTACATACGCGGATGTTTGGCCAAAAGTCACGTACATACGTAGTTGTTCTTTATACAGTCACCTACATCCTCCCTTTTGGTGAGTCTGATGTTGGGGGAAGTTGTTGGGTGGGTTGTGAGTGTGGTTGGGTCTTCCTTGGGTCTGAAGTTGTCTGTTGGATGCTTCTTTTGTGACCAGAGACCGTCTGTGCTTATCAAAGGTATACCGTCTATACTAGCATATAGGTTAGGTTCACCACCGTTTGCATTTTGCATGACCTTATGACCATGTCACTATAACCTTAGGTACGAACCCACTCTATTATGTCACGGAACCTTCTTGCTGCTTTAGAAGTGGCATGATATGAGTGGTAGAGCCTCACCTTACATGGGTACCCCAGTTAGCGCCTTATTTGCATTTGGTGCCGATGCCGATGTTTCTCCCTTTAGGGTGTGGGATTCCGTTGTATAGTATTGCCATGACATTTCTCAAGAGCCTCATACTCCTCTTGATCTTATGCTGGCCATGATCCCCCAAACTCCCTTGTATCAAGTTGTGGATGCATTATCATGATCTTTGCCTATCTTATTGAGCTTTATGCCGGCTCCCCTGACATTGCGTTTCAGCCATATAGCCCAAGCTTGTCTCATGTCTAGCCATGTAGAGCATTTCTTTATATCCTTCACAGCTTGATTCCCTTTTTACCGGGAGGGGATTTTCCCCCGAGTGTCGATATCCTACACATGTATCCTTGCATTGAGCATAGGTATGTTCCACTCCTTGGAACTAGTTTTTTTTCCCTAAATGACACTCGTCTCCTCCTAGTTTGTAACTATAAAGCTAGTTTATTCTTTTTTCAAGCTTTTCAAATAACTGAAAAAGACCAAAAAAATCAAAAAACCAAAAAGCTGGACAAGGAAAGATATTATCTTTGGCAGTTGTCGAGTCGTGTCGCCTTCGAACAGAGCACTGTATATCACATCCATTGGTTGGGTTATAGTTTGACTTAGGAGTTGTACTCGTTATCTGAGTTTATCTCCACCGACTGGTTAAGCTTCCAGTCCCTATGGAGCCTCTGTTGATGCCTCCTGTGTCACAGAGATGTCCTAGTTTGTATATCGAGTCTATGCTGCCTTCATTCAGTCACCATACGCCGTTATGCTCTTGTTCGAAGGAAGTTGAAACCTGAGTCGGCCATTCCTCAGTTATCTTGACTTTGCATGTCGGCCATTCCCAGTACAGTTACTGGTTTGTGCACCTTATGATCGAGTCCTTCCACATTATACAGCCTTGCTGAGTACCTTGTGTTGGATGATGGGGGATGCCCTAATGCCCTCCTTCCAGCGGATTTCATCACATCGACTTCAGATCATTTATTCTGGGATTGGAGTCTAGAGTCATTTTTGAGTGCCTTGAGACTTGCAGTCATCAGTGGCAAGTTCTCTCGCCATCGACAGTTTTGGGAATACATCAATGTCCCCTGATCGATGGATTCTCTCAAGTGTTCGACCTCAACTCATTTATTCACACTTGTTAGTTTGCACTCTAGTACCTTGATTCCCATTTTCATTATCGGTGGGTGATCTCGCGTCTCTTAACGGTATACATCAATGACTGGTAATCAGACGATGGACTACTATGTTCGACCTCGACACCTCTATTCGCATAGTAGGACATGTACTCGTAGTAGTGTGTGTAGAAGACCTTCCATATTGGTGGCATCCATTATATGCTACCTCCTTGATCGTGCCAGTGTTCATGAGATTTCAGCTCTCGTGACTTGTTCAAGTATATGTCAGACATTTCCAGCCACTATGGAGATCTTGATCTATTGTATATCTTCAGCCTTTGTGGAGATCATGGTCCTTTTTATATCTTCATCATGGAGATTCTGATCTATGTATATTGTACATGGCAATGACCACATCTATGTTATCATGTTTTATGCCTAGTCATGGCCATTGTACTCTTATGTATCCAGGACTGCTATATGTATTTACAGTTATGTGCAGAGTTGTATTATGGTATTATGCTAATTGGGTGGCTGGTCTTCCATTTGGGTACCTTCATCACTTCACTTCTGGGATGGACTTATAATGTATTTCGGCCATCGTATAACCCCTCTGATCTCATACATTAGGGGGCATCTATTATAGCGGATTTCACCACATTAGGTGAATCACACATTGTATGGCCTTCCTCTGTCCCGCTGCAGATTCATTAGCCCCTATGGACCACTTTTTGTCTTTTGATGTATCCTTGATCATCCCTAAAAACATAAGAAAAGTGATATACGCGGCTTTTTCCCAGATAACCGCGTACATACGCAGATATTCCCCCTATAGTCGTGTACATCAGGATGTATGAATAATCCAAATCCTTTTGGAGCGTTCCTTGACTTGGATCCGACTCATATGACTCCTGGCCTTCCATATGCCTTGAGATCGCATGGATTCAACCTTTCAGTATCCCTTTGTGAAGCTATATAAAGAACCCCTTGGTACATTAAAGTAGGAGAAAGATAAGAGAGAATTGAGAGTAACGAAAATATAGTCCATTGTTGCCAGAACTTATGCTTGAGTCTGCATCCCTTTGTCCCTTGGAGCACTATTGTGTTCTTCCCAATCTTTCCTTTTGCTAGTGAGCTTGCTATCGAAGTGACGGAGGATTGAGGTGGTGGAGGCCCAAGTGGGGGATTCAGTTTCTCCGGTTCGCAGACGTGCCGTCAGAGGTTGTCACTTGTAATCTCTGATTTATATTAATAGAAATATCTTTTCCTGTCCAGTAATGTGTATTTGAATGAATATTGTATCCATTGGAATATGTCAAATGCTTTTACATTATTGATTATATATGCTAGAATAGATCTAACACCATGAAATATAGTATGCTTGTATTGTTTACTTGTTGTTGAAGAAGTATTATATCAATTCAAGCTAAAGATTGGAAAGCTCAACGGGGATCTACTTCAACCGTCCAGAATAAGGTACGAGGTTCGATCCTTTAGTGTTAGACATTTTATTTCTATTGCATATTGGGGAAAGATTGATTTCTGGAGTCTAGCTGTCTGTTGTGGTACCCCAAGCCATAGGAATTTCTCTCCGTAACAGTAAGTATTACAATAAATATGAGTTTTCTCAAAAACTATCTCCATATAACTTTACATGAAAATCATCTATTACATCGATGACTTTTCAAAATATTACAATAATTAAACCATCCCACTTGTACTTGGCTGCTAAGCCATACTTAGATCCCACGGCAGCTTCAATTAACCCATACTTAGCAGCTTAAAAGCCTCAACAACAGGCTCTCCATACTCAATGGAAAAGCCTCAGCATGAAAATCATCTAGTAAATCGATGACTTTTCAAAATATTACAATGGCTAAACCATCTCACTTGTAGTTAGTTGCTAAGCCATACTTAGATCCCATGGCAGCTTCAATTAACCCATGCTTAGCAGCTTGAAAGCCTCAACAGCAGGCTCTTCATACTCAATGGAAAATCCTCGGCAAACAGGCTCTTCATACTTAATGGCCCACTTGGTTAGGCTCACTCCTGCAAAATCCATTAAAAAAATCTTAATAGAAATACAATGAACTGTAAAGTAGAACAATAACCAAGTTCATGTGCAAAATAGGAAAATCTAATCTAACAAATTCAAATCAAGAATTCAAAACACATTAATGTATTATCTTTCATGCAGTTATTTGGTGTACGAGAAATAAAAAACAACTATGCAATGGTATATACAACAAGATACATCATACATTAACTCATGCTTACCTCTATCAAGTGAGTAATACCAGAGACACTCAAGTACTCTAGGTTTGGCATCTTCAATTGCTTTCGATAGGGAGGAAGAAGTGAGTTTAATTTCTGCTCAGCTGCACTTATCAACCTATAAAAATAAACTATTGTGAATTAGATTTTATGGTTGCAGAAACAAAATTTTGCAATCTCGTAGGTCATGCGAAGCCAAAGAAAATGTATGTCATACGAATCTTGCAATCATGTGTAAATGTAAACAATGACTTTCACACAACTGCAATATGTCCCAAGTACTAAAATCAGTGATTCCAAACACATATATGTTTCCAAATATCGATTTATAGTGCTTTCCAAAAGGAAGGAGAATTTACACTGTCAGTAATTTTCAGTTTCAAATCAATATGCCCAAATGATTCAGATTTGTTGACTATACAGTAGTTATGTTCCAGAATGGTTCTAAAACTCATCAAATGCTTAAAATAACACAATTCTCTTGTAGATATCAAGAAAATAAAACTGTCAAGGTGACCAAAACAATTTCCAGAAATGAAGTATTAAATCAAGTGTAAATTTCAAAGGTGCATAGTATTCTTCAAGCAAACCCAACGACAAAATGGATATCACTGTCATAGCATGTACTGCTGTTGGAAGTTGCAGCTCTTCTTATGTTTCAATATGCATGCTATCTACAATCTATTTACTTCAAGAGTGATGAAAAGGATTCCAAATTTTTTGCACCAAGTATAAACACAATCCCAATGTCAATACTGTAATTGCAAGGTAGTGATATGTAGTTCAAATTTGGTTTATATGAAAGTTTCCAATACTAAACTTGCACTTATGAAATTATATTGATAATAGAAGTAATCAATTAATCAATATGTATGCCAAATATCACTGTGGGATAGAGATAATGCCCAGGTATGCCAAATGCCAATGAAAATCACAGTAAAAATCTTCAACTTAAGAATGCAATTTTCGGTATGAAAAATCATTGATATTATATATTCATTATTTATCACCTCATTTTAGTATCACTATGACAATTTTTAAAAATCCTATATACAACAAGATACTTCATACATTAACTCATGCTTACCTCTATCAAGTGAGTAATCCTAGAGGCACTCAAGTACTCTAGGTTTGGTATCTTCAACTGCTTTTGATAGGGAGGAAGAAGTGAGTCTATTTTCTGCTCAGCTGCACTTATCAACCTGTAAAAATAAACTGTTGTGAATTAGATTTTATGGCTGCATAAATAGAATCTTGCAATCATGTATGTCATACGAAGCCAAAGAAAATGTATGTCATACGAACCTTGCAATCAGGTGTAAATGTAAACAATGACTTTCACACAACTGCCATATTAATATTACCAGGGTGATAGTTTCAACAGGAAAAAATTATAAGCAGAATTGATCAGCTTTCATATATTTTCTGAACAAACCCACTATGACAAATGAAGTTTTGGAATTATATACTATTCTCTCTGCATCTTCCTTTCCAAAACATCACTGAAAACTGTTCTTTTCCATTTGAGCCTCCACTTAGTTATGTGTTCGCTGATGTTGAAGATCCTTCTGAAGAACTGCAGCCTGAAATGGGACTTGTTGGTTGTTTAGGTAATTTGTCATCTGTAGAAATGTTGTCTTGCTTGCCAAATGATCTGCGAGATGAATGCTTGCTGGACTTTCTCATGTCCCTACTCCCTTGATATTTCTGACTGCCATAACCAGACTTCCTTGATTTTGTTGATTTAGAATCAAAACCTTTCATTGTTGGCGATGACCCAACCTAGATTCGTGACATAACATATGTGAGAATCTCCTCCTTGTGAGAAAAAGTGAAGTCAAGATGAGCATATTCAAACTCATTGTATGAGACTTGGACTCCAGCTTCTTTCATCATCCAGTATTGCTTCATCGCCATGGAACGAGGTATGAGTCTATCCTTTAGACCAGTGACTACATCAGCTGGAATATCAATGACACCATAGTTTGCCCCAATGTCTAATGGGTAAGGTATACCATAGGTTTCCATATTAGCAGATGAACTCCCAAAATCATACATAAGAAATTTATTTGCATGTTTCATCTGCGCTAAGTGTACTGCAACCCGATAGGAGACTCCTAGAATGTCATTCATATTATAGTGTGGTGTACCTACCACACCTACCCAATTTGAGCTATCCCCGCCAACAACATAGCTGAACAAGGTCTGTACAAGTCCTCCTATTGCAGGATAATTCTGAAAATACTGAGCTAATTTGTGGAAAAGCATGCAAAAAAATTTTGTAGGTATATATAGCCCAGGTATCAAGGGAGCTAAAATTGGAGCAAAAGCAAGAAGAAAATACTCAAATAATTTGAAGATCATAGCGGCATCCTCATGAAATCCTGCAGGTGATAATAGATTCAGCCTTGAAAGTCGATGTGGAAGGCCTTTTAGGCACCTGGTCACCAAATACATCAACATGGCAGCTCCACCAAGATTGTGAGAAACAGCACAAACTGAATAAGGAAGATTGTCTGTTGCATCAGAAGATTCCTCATCAGCTTTCAACTGTCTTAGCTCAGACATCTTTATCTCATGGATTTTTTCAATCATTGCAGGGATGTCTTGTGTTCCATGTTCATTGATTGAATACCTCCAGTACCTGGAAAATTGATATATAACATGAATACATCAGCTAAGAATACAAAGCAAGCTAAAATGTCACAGTTACCAAGGCACTCATTGCATTCCAAACTATAGAAACATGAACATAGTATAATGCAGAATACGATTCAAAGCAATAACTCTGCTATTGATATGAAGTACACAAGCATCAATTCAATCCAGTCATATATTCAATGAAAAACCTAGTAATTTAAGTTATTAATAATTTACACCTACGAGGGATGTCAAGAAGCACAATATAGTTTTTGAAAATGTTTATTGTGGCAATCCGTCTTTCTACCTAACAGATTTAAAGATAATGTGTACTGCCAAAATTGCACCATGCTTGGAAAACCAAGGTCTTTTAAACAAATTTGTCTATACCAGTACATGCTGGTCAAGGGAAAAGATATTTAATTGATATCTGTGAATAACCAACAGCAATCAATGGAACTCAAAGTTAATTCAATTGGCATATACCACAGAAATGCATGCCAATGTAAGGGATTTCCAGGCGGGGCTAACAAAACAATAAAAAAAATATATGCCAAGATGTGCTTTAACTGTATAGCAAAATTCTACAGCTCTAGGTGTCTAACGATTTTCATCAAATTACCATAATCAGCGGAACATAGTACATACTGAAGAGCTTCATCTGGAGTTAGACACTAATGTTATGGGGTTTTATTTATCAATCCAAGATGGTCACTTAGAGATATCTGGCAAAGTGGCATTAGGCCTCTCACAGTGAAAAAGTTGCTAATGATACCTTGATGAAGAATGCCTCTTTCTTCATCATCTTTAGACCTTTGTGAACTTGTCCAAGAAAGATTCAAAGAACTAAGTTCTTTCAACCAAATTTGCCTAAACCAGTACATGGTGGTCCTGGGAAAAGAATCCTTATTGATGTCTATGAATAACATACTGAAGGGTATCATCTGGAGTTAGAAACTAATCATTAATGTTATGGGGTTTTACTGCTCAATACAAGGTGGTCACCTAGTGATGTTTCCGAAAGAGGCATTAGGCCTCTCACATTATTCAATGATGATACTCCAGTATTGATCCAAATGGGTATAGGTGGCCACCCACCTATCCAACTGGCTCAAAATAGTTTCTCATGTTGACAATTTTCTTGTAATTTTCTGCAATTTTTCGAGTCCTAAACTTCCGGGGCCGTTTTGAGGCCCTAAACGACGTTTTTTGGAGATTCGGGGCCAAATGGTTGCCATTGGCATGCATTTGGCCAACCAAAAGTTATAAATCTTAGATAGACCTTTCCAACGAGCTATCGAACGCCTAAATCGGAGATCGTATGCAAAAGTTATGACCCCGGGAAGTTGACTGTTCAACTTACCACCTTGGGGCCGCAAACTTTATGACGGTTCATCTTCTAGGGTTACGTTTTGGACTTTTGGGGTTCTCACCTCCTTCTTATTATAAATAGGCCCCTTTAGCCTCATTTTGTATTCATCTTGTCACGAGTGAGTGTAGCCTCCACATCTCTTCTCAGAGATACAGCTACCACCATTCTAGCTACTTTTGTTTACAGTTTGTTCTATTTCATTCGTTTAATAGAATCTGAGTTCACTGTATTACTGTGTTGATTGCCATATATATCTGTGCATTAGAATATATCTGAGTTCACTGTATTACTGTGTTGATTGCCATATATATATGTGCATTAGAATATATATATTCTAATGCACAGATATATATGGAAATCAACACAGTAATACAGTGAACTTAGATTCTATTAAACGAATGAAATAGAACAAACTGTAAACAAAAGTAGCTAGAATGGTGGTAGCTGTATCTCTGAGAAGAGATGTGGAGGCTACACTCACTCGTGACAAGCTGAATACAAAATGAGGCCAAAGGGGCCTATTTATAATAAGAAGGAGTTGAGAACCCCAAAAGTCCAAAACGTAACCCTAGAAGATGAACCGTCATAAAGTTTGCGGCCCCAAGGTGGTAAGTTGAACAGTCAACTTCCCGGGGTCATAACTTTTGCATACGATCTCCGATTTAGGCATTCGATAGCTCGTTGGAAAGGTATATCTAAGCTTTATAACTTTTGGTTGGCTAAATGCATGCCTATGGCAACCATTTGGCCCTGAATCTCCAAAAAACGTCATTTAGGGCCTCAAAACGGCCCCGGAAGTTTAGGACTCGAAAAATTGCAGAAAATTACAAGAAAATTGTCAACATGAGAAACTATTTTGAGCCAGTTGGATAGGTGGGTGGCCACCTATACCCATCTGGATCAAGTATACAATAATCTTTATGTCAATGTGGGTAGTCACATTTCATTTTTCATCATCCAAGTTTCCTCTCTCCTCTATAGCACAAGTTCAAGGAGTCGCATATGTGGCTAGGGTTCCCTCATGAAGAAGGGTGCAAATAAAAGATCAGTATTTTGGGGTTCCTTTTGTTGATTTTTCTTCATGATGACTTTGTACTTGTAATATTGAAAATTTCTTCTTAAGAAAGGTTGTTGGGTTCTCTCTCGAGTTTGGGTTTCCTAGGATAAAAAATATTGTGTCTACTGTGCATGGCTATATTTCAATGCTCTTATTGTTTCCACTGCATTTTCAGTTTAAATTTTCAGTGTAATTATTCTATGATAACAGTTGCATGAAATTTTGTTTTGGAATCTTAAGGAAATAATTATTAAATATGGAAATAGAAAAATCAACACCCCCAATGGCTAAGGTTTACCCTAAATGAAGCCTGCAATCACCACCACCTTTGGTAGCCAAAGTTGTCCACCTCATTTTCTACTGCAGCCTGAAAAAGCTGAGGTTGAGATTCCCTTGGCGTTTTCAGTATGGATGATCCTTCTAAATCTAAGGCAAAGGTGTTCCTTTCTTTACTCAGATCCTCAAAGTCAACCAATGTGAAGTACCCAATGCAGAACTGGTTCATAAAGAGGGCAGAAGCCATTCCCAAGCTAGGCATTTTGTCTTCAAAGGCAAAGAGAAAAGCCCTTATTATGCATGAGTGAACTCTAATAGGAAAGTTTAAGTTTATAGGCCTTTGGCCTAGTCCTCTAGCAGTTCAAGCATGGATTCTGTAGAATTAGGCTCCCAAGAGTCAATGTAATGTATTTGATGTTGCTTGTGGTTGAGATTTTTTTTGTTTTTATTTCATAGCAAGGAGGAGAGAGACCTAAGCTTCAGATCTCATGGGTTCCAAGGGAATGTTCCTCACCCATTGGACCCTAGGATTTGATCCAGATATGGAGATCTTTGTAGCCCTTGAGTGGGTCAAGCTGCCATACCTCCCCATAATCTTTTGGGATGAATCCACTCTCAAAGACATTAGAAACAAGCAGGATCATTTTATTGACTAAGCTAAGACAAAAGGAGGTAACTATTTCTATGCTGGAATGTGTGTGGAAATAGAACTGGAGAAGGGCCTTCTAAAACAGTGAAAAAACCTATGAGGAACCAGAGAAACCATGTAATAATGGGTGTACTCCATAATGTGAACCGTCATTTTTTTTCATAGGAAAAAAATAAACCAGAGAAACCTTGTATTTAAAGTTTATTAAAAAGAATGGAATTTACTAACCTGTGAATGGGATTTCGACTGCAAATTCAACTCCAATGCTCTAGAATTCTATGCATGCCTCTTCAAATCCTCAAAGTTTGCTCCAATACCCTTCTATCCATGGCAGCAATTGAAAATATATAGCCAATTTTTCAAACCCCTCAACCGGTGTCTCAATTTCAATCTGCATGGCCTAATAGATGCCCAAAGATGCCTCTCAGACCTGATTCATCCTCTCACAACCAACGAACCACTTGCTCCTACCAAAGGGAAATATTTGGGACCAAATATCGATTTTCCGGGGGGCTTGAACTGGTGCAGGGTTGCAAAATATGCCCATCATTAATCATTGGCGCTACCTGGCTAGTTCAGCGTGTGCAAGGTCCATTGTTATTAATCACTTTCCCATTCGGAGGTCGAAGAATTAATTGACATGGTTATTCCATAATGTAGGAGTATTTAGTACCAAATTTGTTCGAGATTGTCGATGGAGTTAGTTACAGTATTATGTTTACATGTATAATATAGTTTTTTTACAATATATAGTTCTGGCCTTAGCAAGTTTGCATGTCTCTGAGCCTGAACATTGGCATCAATAAAACATTAGTAGAATTAAACTTCAAGAGAAGTTGCATTGGTTTGAAAACCAGTAGATATTTTACAAGTGAAAAGCCATACCATACAGACCTGGCCTTCAGCTGCTGTGTCCAAGTGGTGCCCAAGACTTGATGACTCCCCACATCCAAAGGAATAGACATCCCCATTTTCAGCCACAACGAATGTGGTATAATCACCTGTAGTCACATGAACGACCTTCAGCCCTAGAAGTGATTCCACAACCTTGGGAACAGTTTCACATTCTTCATTTCCGTGACCCAGGAAACCATATCGACCCCATCCCCATGTACATACTCGTCCATCTTTTCCCACAACAGCAGCATGCCATGCACCAGCTGCTATCACAATTGGCTCTAGGTTCAAATGTTTAAATTGTTCAATCATCCGGGGGTACTTTTCATCTGTTTGAGAACCATGTCCGAGCTTGCCACCTAAGCCACAACCAATAGAATATAATGACCTGCAGATACCCACATATATGCATGTAATGTTATTTTCAAATTCAAAGAGGGTTCTGCAACACAGGCATCAAGTAGTTTCATAAAGTCAATGGGAACATAAAATATGTTTAAGTTACAAAATTTACATTCCACTGGGATGACAACTGAGAGCTAACAAATAACAATAGCCTGCTGCAATTTGTACCACAGGAACATTCTCCAGATCACCTTTCAGTAAATGTGGTTCCTGATCATGGAGATCAGTTTGATGACCAAGAATTGCATCTGAACCCCAAGAGAAGATGTAAACTCTACCCTCTCGTGAAAGAACAGCAGTGAATAAATTACTAATGACTACTTGCACTGCAAAAATTCCTTTCAAAGACTCCACCAGCTGTGGAGTAGTGGCAGTCCTAGAGCCTTCAATCCCATACTCTGAGTCACCAAAAGAGTCTTTCCCAAATGCATAAACTTGTCCTATATCACTGATAAGCATCGTACGCCCTGCTCCTGCAGTTGCCTGGATAATACGAATCTCCTGAAGAGACCTGCATATGAATGATGTAACCTCCCAATTCTCAACCCATGTTGATTTAAAAGGAGATTCAACACTGCAAAAGCACAGTACACCTTGGGAAAAATACCAGACAAAAGAACACACAGGCATTTATTGCACACCTGATCAGTCTTGGGCGCCATTCTTCATCTGTTGTCCCATGGCCAAGCTGTCTAGAACTGTTAGAACCAAATGTATAAACTGCACCAGACTTCGTTACTACGACACTATGACCAGGACCAGCTATGGCTTGAGACTTTTCACGCCTGTAGCATGTTTCCCCAGCTACCAAGAACCGCAATACCAACTTCCAAGAACCTCCGCATCTTTCTTTCAGAGTTTCTCTCTCTGATTGTGTCATGGGCTTGAATACAGTTCTGCTTTGACACATGTCCAATGCTGCAAGTTCAGATATAGATAGATTAAAGTCAGGGGAAAAGTTTGCCGATTGCCTAAAGAACCATGATGAAGCCTGCAAAATGACTAAACAATTCAACCAAGTAAGCATTACAATCATGAAAATATATTGCAAAAATGAAGCTAAACAAGCTTGACAGTTTGCAATCCATTCTGCCATTCTGAAACCATAAACACAAAAACTTGCCTCTAGTCTGGCAAGATCTTGAGGATCCAGATTACATTCCGTAAGCACATGTAGAACAATGGAGGGATTGGCTGCTAGTGGAAATTCGCCCTGACTTGTACTTCCATAGCAATGTCGTTGTTGTTGGTGAATAATTTGCAAATGAGGTTCACTTGAAAAAGGACTTTCATTGACTACGTAATATTGTATTGATGTAGACGGCCATAGGCCACTGCTTGTTATGGTGTCCATGCCAACTGCAAGAAGCAATACCAGAAGCCTAGTAGGTGATATATGAACTGCTACAATAACAAGACATTAACAAGACAACAATGTGATGAGTATCCAATAATATGCATCAGCCAAATTCCATCCATTCACTGTCAAAACTGTGAAAATACCAAGCAGCATTGTTGAGTGATTTTGAATCCCAATTTTGGAAAGTGGCATCTAGCTTCCAAACAGGAGGTAACTTCATTTTTGCATTGCATTGAGAGATACAAAATCTTTTTAGTTGAGGTCACACCTTACATAATATTAAAAAAAGGGGGTTTGGACACCATTAATCTATAATGTAATCGTTGTTACAAAATTTACATACCACTAGTCTAGTGGTTAGATGAAATAAGAGCATTAATTGATAACATGCATAAAGAACAAAATGAGCATTATTTAGGTGGCAACCTTGAAAAGAATGAGCTAGACACAAGTTCCACAGTTTTGGAAAGGGAAATTCAAACATATGAGGCTTTGTTTGATGGAGAGCAGATAAAGCAACTTGGGGTTCAGACATGTCAACTTAAAGAGGAGCTGCAACAAATACTTGAGGATAAAGTTAAACTAATGGGTGAACTTAATAGATTCAATGCTTCTCTTAAAAAATTAAGTTGTGAAAAAGAAGAATTAAATCAGGATCTGCATTTGACAAGAGATGAATTAGAGCAAATAAAATATAAAGTTGGCATAAAGGAGAGGTTTGAAGAAGAAAAAAGTCAACTTGTTGAAGAGGTTACAACTATCCAAGATGTTAAAAAGGAAAATGATCGTTTGTTGAAGGATGTAGAGAATCTAACTCATCATATTAGAGAAGTTGAAAGGGAGTATGCAGAGATGAAGTTTGAGTATGGTTCAATGCAGCAGCAACTCCATGCTCTAGAAGCTTCTAGAGTACAATCTGTAAGGGAGATAGGTGGGTTGGAAGAGCAATTGCAGAAAGAGTGCTCTAATCTGGTGCTAGATTCATCAGGTGCAAATAATCAGCTGGAGGAGCTACAACAGGAGAATGCAATTTTAAAACAAAAATGTGAATTACTTTTGAAAGAAGTTCAAGATTCCACAGCCGATACGGATAGATTAGATTCCGAATTTCTTAGGCTCAAAGATCAGCTAAATGCTTCTGCAGAAGTTAGTCAGTCATTAAAGCATGGATTACTCGAATTAGAGAAAGAGAAGGCACAACTTGCCACAGATTTTGAATTGTGCAACATAAATTTAGGAGATTTGGGTGTTTCAAGTAATTTGGAGAAAGTTGACTTAGACTTTGAAGTGAGAGACATGCAGCAACAAATTGTCAAGCAATATTCTGAGCATGCTGATAAAGTGTCAGTTCTGAAAGAACACCTGAATGAGGTTCAATCAACTTCAGAAAATCTTCAGAAAGTAGTCCGGGAAGGCTTACAGATCCAGGTAACTTTGGCAAGGGAAGTGCAAGGGTACCTTCTGGTGTGTCAAAACTAATTCGAGATTTTGAGTCCAAGGCCCAACATGAGGATGGAATATCGGAAGCAGAGTCTATGCCAAAAGCAGAGGATCGATCACAAGAAATCCATGAAAAGGTCCACGAAGCAAGTGGTTCTAGTCCCATATAGGATGGAAACATACTGTTGCAACAACTTAGGGAAGCAGATTGTGAGATAGGATGCTTGAAAGCTACTATGACATTGCTTCAAAGAGATGCCAACATTATTAAGCAGCAACTTATGGAAGACGAGCAACAGAAAGGATATTTGACAGCCACCCTGAAGCAGCTAGAGGTTGATATTGATGTGCTCAAGCAAGAAAAGGAAACACAGGATGAGAATTTGGTTACATTGACAGAGAATAATGAGCAACTCATGGAACAGGTATTGAAAGATACTTCTCAAATTAATGATTTGCATTGTCAACTACACAATCTAAAGCAGCATGCTTTTGAGAATTCAGCAGCACTGGAGAAACAGCTAGAGACATTGCAGAGAGAATTTGCTGAGAAGAAATCTTCATTAGAGGAAGAGAGAAGTTCTTGTGTTATTGCAATGCTTCATGTTGCAGAAAGTCTAGAATAATCCATCCAACAAGTTTCTTCTGATTCCCGTTCTGAACCAGATTGCTCAACTGTTAATCTCCGCCTCGCTACTGTTGTCAATGCTACCATAGAAAAACTTAACAACTTGAGGAGCCTAGAGATAAAACTTGAAATGTGTTGTCTTGAGAATACAGAGATACAAAGATCATTTGAAGAACTCTCTCAAAAATTGGAGCGCATTCAGCAAGAAAGAGAATCAACTGTTAGAGTACTTAATAAGACTCACAGTAGACATAGAAATTTGATTGGACTGACCAAAGACACTGAAGGAGATGGACAAAGTGAAGAATCTCTCTTCTCTTTTGATATCATGTCTAATGATTTAGATAAATTTACTGAACAGTTGCAGAAAAGAATTGAGGAAAGATCACAGTTTGAAACCATAGTGTGTGAGCTTGAGTATGATTTATTTACAAAAAATAAATCTATTCAAGATCTTAATGCCAACTGTGCAGAGCTTTCTAAAAAGTGCATTGAAAATGCGACAAAATTTGAAGGGAAATATGCTATCATGGTCTCCCAACTGTCTCAACTCTCTGCTGAGAAGGAAACTTTGTCCTCAGAGTTGGCTGTTGTTCAAAGGGAACTCTTAGAACGGGAAGAATTGATGAAAGACACTTTGGAGATGCACTCTCAATCAAAGGGGCACTTGGATGCCATGTCAGAGAAATTGGTTACTGCTATTAAAGAAGTTATTCAAGATGAAATGTCTGTTACTGAACCTAACATACAAATAATTTCTCCTCTAGAAAGTCATGTACATTTGGTTATTGCGAAGTACAAGGCATCTCTTCAGCAAAATGACCGGTTGCAGAGATGCATAGAAGAATTGGTATCACGACCTGATGATGGTTCTAGGAAGGAGGAAACTTAGTTGCCTTTGGATGTTGCCCTGAGAAAAGCCTTCAGTTGCAAAGAGATGGAGTTGTCTCAGTTACGTCAGAGACTTGATGAAGTGGATCCAGTAAGATCTCAACAGGAAGAATAGATGAGGGATCTCAAAGAGAAAAATTCATCTCTGAGCGAAAATCTTAGCATGGTTGTATCTAAAGGCAAGGAATTGGTTCAGCAACGTGATGCACTGAAACATTCATTGATAGAGAAGTCAAATGAGCTAGAGAGGTGTTGGCAAGAACTACAGATTAAAACTGCCGCATTGCATGAGGCTGAAGCAAAGATCAAATCCTATGGAGAGGCTGGAGAACGTGTCGAGGCATTGGAGTCAGAGTTAGCATATATCCGGAATTCAGCAAACAGTCTTCGTGAATCCTTTTTCCATAAAGACACCATTCTTCAGAAAATAGAAGAAATTCTGGAGGAGCTAAATTTGCCAGAGCAATTTCATTCCATGGAAATTATTGAACAGATTGAGTGGCTTGCAAGGTCATATTCTATTGAAAATGATACACTTTCTAGAAGTTTGGACCAGAGAATGCCTTAAAGAGATGGCGAAGATGATGCCAGTTTTATGGCATCAAATTCAGAAATAGACACTGTCAACTTGAGTCAAATTCAAGTGGTTGAGGATTTAAGAAGGAAACACGAGGAACTTCAGGGTAAGTACTTAATTCTGGCTGAACAATCAGATATGTTGGAGCAGTCTTTACTGGAAAGGAATCATCTTATTCAGAGATGGGAAGAGGTCTTGGAAAATGTTGAGATGCCGACTTCAGTAAAAGCAATGGAACCAGAGGATCGAATAGAGTGGCTTGGCAGAGCACTGGATCAGGCTCATCATGATGTGGCTAATGCTCAACGTCAGATTGAAAATGTGCAAAATGCTATTAATTTACATTCCACTGAACTGGAAGAATCATAGAGGAATGCGTTTATTTTGGAGGGTAATCTTTCAATAGAAAAGCTTGAGAAAGAGCTTCTTTTGAAAAAAATTGAGGAGCTTAATTGCAAATATGAAAGTCTGATTGAGCAAGCAGCTAAAGATGCATATGATAAAGAAACATTATCTAAAAACCTTGTTTATTTTGAGGCAAAAGTTCTAGAGCTAGAGTCTAACTTCGAGACTATTAATGCTGACATAGAAGGTATGATAAGGAGATTGGTTGATATGGTTGGAGAAGTGTTTGAGGGTGAAATTCATAATGAAATCCCTTCTAGTTACACTACTGAGCATTTGGAAGAATGTCTTAGGAAGCTCATAGACAGGTTCAATGTTCTATTTGAAGAAGTTAGCATGCTTAAAGTAACTAATCAAGAGGAAGCTATGGGCACTGTTATTCCATCACATAGTGCACAAACGCTTTCAAGGCTTCAGGTTGCATTTGATGCAAAGGAGCAAGAATTATTGGAAGTGTATAGGAAGCAAGAAGAAGCCACTGAAGCTGTGGCAGAACATAAGAATGAGCAAGACAAGCTTATTGAGGAATGCAAAAAATATTCTGAAGAGATGGAAGCTATGAAAAAAGAAAGAGATGCATTCAAAATACAGCTTGAGCAGTCTGAGAAAAAATTGTCTGTGACAAGGGAGAAGTTAAGCATGGAAGTGAAAAAAGGAAAGGGGGTAGTTCAGCAACGTGACAGCTTGAAACTACTTGTGGATGAAAAAGTAGCCGAACTTGAACAGCTAGGAATGGAGCTTCAGGTGCATCAATATTCATTTAACGAATCTGAACAGAAAATTAGAGACCTATCAAGTGCTCTAGACCACTTTAAAGTAATAGAATCAGAACTCATCTCTTCAAGAAAGCATGCTACGGAGGTAGAGCAATCTTTGTGTGAGAGCAATGAAATGATGCAAAGAGTGATGATTGCATTAGATGCTATTGGTACTATTCATCAATTTCAGTTTGGGGATCCTGTGGAGGTGATTGAATGGCTTGGTAAATCATTTCAAAACTTACAAGGTAAAATAGTATCAGCTGAAGAAGATGTTAGGAAATAAAAAAGAGCGGCAGAATTACTGGTTGCAGAATTGGATGAGGTCCATCAAAGAATGGACATCCTTGAGGATGAATTAGCAAAGGAAAAAACTAAAATCATAACTCTTAAGAAAGAAAAGAATGCAGCTGAAGCTGCAAAGGAAGATGCCATACTTCGCCTTGAGCATACAGTAGCTGCTCATGCAGAACAAAATCAGGCATCAATTCAAAACAATGGATTTCTAAACTTATGCACAGGTCTTGAGCAGTTGAGGAGAGAACATGGTTTCTTGCTTGCTCTATTAGCTAATGATTTTCTCAAGAAGTTGGAGCTTTTGAAAAGTAGGGAGGATATTTTGCAAGGAGTCTTGAATCAGCTTGCAGGTTTAAAAGTGCCCAAGGCAACTGGTGTATTATCAAACCTGTCTGAAGAGGTCTGTCGACTCTGTCCTACTAATTGCTTATGTATCTGTTATTAGGTGATTTAGTTGTATGATTCACGTAACTGTGGAGCTGCTGTGGAATCATTGTGTTTGTTCTGGAGTTGTATATGTTAGTGTATCTTTCTTTGCCTTGCAACAAATGCATGTTCCCTAGGTTTGGTTACTGGTGGTACTTTGGAATGTTTGGGTAAAACCTTTCTTCATGAGTGTATGGCATATCACTTTTTTCATGAGTGTGTGGCATATCACTGTTTTTAGGTAATCTTAGATCTCTTTAGGGGAAATTAAATAGTTTTTATTTTAAGGGTTTACCTCTAGGGGAAGATTAAGGAAGCTGTGCAGTTTCGTGACAGCTCTGACCGAATGGTGCATGTGCCTCCCATCCATTAGAATTTGGTCGTAACAAAATTTACATGTTAGGGGAGCTTAACTAATCATTGTTTGCTTCAAGGATAGGGTTTTCAGTCACTCAAATTGCATGTGAAATGCAACCCGGTCTACCAAACCAAAAAATTGTCCTAGACAACAAAATTCCACAAAAGATAACAAAATCTATGAAAGTACTAGCCTCTGGCAATTGCATCATATTCACAAAGTACATAAGCTAAGCAAATGGAAACATTTGAAAAAAGAAGAGCACAAGAATCATGGCTGCACATAAAATGAGGATGAAATATTTCTTGAAATGAATCCAAACTATACAGATTTCAAGATATCATAATAATTGGGTGAACGGGAACTTCGACTCCCAAAAGAGTTTGCAACTTTGCACAGGGTAACTCTCTTCAACGCACACAAAGGCAAAGGAATCCTAATGGGTTTTGATTGTTCTGCCCCCACCCTCTTCAAGCAACATTGTTGAATCCTTATAGGAAGGGTGATTTGAGAAGAGCCTCATGTCATTAGGACCACCATGAAATCGTGAAGGATGAGCATAGATTATCGAACAACTGTAACTGGTCAGTGCCGACCTGCAAAGCCATAGTATGGAACAGGGGTGCCTAATATACATAGAGCTACATTGAATCCGGAGCTGAGCTAGATCAAAATCAAAATAAATAAATCTACCACTCTGCTAAATTGGAGTCTGTCTAATTACAAATTTAGACAGAAACATTCCTCCAATTAGATTATATCAAGGATGTATCACATCGAATCCAGATTGCAAATATCATCAAGTGAAAATAAGCTATTGAACTTGATTCTATAACCCTGGCCTGATAGACCAACTCAGTCCAACGGGGCATTAATGCATTCGTTCATAGATTATCCGGCATATTATCAGTCAAATTTATCCAATCAAAACAGTACATTAAATCATACCCAAATAGCTATTTCTAATTCCCGACATATTCGTATGGCCAAAGATCCTTTAGCTTATCACTAGATTTGACAAGCACTAAGAGAGAATTTGACCATAAAGCAGTGACCTTTACATCACCAAAAATGACTCGCCCTAAGGGCTAATTTGATCAGATACCAACCATTAGACTTACTATGTTTATTTCTATTTCAAAAACTGATCCAATTATTCATTTTTCAAAGTTTACAGATTAATCGATCTGGAGGGCATAGATTTGAGCCGAGTTTAACAATTCCACAAATTTACTGCAAACTTTACAGCCACATAAGGGCTAATTCACTGAACCTACATGCAGAAAACATATAAATAAAGAAATACGCAGACCCCAAAGCTTATCTTAATGTAAAAACCATGAAGCATCTTAAAGCATGCCCAATTCATATATAGTGCAAAAAATACTTGGGTACATTCATATTCAACATATTATAAGGGTTTTATTAAAGTCGGTGGGTTTTTAATCAAACAGAACCTCTAAAGCTCGATGAGTACCAGAAATGTTTTGAAGACTGATCAAACCAATCTCAATGGCTGTCAGCGATAGCTGCTTCAAGGGCTTCCTTTCGAACCCAAATCATTAGGTCCGATGATCGAAACCCTCTGCGTTTGAAGACTGATCAAACCAATCTCAATGGCTGTCAGCGATAGCTGCTTCAAGGGCTTCCTTTCGAACCCAAATCATTAGGTCCGATGATCGAAACCCTCTGCGGATTAAATAACCAGGATTTAGTGAAGAAAATTGAGGGTATCTGGGGTTTCAACCAGTGAAACGACTTGGGATTATTTAGTACCAAATTTGTTCGATATTGTCGATGGAGTTAGTTACAGTATTATGTTTAGATGT
This sequence comes from Pseudotsuga menziesii, assembly GCA_001517045.1. Classification (NCBI taxonomy): domain Eukaryota; kingdom Viridiplantae; phylum Streptophyta; class Pinopsida; order Pinales; family Pinaceae; genus Pseudotsuga; species Pseudotsuga menziesii. Next base: position 140,337 of record LPNX010346171.1, on the reverse strand, counting down.
ATAATATAGTTTGTTACAACATATTGGTATTATTATTATATTGGTATAATATTGTTTTGTATTAAATGTATTTTTTATTATATATATTATAGAAAAAATGTGTTGTATTAATTTATTTTGTATGTAATATTTATAGGTTTTTAATATAAATTTATGTGTTAGAAAAAATGTTTTGTATTAATTATTTCAAGGGCTTCCTTTCGAAGTTTTTAATATAAAAAATATTATGTTTAGATGTATGATATAGTTTTTTTACAATATTGTATAGTTTGTTACAATATATTGTTATTATTATTATATTGGTATAATACTATTTTGTATTAAATGTATTTTTTATTATATATGTATATATATATCTATGTGTTATAGAAAAAATGTTTTGTATTAATTTATTTTGTATGTAATATTTATAGGTTTTTTAATATAAATTTATGTGTTAGAAAAAATGTTTTGTATTAATTATTTTGTATGTAATATTTATTGGTTTTTAATATAAAAATTTTATATGGTAAACTAATTTATATATTAACTTTAATGAGTTTATATATTTATATTATTTTAATAAACAATACATAGATGAGTACAAAATGTCTATGGAGTCGATGGTCGACATAACATGGTCAAAATGTTTTTGTTATCCACAAATGTCTTGTATGTTATATTAATGCTAGGATTAAGTTCATTATGTGAATTGAGTCCATTTTGAGTGCATAATATGATGATGATAATGTTTATCGCTCCCATATTATATGAGTTGATCTTTTAAGGTCTAGATAATATAATTTTTTCTATAACGACCGCTGGTCCAAATGGCAAAATATCCTTTAACTGACGTGGATTCCACCGATTCAATTAGCCAAAGTACCAAGATCGTGTCCAAATTAGCCTGTAAAAACTATAATTATATGTCAAGGTCATGCAAATTAGCCTTAGAATTAACATTATATACCAAGGTTTAGTGGGTTTAAATGTTTAGTGGGATTTTGTATATGCCAAGGTCATGTCCAAATTAACATATAGTTGGGTTGCATTAATTCAGTTTTGTTAATATAAGGACTTGTAAATATATATTATATATATGTTAGAATTTAGTAAAATGTAAAAATTCATTGTCAAATTTGTAATTTTTTTCATTGCCGGAGTGACAACTAAAAATGACCAAATAAATGACCAATTGTTATGTGGTCATTTTTAGTCTAGATATCCCGTGACCAAATTTGGTCATTTATCTTGGTCGTTTTAACTTGGTTTTTATCTCGTGACCAAAAGTGGTCATTTATCTTGGTCTTTTTTAGTTAGCTCACTTAAATTTATCAACTTTGGTCATTTATCCCTTGAAAAAAACTGTGGTGACCAAAAATTGTGGTCTCCTGGTCACTAATATCTCATTTTCCACTAGTGGTATGTTTTTGCTAGAAATGCAGGCATGAAGGATGCAAATCCTTCATCCTCCACATTGTTCATTATTATCCTTGTGGCATCCGCTCTAGGTAGAATCCATCTAATGAATTCTGCGCAAGGAAAAATTTCTAGTCTGGTTGAAACCTTAGTGATCCTAGATCTCAAAATGTTCTCATATATGGTTAGGTCTTCCAACCCCACCTATGGGACTCTTTTATCTACAAGCATATTGTAGATCTGTCCCCATTTAAACTTAGGTTTGGCTCTAGTGACAGCCTTTGTATCCTCGTAGATTATTTCTACCCTTGATACGGGTCAATTTTTTGCATCTGACTCGTATTCCCTGGTCTTGTCTTTTCGTTTCCGCTTTTTCATCATACTGTCCAATGTACGTGTTGACTGCAAAAACCAGAACAATTTTTGGCATTTACATCATTAACAAACTTATGCATTTGGGTGAGAAAAATAAATCAGCAAAATCTACTTTGTAAAACCACCCAGAAAACAACATTAGTTCTTTGTATTACCTCGCCATCCTCTCCCATCGGGACAGAAAGCACACTCCATAGTTTAACAGGTCAAACTTAGGTAGCAAAATTTTGGAGTAGGAGGGACTTAGTCTCTGCACTCTAGAAGAAAAAAAATACCCTAGTCAACCATGAATATTTTTCTCCCTTAGACACAAGACTCTAACGGATTTACGGCCCAAGGCCATGCTCCAAAACTCAGGGCGGCAATGCCCTAGGTCCAAATTTTTGGGCTCAACATCCCACGGCCGAAAATTATGAAACCAAAACCTATAGATTCTGCCCAAGATGAGAATACTATAGTCCCTAATAACACCCGAAGGTGAGCAACCAATCTGCTCCATGCCAGTGAAAAGCTCGGGTGCCTAGATACTCATCATGACCTAACAGACTGCTGGCGAAAATGCCTCCGAACGAAGTGGAAAAATTCTCAGAGCAGGTAAGGCAGTGAGGGTGAGCTCAAAAATTAGAATGAAAAGGAAATACCTAAAAATGCAAGGGGAAATATCCTTTTCAACCTAACAAAAACCAACATACCTACTCCCCCTCGCATGGCGTACCAACCATCGACAGCTTGCAACTTAAAATAAATCAACCAATCAAAGAAAACAATTGAGACCTACCTAGAAGGGGGGAGGCTAGACACATGGTCGAAGACGCTTGGTGAAGATGCACCAAATGAGCTCCACACAATGATTTCCACCAACCACACGAGAAATCAAACGGGATAAATTGCATATCAGCTCTCAAATCCTTACCGTAAATACAATGAGTGATAAAATTTTGAAATGATGTATAAATAAGTATTCACGGGAAAAAAGCATTTAACTCGGTCGGTAAAAGAATTAAAATCGCACCTATGAGGAAAAACGTTGTTGGTGCCAAAATTGTTGATGTATTTGTAACTTCGGAATGTATTCACTTGTATATTGTACCCCACTGTTTATTCCAGGAAGTATATATAATGTAATTGAGTCATGTCATGCCCCGATGTTCCGATCAGGAGATTCAATAATGTAAACAAGTCATGTAAATTCATTTAGGTTAACCCTCCATTGTAAGTCAGGGAAATAGTCCCCACAATTGTGTCAAGGTCAACCCTCCTTGTTGATCGAAGGGCAAAGTCCCCACAATTGTGGGGCACTAGGGTTATTAGACTCTCCTAGAGATGTCGGCTCTAGTTAGCAATTGTTAAATGGGGTTGACATGTTAAAGTGGAAATTAAGTGAACAAAAAAATATAAATAGAGAGTGAGGCTCTCTATTTATCAGACACACACTCACTCACTGGGGCACATGAGTGAGAGAGGAGAAGCTCTCTCAAGTGTGAGAGAGAGAAAAAGCTATGGAGATCATCTTTTCTATTTTTGGATTTTACTGTTGCTGTTGGTGCTCATTCTATCTCTGAGGAAGTTGTGGGTTTTTCTCCTTAATGGTTTCCCTGAGGAAAATTCTTTGTGTCTCTTGTCTCTTGTGTTTATTGTTGTGCCTATCATTCTCTTAGATAAGATCCTAAGATAATGCTAGCTTGAAAGATAAAAATCTAACATGGTATCAAAGCTAACCTAAGAAGAATACATTGTGCAGCTACAGAAGCTAGGGCTTATTACTTTTTGGGTCTCTCTCCACAATCCATTAGCAAAATTATGCTAGGATGACTCTCCATTGAAGGGCGCATCTTTCTATCGAAGCAGAATTCAATTCCGAGCATTTTCAGTTTTTGGTGCGGGAAATTAGAGCTTCTTACAGAAGAGGAATTTTTGAGTGAGCCTAGCATAGGATTTATATCCTCATCAAAATTGAAGTTTAGAAACTTGGGTCAATATTTTGGTTGGGTACAACTCCGGGAAATTCAAACCCTAGTTTGACCCTGGGCCTGAAAAACCCTAAAATATTAAAACTGATACGCTTTGGTACATTCGCTATATCTTGGGATTGAAGAAGGCTCATGAGCTGAAAATTTCATAGGCTGAAGCTAACATCCTGATTTACACTATTGCTAAATTTCAGCCTCATATTCACTATATTCTAGGAGATATGATCCCTCCAAGTTACGGTTCCACCCTCTTCCAGGATTCATCCCTAAACATGACACCTAGGGATAATTGCTATATATTGGGATACAAAGTTCCAAATGAAATTTATGAAGATGTTAAAAAAAGGGCACAAAATTTAATTTCTGTGGTCCAAGTTTCAGACCAAGAAGATGAAACAGTGACACATGGCAGTCCGTACAACTTTGTTATGTTGAACAGTCCTGAAACAGGTCACCTTGGGAAAATGATCATAAGTCCCAATTGGTGAAACCAATTCTGATGAAACCTATGGTTTTGGAATAGGGATAGGAGAGGATACCTCATTGAAAAGTTTTAGAAATAGAGGAGCCGTAATTTCAGAGATACCACAGAAACAGTATCAGGCATTTCTGCAGAAGAAATTGGAAAACTAGGGCTTCTTGTTCTGAGAGCTTCCCTCCACTGTTTTCAGAAAAGGAGTACATTGGACAGCTCACCTTGAAGAGATATATATTTTTATCCAATTATATTTGAAATATTCCAAGTTTTGAAAATTAGGGTTTCTCTAAAAAACCCTAGATCAGCTAGCTCCAGAATCAGACGGACACCTCAAATCGGTAAGATCTAATCTTTTGTTATTTTCATTTGAGGTTCTCATTTCAAAGTTATCTATCACATCAGCTTGATGATAATATTGGTGAAGTTGAAAAATTCCAAGCATGGAAGTATATGATCTCTCTAAAGAAAATGAATTGGACACCTACATAAGTAGAGAGCTTCCAGTTCCAAAGGGAGATGAGGCTAAAAGCCTTACACAAGAAGAACTTGGTCAAGGCCAAGAAGATCATTGTTGATTCAATCACAGATCATCTTATACCACAAGTGTCTTCCCTAAAGACACCTAAAGAGATGTTTGATTCCTTGACCAAGATTGAAAGATGACTTTGAGAAAACAGTTGAAGAATGTGAAGATCCAGAATGCAGAGACCGTGCAGTCATACTTTACAAAGGTTTCTCAAATCAAAGAACAACTTGAAGTAGAAGAATAAGTGGAGAATGCAGAAGTGGTGATAACCACCTTGAACGGCCTCCCAGGATCATGGGATTCATTCATTCGAGGAATGTGTTCCTAAAGGAAATGATTACTTTCAGTACACTCTAGGAAGAGTGCACACAAGACATTAGAGGAAATTTGGAGTCTAAAATGGGCCTTATAAGAAAATGCGCAAACAATAAATTTTGTTAGTTGGAATTCAAGAACCAATAGAATTTCAATAAAATGAGTCAACCGTAATGGTTGAATTTACATATTTGTCATAAAAGAATACTACTTTTTTCGTTCGTATTTTCGACATATCTTGCTCTGCTTTTACTCAAATTTCAAGCGAGATAGCTCATTGGATGCGGAACTTAATTCCACATCCAACGAGTACCCACACTGCATAGTTTTGACAGACCCCGCTACCCCAAAAACAAGAAATACCTGAAAAAACATGATGATGTCATCATGTTTTTTCAGGTATTTCTTATTTTTGGGGTAGTGGGGTCCGTTAAAACTATGCAGTGTGGGTACTCATTGGATGCGGAATTAAGTTCCGCATCCAATGATCTCTCCCACTCAGAATTTGAGTAAAAACAAAGGGAGATATGTGGAAAATACAAACACAAAAAGTAATTTTTGTTATTCTTCCTCCAAAATTAATAACTATTATTTTATTATTTTCGTTAGGAGGCCCATTTTAGACCTCAAATTTCCTCTAATGAAAAAGAAGCTCGAATCATAATAAGAAAAGAGAAGATGGGAGCAACTGAAGATCAAGCTCTCACCATCCAAAGAAGATCCCTCAAGCGATGAGGAAATACGAAGGACTCAATTCTTGAAGAACCTCTTATCCATCTTAGCATTTGGATGAGAAACGATGCTATTATGAATAAATAAGATGATGAAGCTGAAGGCTCAAGAAGGAGTCTACCCATGAAACAAATAAAGATAAGTATTCAATTGTCATTTCATGATATTGTTTTTGTTATGCATTTGTTATATTCAGTTGATGTATTATGCATGATAGAATGTTTGCATTAATGACAGTATACAACTATATGCATGTGATGGGTAAGTAGGTCATGGTGCTATACAAATCTTCATTGCTACTTATCTAGAATGAAACCTCTTTGCTGACATATTGGATTAGTGCACAATCTCAATGTTGTCCTGGTAGAGATGGAAGACATCTAGAAAGTTTCCGTGAGATATGGATGAATGTTGTATTGGCTAAAATAGTTGCATAATCATATATCTTGATGCAAAAGAATTTTTCATTATGAATATACCTTATGAAATGTTTCTAACCATACAACTAATGCATTTTGTAGAAATAATTGATCAATTTTATGCGCAATGATGCTAATAAGAAGCACAGGAAATAGATCTTGCTACTAAGAATTCTCACAAGCATACACAGGAAAACTAGAGAGAAGAAAAGAGACTGAATCACATGAATGAAGAGATGAATATTGGTGTGTATCCTTCCATTGAATAATTATGAATAATAGTGTACATAAATATATCTTCCCTCATAGGAAAGTCGAATTGTATGGAAACAACTCATAAAGCTCAAAAAGGATGACTTACCAAAATATAGCAAACCCCCATAGGTGGATAAAGCACTTGCTAAATCTATCAAGGACCTCACGAGTTGGAAAAAGAATGAGTGAGTTGTCAAGGAGATGGAAATAACATGCTAATCCTAGAAAATGGAGAAAAACTAATGGAGGATGGGTTGGAAACAAAAGCTCCCAGTTTTTTAGTTGACTAGCTTTTATCTTATCCATAGAAAAGTAGGAAAAAAGCAGAATCTGCTATAAGGTCCTGTATACTAATTCTAGATGAACCCAGAATCAGAAATAAATCATTCCTAGGATATGGATGGCATGCATTGACTTTAAGGTGCAACTGGATGCCAACTAATTAAGCTAGTGGGTGAATAATTAATAAAATAATGATTAATTATTTTATCCTAAGTTGTGAGTGGGTTTAATATATTCCAACACCCCCCTATAAGTCTGAATTTATGATGGTATGACAAAAAATATGGATGCATATGGATGCATATAGGGCCCAGCAACAAGGCTATGGTCACCCTTTAACAATTATTATGTCCAGAAAAGTGAGGAAAGAGGCAAAACCACATGGGGAAAATCCTCCCTCAAGATAGGACAAGGCACAGAATTTGAAATATGTCTTCAACATATCTTCCTCTTCACTTTAATGAGCTGACTGAACTGCTTCTAGATGAAGGACTTGCTCAAGAAATCATGAACTCCATGATCATGCGCTGGAGTGTAGAACCTGCAAGAAGGAAGAGGAGAGACTCCTTGTATCTCATCATCTGATGAAGTAGGAGCATTATCTGAATGCTTCTTGCTGCTTTCAAACTCTGATCTGCAAACATAATCTGAAATGGAAAAGAGATCTGTGCATACTCCTTTCCAAAGAGTACAAAAAATAAGACAATTTATTTCGCACCCAATTCCCTGAATAGCTGCAAAATTGTGATGTGAATCACATGTAAATATTCCAACCTGATGTAGAACCTGTATAGATCTGATATGAGGCTAATAAAACACTGATATATCATAAACATTAGCATATGGAACAGCAAAGACAAAGGCTTCAGTGGCTCCATGAGGATATAGGGCTAGAGTAGGAAATTTATGAGCAACTGGGGAAAACTGATAGGTGTAAAAATCTGAATGATGGATGGGCATAAGATATGAACCATAAGTGTTTAGAACAGATACAAACATGTTTAATATCAGTCCATATATGACTAAGTTCATGGATAACCAGCCACTTAAAGTTAAGAAAGACTTCAAATCATGTAAGATAAATATCACTGCATAAGAGACCAATGAGGAATCAACTAGTGAGTTTGGGATTTGTATAGTCTTTGGATTATTCAGAGCTATGGTAAATGTTATGGATGGTGGTATTATATGTGTATCAACCTGCATATATGCTTCTAAATCAAAATCCAAAGGATCACATATAAGCATATCAATAGACTCATGGGAATACACTAGTAATGAATCCTCTGTATAAAAGGAGGAAATAATGGGATGTTCACAATCTTCAAGGATGCTCTGAGTATTGATGCCAAGAACAAAGGAGGATATGTTGAAGCACATGAGATCAAGTAAGGTAAGTGGTATGACAGAAATAAGGCTTGATGTGGCTAAGCAAACATCCTGGAAGTCACTGGGTTGCGCACCATCAATGAGATATGTATGCAAAAGCTGTAAAGAATCTGGCACATAGATCTCAGAATCTAAGATAGGATATTGAGAGAACAATGAATGGGTTATAGGATCATAATCAATATCAGCAGCAGCTCCATATGTTACTTATTTTTCATCAATAGTATCACAAGAAGAAAAATCACCTTCAAGAGACACAGAAAAAGATGGCTCTTCAATATTTGCTTCTTCATTGAAGGAGGAAGCATTCGAATGAAAGAGGGCAGCAGCAACATGAACTGTATGAGAAACTTCTTCATCATGATCAACTTCATCAGAGAATGTAGAGGCCAAGAAATCTTGATAAAGAGAACAAGAGGAGATGCTAGGTTCGCTCCATGCTTCATCTTCAATTTCCTGCAAACCAAAAGCTTTGTCCAAAATTTTCCAAAGCTCAAATGGAAATTCAGCAGAATATATGAGATGATATATATTTGGAGACATTCCCAAACACATAATCCCATAAGCTCTATCACAATTATTTATCCAATCAATCTTCTCTTCATAAGACTCAGGTTCACTCAATGCACCAATGGAGACATCAAAGAGACATTGCCTCTTCAAGTATGCACTCATATTTGGCTTCCAATCAGCATAGTTGAAAGGAGATAGTAGAGGAACTTTTGAATCCATATTGAAGTTGTTGATATGCTCTAAAAGATACTCTCTGCAACCTGCAAAAAAAACTAGGAGAAAATCTTGTAAGCTAGACAAGCTCTTCTTCAGAGAGGGATAGGAGACTGGAAGCGCTCCTCAACTCTGTAGAACTTGATCAACCTTGTAGCTCTGATACCATGTAGAAATAATAGATCAATGCTATGTGCAATGATGCTAATAAGAAGCACAGGAAATAGATCTTGCTACTAAGAATTCTCACAAGCATACACAGGAAAACTAGAGAGAAGAAAAGAGACTGAATCACATGAATGAAGAGATGAATATTGGTGTGTATCCTTCCATTGAATAATTATGAATAATAGTGTACATAAATATATCTTCCCTCATAGGAAATTTGAATTGTATGGAAACAACTCATAAAGCTCAAAAAGGCTGACTTACCAAAATATAGCAAACCCCCATAGGTGGAAAAAGCACTTGCTAAATCTATCAAGGACCTCACGAGTTGGAAAAAGCATGAGTGAGTTGTCAAGGAGATGGAAATAACATGATAATCCTAGAAAATGGAGAAAAACTAATGGAGGATGGGTTGGAAACAAAAGCTCCTAGTTTCCTAGTTGACTAGCTTTTATCTTATCCAAAGAAAAGCAGGATAAAGTAGAAAAAGCAGAAAAAGCAGAAAAAAGCAGAATCTGCTATAAGGTCATGTATACTAATTCTAGATGAACCCAGAATCAGAAATAAATCATTCCTAGGATATAGATGGCATGTATTGACTTTAAGGTGCAAGTGGATGCCAACTAATTAAGCTAGTGGGTGAATAATTAATCAAATAATGATTAATTATTTTATCCTAAGTTGTGAGTGGGTTTAATATATTCCAACACAATTGACTTATAGGAAATATCGCGTACATAATCACCTACAAGAAAAGAAGGATGAGACTTGTTCCGAAGAACAAGTGACGATAGATAAAGAATAATATGACGAATGCAGCGACATCATTGATGCAGAACCTTCAAGCTATGAAGAAGTAACCAAGAAGAAAGGGAAGACCAGTTCAAGAAGAATGATGTCTAGGATGCAGTATCGATACATGAAGGGAATTTCATAGTTCCATCATGCAGTATATGGAAACATCGTGGGATACCAAGCAAGATTCGTAGCACAAGGCTTCTCACGAAAAGAAGGCATAGATTACGAAGAGACATTTGCAGCCAGTGGGATTTGAGACACATGATAGGCAAAATCATGTGTGGAAATGAAAGAAGGCCTTGTACGAGCTCAGAAGACACCCATGAGATAACACATACATGATGATATTGATGAAGACTTGAACCTTTGCTATAAGGTTGAAGATGAAAGTCTATAGAGGACGACAAGCTCACATATGGGTGCGAGAAGAACTTTTGAAAAATTTCAAGATAGAGGATCTTGGTATCCAATGATCCTAGATGGACACATAGAATATTAGTAGCAGAGGAAGCTACTTGTCACTCCGATACAGAATGTTTCAGTGCATAGAGTACGAAATACAGAGGGAGAATGATGCTCCACTTCAGAGGGAGTGACTGCAGAAGATCTTGAGGTTCGACATGGTACGACATGATGGACATATTACTGATGAATCTAGGCTTTACTAAGAGTAAAGAGGATTCCAACCTTTGCTTCAAGGTTGAAGGTGGAAGACCAGTGATGCTCCTATTATATGTCGATGACTTGTTCCTGACAGAAAAGAGGAACTCGTTAAATTTGCAAGAAGAAGACTTGCTGCCGAGTTCAAGATAAAGGACTTGGAGATGATGCACTATGTTCTAGGCATGGAGGTGTGGACAAGGGAAGTATGCAGTAGAGATCCTGAAGAGGTGCAGGATGACAAACTGCAAGGCCATGACCACACCAATGGCATCGAACCTGAAGCTATTGAGTAATGCTTCATCAAAGACGGTTGACGCTATGATGTATCGTCAGATGATGTGCCTGACAAATATGAGACCAGATATTTTCTTTGCTGTGAACACATTGAGACATGTTCACCTGATGGTTGCAAAGCATACAGTGAGGTACCAAAGGGTATAGTTGATTATGGGCTCAAGTATGAGGCGAATCAGAAGATTAACCTGGAATGGCACTTTGAGGTGCTACTTAATTATGGGATCAAGTGTGATCTCTTGGTTTGGCAGGATGGAGTACTACATGGCGTTGATTACAGCTGAGGCAAAAGATGTTGCCACTTTCTATTTGGGAGGTAGTATGTTTCTTTTGAAAACTACTATTTGATTTGCCATGATCTAACTTGCATTTTTGTATGATGCAAAGAGGAGCAGTGAAGCTCCAGTATGTGATCCATATCAAGATCTCTCGAAAGAGGGAGCTCTGGCATAGTCGGTGAGACAAGTTGTCTGAGCATAAATCCTGGCGAAGCTCATAGGTTTCTCAGATGTAAATAGACCTGTAGGTTGTCCTTGGATGTAATCGGTCCTGGTGAAGCTCACAGGTTATCCTTGAACGTAATCAGCCCTAATGTGATTCTATTCTAGAAATGGCCAAAGTGAAGTTTGAGTACTTCAGGGAGAAGCTTGGTGTTCTCTAGATCGAGGTTCCCTCCAAGGGGAAGTGATGAGTCCGTGAGCCATTCTGACATGGTCAGATGTAAGGGTTGAGCTATTCTATCATTTTGAGAGGATTTGGTTCCTTCCATGTCATATGTGAGTGTTGATCCATTCTGATGTGACTATAGGATTGGTTCCTACATGATCAAATATAAGTGTTGAATGTCATTCTTGGAATGGAGGAACCTGGTCAGTTACCAGGAATACTCAGCTTGCTACTAAGATGCCATTCTCTGGGAGAATGGAGGCACCTAGTCAGTTACAAGGAATCCTCAATCTGGGACTGAGAGCCCTTCCGATGTGATTTGTTCACACATGGTCAGATGTAAGTGCAGAGCCCTTCCGATGCGGTGTGTTCGCACATGGTCAGATGTAAGTGCAAATCCCTTCCGATGTGGTGTGTTCGCACATGGTCGGATGTAAGTGCAGAGCCATTTCGATGCGGTGTGTTCGTACATGGTCAGATATAAGTGTTGAGCCATTCTGGCGCGATGTGTTGACGCGTGGTTAGATGTGAGTGTTGAGCCTTTCTGACAAGATGAGGTCAGATGTGAGTGTTGGGCATGCCTTTCTAACAAGATGAGGTCATATGTAAGTGTTGGGTGGGCCATTCTAACTTAGGGTCAGATATAAGCATTGAATAATACCTACATGGAGGCTAGACCTACAACCAGCATGAAAAAGGGTTGGCTCTGTAGAAATTCATGTGATGAGAAGAATGAAGAAATAGCAGCATTTGATTGAGATAGCAGAAGCAGTAATGATGATGATGATTCAATGATGATCCAGCTTTGATGATGATCTAGATCAGATGATGATCCAGCAGTGACAATCCAGATCAAGTGATGATCCATACTTGATGATGATCTAGCAATGACGATCCAAATCAAGTGATGATCCAAACTTGATGATGATCCAGCAATGACGATCTAGATCAAGTGATGATCCAGACTCGATGATGATCCAGTGATGATCTAGACTTGATGAACATGACTTGACAATGAAGATGACTTGACAATGAATATGACTTGAAGACGAAGATGACTTGATGATGATCCAGATGATACAGAGAAGAAGACTTGTGCTGATAAATTGTGTCGAGAGAATACCTTCATAGTTAAGAGGGAGTGTTGATGTATTTGTAACTTTGGAATGTATTCACTTGTATATTGTACACCGATGTTTATTCCGGGAAGTATCTATAATGTAATTGAGTCATGTCATGCCCCGATATTCCGATCGAGAGATTCAATAATGTAAACAAGTCATGTAAAGTCATTGAGGTTAACCCTCCATTGTAAGTCGGGGCAATAGTCCCCATAATTGTGTCAAGGTTAACCCTCCTTGTTGATCGGAGGGCAAATTCCCCACAGTTGTGGGGCACTAGGGTTATTAGACTCTCCTAGAGATGTTGGCTCTAGTAAGTAATTTTTAAGTGGGGCCGACATGTTAAAGTGGAAATTAAGTGAACGAAAGAATATAAATAGAGAGTGAGCCTCTCTATTTATCACACACACACTCACTCACTGAGGCGCATGAGTGAGAGAGGAGAAGCTCTCTCAAGTGTGAGAGAGAGAAAAAGTTGTGGAGATCATCTTTTCTATTTTCAGGTTTTACTGCTGCCATTGGTGCTCATTCTATCTTTGAGGAAGTTGCAGGGTTTTCTCCTTTATGGTTTCCCTGAGGAAAATTCTTTGTGTCTCTTGTCTCTTGTGTTTATTGTTGTGCATGTTATTCTCTCAAATAAGATCCTAAGATAATGCTAGCTTGAATGAAAAAATTCTAACAAAAATTTTACGTGTCGAGTGAAAAGGGATAAGTCAATACAAAAACAGCCTCGACAACGATGGCTCTAACATCTCAACACAGCTGCTACTATTGGCTTGGAACTCGACAAAATGCTCGAATTCCCTTTTAGCAGCTCGGCAATCAAACAATATCGAAAATAAAATGTGAACTACAGCCGCCTTCGTGGCTCCAAGACTCAAACTACTCCCACCGCAGCGGGGCTCATGAGGATTAGATCAATGACAAGGAAACTTCTCCACCATTGCGGCAACGAAAAATAAATGTATGCATTATGGCAAGTCTACAAGATAGGAGAAGATACCGATACTAAACTTGCAAGCATGTCCACTTTTGCGTCCCAAAACTTAGGAAACTTCTGCTACAGCAAACAATCTAACTCGACGATTCTTAAGGAAAAGACAACTCTGCTAAATCCCCTTCAAAAATCGAACGAGATGCGAACCAAAATATCATTCATCGTAGTGGGATCGAAAATGAGAAACCATCCACAATAGCGGAACAAAAGCATTGGGAGTCTATCTGACATTCAAACTGAAGCTTCATCTGTTATTGTGGCTCGAACGTTGAGAAGCTTCCACTGTGCAAGATGAAAGGCCAGTGGCTGTAGTGTCTCAAAAGCTTAAACCCATCAGCTGTAGCGGGATGAAAAGAAATAGAAAGCATTTATGAGATGCAAACCATAAAATCACCCGATGTTGCGGCACAAACCTGACAAAGTGTCCGCCATAGCAGCATGAAAACAAAAATTTGTCCGTCATAGCGGCTCTTAACTTGTAAAACCATTTGCTACAATGGGTCAAAAGTAAACTTCCCTCTTGGTAAAAAAACCACAAAATATTGAGACTTTCCTATGTTAAAACCAAATCATAAATGTTGGATTTCAAACTCAAAGTGCCTAAGAAGCAAAACTAAGATTTTAAAGGGGGTCCTGAAAAATGTAAAAAAATTTGGGCAATAGTTGTAGTAGCAACAATTGGCGACTAGCTAGTGAACACAGATCTCTAGAAAAAATGACTTTTAAAACCAAAAGTTGCTTCACGCTATTCTGTTAAAACAACTCTTCCCACACTTTTCAAGAAGATGTCCAGACCTTTCCAGGAGTGTAAGATTTAGAACTTTAACATTGATTATGGTCCACCAAGATAAGGTAACCAGGTTTTCCAAAAGTCTCGATAACTCTTCTGAGGCCAAAATATGAGGTTCATTTACTTATGCATTCAGATTTCTTATAGGTCAGACACCACAGGATCGTAACAGAGTGTGGACAGACATATTCATTTGTTCCTGATTCCCATGTCTTTTGCATTCTTTTTATGCTTTTGGACTTTTATTCTTTTGAGTCTTCCCGGATTGTTTTTTTTTTTCATTTGAAACTTGGTTTAGGTTCTTCCATCCATAGTGTCCTTTTGTGTGAGAGATATTTTTCTCTCAGCTCATAGATGGAGAAGAACCTCTAAGCAATCTTATCCAATACTGATTTTATTCAGTATGTCTTTTGATGTATGCTTTCTTTCTGGGAGATTTGACTATTTTTAGCCTTTTGGATTTTATTTGTGGCATGGGATCATTTAAATACTATACATCTATCCACTCTGTGGGTCCTTTGTTTTTAGCTTCATAGGACAAATTTTAATGTGTAGTGAATGGAGCCCCAAAATAGTATTCTAGACTCTTCCAACCTTAGTTATTTGATAAGGGTTAAAACATGACTTCAATTTGTTCATAACTTCCCTTTAGATAGTCTACCAACTTAAAGAATCCGAATCATGATATAAGTATATTTAATAAGCATATTTTTAATCAAAATATTTGCATATTTCCCAAAATTCCAATGTTCCCCAAATTTCAAAAGTCTCGCTGGTTTATTTGAAAACTGAAATAAAACAAATAAAACAAATAAACAAATTGAAATAAATCAAATTCTAAGAAAGCAAATGTAAATAAGGAAAACTAACTACAAAGGAAATAAAAAAAATCAAAGGTTTATCTATGTACAGAAAAGAAAATCAAAAGCATCAAGTAAAATAAGGTTTGAGAACCAAACCATTAACTGGCAGATTCTCTTCCCACCCCTGCAAATCCTCTAACTTGTAATTTGAGGGGCCTAAATTTTCTGCAATTTGAAACAGGCTTATCCATAAATGTTGAAACTTAGTGTGCTTTCCCTTTTGATCATGCCGGTGGTCTCATTTCATAACCAAATCTCCTATTTCAAACTCTTTCTTCCCAGACTTATGATTTTCAAACCATCTTTTCACAATCTCTTGTTGATGCATAAACCTTTCCTTGGACTTGGATCTAGACTCTTCTAATTTCAATAGAGTGTTGATTCAGGATTGTAAGACTTCACTATTAGATCCTCTAGACGCTTGGGCTAGTTGAGAAGAAGGCAATAAAATCTTGGGGGGCAGGATATCTTCTTTTCTGTAGACTAAGGTGTAGGGTGACACACCTAAGGATTTCTTGGGTGTGACTCGATCAGCCCAAAGTGAATTTGGAAGAGCTATGTTCCAACTCCTCTGATTTTTTATGACAGTCTTCTTTAGAATTATAATGAGATTCTTATTAGTAGATTCAGCTAACCCATTACCTTGTGGATAATAGTTAGCAAAATAATGTAGTTTAATTCATTTCTCATTTGCAAATGCAATGAGTCTAATAGACAAAAAATAAGATGCATTATCGAAAACCAAGGAAATTGGAACCCCAAACCTGGTCATAATATGGTCTTGCAAAAAATCCATGACTGCATCTTCATTTACTTTCCATAACGAGATGGCTTCCACCCATCTGGTGAAGTCATATGTTGCCGTAAGGATGTATTTGTGTTGTAATGAGGAATTTGGATTAATATCTCCAATAATATCAGTCCCCCATTGCTCAAATGGTTCAAAAATAATAATTGGTTTTAATGGCCTGGCTGCTTTCGCTTGTCTCCCACCACTCCTTTGGAAAGTAACACGTTTTCTAACATAATCTTGAGTATCTTTGAACAAAGTCGTCCAGTAATATCCAGCTCTTAGAATATTATTTGTTGTGGTATCTCCTGAAAAATGACCTCTAGCAGGGCCATCATGCAATTCTTTTAACTACTTTGGCTGCATGTTCTCGTTCCAAACATCGGAGGAAAACTCCATCGTATTTTTTTTCTGAACAGCACTTCTTTGACTATTTGGTAAGATGTGTACTTTAAGCGTAAGGCCCTTCTCTACTTGGAATTCCAGTGTTCAGGAAAACAACCCTGTTGAAGACAGTGAACTAAATCTATATACCAAGATTCTAGGGTTGCAAATATGGGACACACAGCAACCATGTGCATCTCTGTTTCATTTTCCCATTCATTCTCTTCATTGTCCTGACTTTCAGCCATTAATTTGCAAAGCCCCTGTCCTTTGACGAAAGTTGTTGGCTTAAACTCCAAGTCGTACTCTTGCAACGTTGTGACCCAGTTTCCTCTTCTCTTTCCTAACTCTTTCTATACAAAAATATTATAGATTGTCGGGTGAGGCACAATAACTTTGGTTCTATTCTTTAGTATATATGACTTGAACTGCTTTACCGCCTTGAACACCGCATATGTCTTTTTATCAACCGCAAGCTAACTCAACTCAACACCTTGTAGTCCAATGCTCATGAATGATATAGGGTATTCATCTTCCCCTTCTTATTTCTATGTAAGCACTACTGCTAACGAGTTGTCTGAAGCAAAAGTGTATAGGATGAAATCTTTCTCAAAGTTTGGACTTTTGAGAGAAGGCGTATCAGCTATTGCTGCTTTAATTTTGTTGAATGCACCTTTCTCTATGTCGGTCCATTTAAATTGAACACTTTTCTTAATCATTTGTTGCAGAGGTTTGACTATCTGAGAGAAATTGAGCACAAAACTTCGCACAAAGTTTATGGTCCCCATAAAAGATTGCATTCCTTTCTTATTGTAGGTAAAAGGGATCTGTGCTATAGCTTTGATCCTTTCTGGATCTATTGAGATCCCTTTCTTGGAAATTATATGACCCAAAAGCTTTCCATCTAATACAACAAACACACATTTCTTTGGATTTAAAGAAATACCATATTTCTGGCAGTGTTTCAAAATTTGTTTTAAATGAAACATGTGTTCTTCTCTATTTTTGGAAAAGACTGTAATGTCATCCAAATAAACCAATCTTCATCCAATCATCCCACGGAGAGCTATATCCATGTCCCTCTAAAAATTTGCTCCAACATTGATAAGTCCAAAGGGAATCCTTCTATACGCAAAAGTCCCCCATTTAGTTCTAAAAGTGGTCTTCAGTCTGTCTTCTTCTATTATCAACACTTGGTTCTAGCCTAAGAAACCATCTAGCAGAGAAAATAATTCCAATACTGAGACCATCTGCAATATCTATTCCATGGGCGCGACTAGGTAGTTATCTTTATTGGAGGCATGATTCAAGTTTCTAAAGTCCACACAAAGTCTAATCTCACCAGAATTTTTCCAAACTGGAACTAAATTCGAAACCCATTACGAGTGTCTGACTTTAAAAATAATCCTTGCATCAAGCAGCTTCTTCACTTCGCTTTGAATCAAAGGTTCCAACTTCAAATGCATCTTTCTTAATGGCTGCTGAAATGGCTTGAATACTGCTTTAATTAGAACGACTTGATGTATAATGCAGGTCTCATACATCTTAAGATATTCATATGCCCAAGAAAATACGTCTTTGTACTATTTAAACAAGCTAATGAATTTGTGCCTTTCTCCAGGTGAGTAGCACTTTCCCAAGTTTACATATTTAGGCTCAGCCTCTGATCCCAAATTTACCAGCTCAAATTGCATAGATGAGTTGTGCATTTTGAAATTAGTTGGTATTCTAAACTTGTTATTAAGATTTAACATTCCTTCCAAAGTTCTAACTCCTTTGGGTATAAAATTTCCACTTTGAAGATTTTCTTGGTGTTCTTCGTCATCGATTACAGCCCCTTTGAAATTCTCATCATTAGTAAAAAACTCTAAGATCTACGGGTCATCATCGAACACTCTTAGATTCATGATGTTATCTGGTACAGCAAGCTTGAAAATTAATTCAATAGAACATCGATTATTAGTTGGAACCAGCCTAGCGACTGACATAGCTAATAAATCAGCTACTACATTTTTCATCCTAGGAATCGAAACAATATGGAATGCATCGAAATTCATTAGTAAATCCCAGACTTCGTTTTGGTATCCTTTTAGATGTGGAGATAAAAAATGGATTGTATTTCGAACTTGTTTAACAATAATTTCAGAATCTCCCTAAACTTTTAAATTCTTAACCTTGAATTCAATTGCATTTTTTAATCCTTGTATTAATGCTTCATATTCGGTTGTATTATATGTGCATTCAAATTCTAATCTACAAGAAAGAAAATGTTTTTTTTTTTTTTGGATCCATCAGGATACAACCAGCTCCTGATCCTTCCTGTGTTTTTGAACCGTCAAAGTACAGTACCCAAAACTTATCTGCTCATTCTATTCAACTATTGCTACTCTCTACATCTAAAACGGAGCTAACTATGTTACAGTCAACTTTATCATCCCGCGAAAACTAAAGGAGATCGAGTTGTGCATTTGATCCATTATTAGCTTCTTCATCTTGGTAATTTCCAGTTCTAGTTCAATGAAATAATTCACCAACACTGAGTGTGAAAAAATTACCGGCTCATTCTTCCCTTCTAATTGTCTCACATTGTGACTCATATGCGGCTCTCTCATTACTTTAATCTGATTTTGACATCCTTGATAGGGTAACCATAAATGAGACCAATCAGATGCAAAATATCCATCTAGTTTCACATACTAGTCTTGAATCAAGATTAATCCATAAGCTTGAGGTATGTCAACCACCCTGATGTCTATAAACTGACACACTCTCTCATATGCAGATAAACCTATCAACACGTCTTCCATTTCTCCTACCACCTTCACAATTGTTCTGTCCAACTGTATTATCTTTCCATTGGATGGCTTTTCTTCGCCATTTATCCTTTTACACACCAACAAAGGCATAACATTTGTAGATGCTCCTGAATCAACCAAACATTTGTGCATGTTATTATTAAAAATCTCAAAAGTGAGCAGAAATGGTAAATTTCTGGATTTCAACTTTTCCCCAATACTGGCTTCATTGATTTCTTCTTCCGACTGAACGTTTTCTTGGGGTTTACTGGTTGGTGGGTTCAACGCTTCCAAAAGTTTCTTCTTTTTCTGGGGTAAACTACACATCTCAAACAAAGAAATATTAGCATTGGTATTCTTGATGTCTTCTATTATATCGTACCCCATCTCACAGTATGTTGAGTTTTTCTTCACAGCTTCTACTTTTCTTTCAATATCCTTTACGGGTTGACTGACAGTTGAAGCATTCTGCCTTGTTATGACCAAATTAGGTATAAGTTGGGTCTAAGTGTTATTTCTTCAAGTTTTCTTGAATTATTTTAATTTTGGGCATTGGTGTGTTATCTTTAATTATTAGACCCTTGCTCATGGTTGTGACATTAACATCTGACAGATGTATCTCTTCATTAGGTTCTTCTTCTTCTAAACCCAACATAGGTGCACAATCCCACAATAACATGGTAGTCTCTTCAGGTGTCTCTTCTGATTCGTGAATTTTTTCTTCCTCAACGACAAGGCTCGGTTAATTTAGAATCAAGTAACTGATTCATAACTAAAGTCATAGAATTAATCCACTGTGGGAAACTTTTTTCAGAGTGATGATGTTGATGGAAACTGTAGAAGTTATCCATCCCAACCTCAGTGAAATTCATGACGTAAGGACTATGCATAGGTGGTTGGGAGGAACCAATTTCGTCTTTTCTCCTATAAGAAGGCTTGAATTGCTTCTTGGATTCTTTCTCCTTTTCCATGTCAACAATCTTATTGGACAACTTCTAAACCATCTTGACTACCCCTTCTAATTCATTTGATCGTTCATCCTTGGGTCTGGTCAATAACAGAGGCTTCTTATTATTGAAGCTCTTTGTTTTTGGCTCCACCGGATACTTGTTTACGCTTTCTAGCTCAGCCTCTATCTTCTCATCCTCTTCATATGTTTCAGCCAAAGTGGCCTTAACTGATCTTTTAGCAAACATGGCTATGTTAGGGCGAAGAATTGATGTGCAATATTCTATTAAAGTCTCTTTAGCGGGTTTTATGGATACGTTGAAATTGTTTAAGTGAGCAGCAAACCTATGAGTAAAGTACTGCACCTTTTATTTATTTTCTTTTTTTAGAGCCAACAATTCTTTCATCAAACTAGCAGTAGTTCTTTGGCTACAAAACTTGTTTTCAAACATTCTTTTGAAAGTGACCTAGTCTGTGATTGAATTGGACTGTAAGCCAAAATACCATGATGTTTCTTTACCTTTGAGAGTATGAGGAAATATCATACAAACCACATCCTCATGTTCAACTGCTAATGCTTCCAAATCCAGAAAAAAACTTTGTCGATGGTCGTCTACAGATATGCCTTCCCCCGGTTCAAATCTAGGAAAAGCATTTTCATAATTCTATGGCAAAGAATGCACTCGAGGAGCTAATTTTAGTGGTGTTCTAGCCCTCAAATTTGGTATAGGAGGAGGTTGATTAGCATTAGGAATTGGAGGTATATTTTCGACCATGATCTGCTTAGGAGACTGAGATGGAGATTGAACAGGGGTTCGAAAGGGTAAACAATTCGAGGATCCCGGCCCCAACTGATTGAGAGGTTGAACAATTTCTTGCAAGGTTAAACCTACCAACTCTTCAAAATCTCCTACTAACATTGAATCTTCTATGTAAGGGCACTCTTTTTTGCGAGTTTGTCTTCTAGGTAGATCAAGGATATTCGGAAATCCTCCAATATTTTTTGCATATGACCTTGTGATTCTTCTTAAATGATCAACTACTTCGTTAGAGATAGGATAAAGGTATTCTGGAACATCTGACTCAGGATTAACTTTTCCTTGAGAGTTGTGTCTCTTGGGAAAATTGGTTTCAAAACTGTCACCGTTAGAATGTTCTCCAGAAAATGGATTTCCTCGGCCAGCCATGCACTGGCAGCCCTTCTTCTAGCGCCAAAATTGTTAATTCTTGGAAAATACCAGGTACCAACAGTTGGGATTCTCCCCAATAACCGCTCCCAATTAGCTCATTTGTTGTTTGGTATGGGGAATATGTCCGGTTATCGATCTGGCTACCATAGAGTTAAGTAACGGTTTAAATATATTTTATCGGTTGCGCCTCGGTCCACCGTTTATGTGTGTTTTTTTATTAGTCTTTATAAATGATATGCAAGTCCCTAGATTAAATGCAGGTAATTAGGAAGCAAAGGTTTAACAATGTGATGTGTAGGTTCTTAACTCTCGTCTTATCACCTTTGTTCCTAAATCATAGAAAGAAAATAACAGCTATGCTAAACTAAGTTAATGCTAACTAACCTATCCCTAAGGAGCAAGATGATTATTTGTATGAGTAATTTACTATATTTTATGCGCACAAAATTTTTAAGATAGATGATATAATTCATAATACATGGAACACAACAGAAAGATTAACATAGAGATAGCTCATTGTTTATTAAATCATTCATTACTGATTTGTTGCACAAGATTCAAAACAAGGAAATTAAATCATTCACTACTAAGAAACACTACAACAAATCATGGAATTAGTGTCCCATTTAGCGTCCCTTTTTAGTGTATTTTTTTTTGACATTGAGTGGTCAAACTAGACGCTAAATGGGACGCATCATGGACAAAACTTAAAGAATCTCAAGGTGTCTCATACTGAAAATCTCCCAAGGCCACCCTTACACTTTCAAATTTACCTCTTAAAATCTCCCAAGGCCACCCTTACACTTTCAAATTTACCTCTTATAGACTACCTTAGTCATGGGGAATGAATCATTTCGTTCATTTGTTAAGTTTCTTGTCCCCCATTGTTTCTGTACCTTTCCCCGATCTATTTAATAAAGCGAATGGGAAAATATATATATAAGAGCACTCGATTTTATGCTTAGAACCCTTTTTCAAGTCTGGTTTGATTCAGTCTAACAATTCGATCTCTTGTGAGACTTATTTATGCGTNATATATATATATTTCAATAAATTTTTAGATATACAAAAATATTTTCTCATAAAAAGAAAGAAAATAATTTATTGAATGTTATCAATTTCTTTTTTTCAAAAATCTATCAGCAAAGAGTAAGGGCTGGTGAAGACTTGAGCGAGAGTGAACTTCATTGAATATGTTTTCTTCAACAAAATCTACGGGCAACCTCTGCAATTGAATATTGCATTATACACATTAGAAAATTGGAATAAAAAAACTCAAAAATTCAAATAAAAAACTTATGATAAACATACCATAGATTGAATTACTTCCCTCCTCCCCTAAACTGTTGAATTCCTTTTTATGGTTGCAATGAACCTAGCATTGAAGATCTAAACTAGAGATTCGCTCGAATAAACCATACCCTTTAAGATCGTTTCTCTTTGCCAGGTTGGCTACTTAGGCGAGAGGTTTTAGTCGTGGTTACTACTCGGAGAGGGCCTATCAGGTGAGCTTTTCAATGTAGACAAACTTGATTCTCAACATACTTGAGGATTTTTTTAGGATCAAATTTCAACATGGATGAGCCTCCTTTTTATGTATGCCTACATTGGATCACCTTCTGCATGTTAAGAAAATCAATGAAACTGGTTAGAAGAAACAAAGAAAAATTTTGAAATTACAGCATTTCATTATGCTACCTTTGATCTTTTGCATGTATTCTAAGAAAACCAATACAATAATAGTTAGAGCAAGCAAGTTTAGAAAAACACTAGTTTCATTAGGCTCCATAGATGAAGAGTTGCACTGTTTGGCCTTCTCTCTATGCGAGGCGACCTCCTACAAAACAATAAGAAATTGCATCAATAAAATAATAAAACCCTTTAAAATGTGATATAAAATCAGTAAAATATTATTGAAGATGTTTCTAATTTTTAATATAATGTTTCTAATTTGTTTATATTATGTTTCTTTTTACTAGTGTAGTGTTGCATTGCTTACGGTTTTTTTTACTATGTTTACAGTATTTTTAGTTTTTGTATATTTTGTTTTATGATGTTTCCATTTTAAATATTAACATGTTTTTTAAACTCTCTTTAGTATTTTTAGTTTTTGTTATTTTGTTTTATGATGTTTCTTTTTTAAAATATTTAGTAAGTAAGGAATTGATTAATTACTTTTTTTTATGTTTTTTTTTTTTTTTTTTTAATATTTATTTTGTAGGTTGAAATAGATTTTGGTTTAGAGTCTATGTATACAATAATATTAATGTTTTTTTATATTAAGATAAAAAACAATTAAAACATGTGGTTTTAATATTAATGTTTTTTATATATAATATTAATGTTTCATAAATTCTGGTATTTTTTGAAAATATAGATTTATTGTTAAGTTATTGTTAAATTATTGTTATATAATTTGTTTTTATTGTTGTTTTAGTTTTTCACTCTTTTTATAATGTTTCTTTTAGGATTGTTTGGTATAGAAGTGAAGTGTTATTGTGTGGTGGTTTAATGTATTTAATTATCGATAACAATTTCAATATGACTATATATATTAAATATTGAATTTACTATAATAAATAAATGGTTAAAAATTAGTCAAGTGGGGTAGCTTAGTTGGTTGGAGATTCTGTGGCCAATCTATCACTAGGTCGAGGTCAACTCTTGAATTCTTTGGCCTCTCTAGGGACAAGTTCCCAAAACTGGTGCTTACAGGGTGAGGTCCATTTGGGTGGGACCCTTGAAATTCTTTCCACAAAGCTATGGGGAAAAAAACCACATAAAAAAGGAATAAAAATAAAATAAAATAGTTAAATGGTAATTATCAAAGGTATCAACAAAATATATGTAATAAATTATTTATTCGCATACATATGAAACTCAATAATCGAACTTAGAATAAACAAAATGCATATAAGAATAAAATAATACTAACTTATATTAGATGGAGGCTTCGTAAGATTTATATAGGATTACATGCGTGTCCACATTTGACAAGTCAAAAAGACTAACCATTATTTAATAATATACCTAACTAATTAACCAATCTAATTTGATAATGGGGTGTGAACCAAATCTAAACATCATATTGTGATGGATGGGCCTCCCATTCAACCAATTCCTCCTAATTGAAGGAAAAACATATCCCTTCTTCCTTCCTCTCAGGTGAAGTATGAGAAAAATGAAACCAAGTCTAAAATGATAGTTGTTGAGTTGTGCTGCAAAATAATGAATACATTGAAGATTGTGTTGGTGTTGACTAAAGCAGGTGACTACATAGACTAAGGTGGGAGGGTGTCTCTCCAAATGAAGTTGAATCGAGCAAGTGCCTACATCAACCAGGGTGGGAGGGCATGTCTCCAAATGAACCCAATCCAGATGTTGTCATGAAGAGTTGTTGAACTAAGAAGGTTCCTACATAGATCAGCGTGGGAAGGAACACCTCCAAATGAACCCAATAAGGATGTTGTTGTGAGGTGTTGAATAGAAGTAGGTTCCTACATAGACCCGAGTTAGAGGGAATGTCTCTAAATAGAACTTGATCTAGATGTTGCTTAACTCTATGGTTGCCACTGCTAAAATAAAACTACCAAATATGACTAGACAAAAAGAACGATGAGCATTGTTGTCCCATGAGCATGTTGTTGGTGACTGGTGGAAGCACCATATAAAAATAAGGATCTGCAAAATAAAAATGTCTTGTTTACTATTGTTATAGATGCAATATGGAGGAACTAAGAGAGAACAAAAACTGATGTTGTTGAATGTACATGACACAAAAGAGACATGGTACTTTATATTAGTATAGTGTGTAATGGGGCCGATCATGGGAAAAAGAGGCCAAAGAATGAGATGCTATGAAAAATATGTTGGGTGGTGCTACTGTAACTGCTGCAAATGAAAATACTTGATGGTGTTAAAATGTAAAAGATGTTGATGAATCTTACAACAAGGGGTTTTGATCTTGTCTTCAATTCTCCTCATGATCGCTGCTTCTAAAGTGTTGAAGAGAAAAAATAAAAGGGACACATGACGAACAAAATAAATGTGTGGAAGAGACATGGAACCATGATTATCTCAAAGGATCAATGCTCATGTGAAAACTAAAGTACTCATAAAATGACCAGTAACACTTTGCATGGGGCAATGGTGAGGAGAGGCAAAGGCATGATATGTTTGTGGAGGAGGCACACATTATGCAGGTGTATCTATGTCCATGAATTTCATGAGATTGAGAATGGGAGAAACCACCAACATGGGAATGATGATGTGCTTCATGGGAAAATTCCAACCCCACAATATTGACTATAAGTCCTCGAACCAAAACAACCAATAAACAACTTGTAGAAATCATCCTAGGGATCTAGAACTCTCTCGATATTGTAGAAATCAACAATGCCATATTGTTCATTGTTAATATGTATCATCACCACAAACAACATGTCATTAAGCGTAGTATAATGTCATTAGGGACCATAGGATTTCATTAGGGTTATTTACGATTAATTAGGGTCTCTTAGTTTCCAAAATGGACAATTAGGTGCTACTTATGTCAACATTCCTGGCACTATCCCTAATGCAACATTGGAGTTTTCCTGGCACTTTTTCTAGCAGAATTCTTTTCAAAATTCCTAGTGCAATTCTTGATGCTATGTCTATCTCTATACCTGGTGTTATGCATGGCACTTTTCCCAGGGCAATTATTGGTGCAATACCTTTCGAAATTCTTATCGCAATTCATAGTGTTATGTCTAGCTCTATACCTGGCACTATGCCTGGTGCAATTCCTAGCGCAATTCCTTCTGTAATACCTTTTTATTTTCCTAGTGCAAATTTTGGCATTAATCCTAGCACTATATCTAACACAATGTCAGATGTTTTTTCGAGCTCAATTCTTGGCTCTAAACCTAGCACAATTCCTTTCAAAATTTTTGGCTCTATCCCTAGCTCTATACTTTCCACTATGTTGGATGTTTTCTAGGCACAATTCTTAACTTTATTCCTATCTCTATACTTGGTTCTATGCATGTCCCTTTTCCTAGGGAAATTCCCGGTGTAATACATTTTGAAATTCGTATCGCAATTCCTCGTGCTATGTCTAGCTCTATGCTTGGTGCAATTGCCGGTACAATTCCTTCTGAAATTTCTTTCTATTTTCTTAACACAAATTTTGGTGCTAATGTTGGCACTCTATCTGATATCATGTTGAAATTTTTATAAACCCAATTCCTATCTCTAAACCTAGTGGAATTCCTAGTGTGATTCCTTTTGAAATTTCTTGTGTTATTATAGGCGTTATACTTGGCTCTATACCTGGTGCTATGTTTGATGTTTTCTAGGAACAATTCTTTACTCTATACTTGGGGCTATGTTAGATGTTTTTCCTAGAGAAATTCATGGCACTAGCCCTGGTTCAATATATGGTGCTATGCTTGGTGCTATTCTAGATGTTTTTTTGGAGGCTATTATGGGCGTTATATGGGATACTATTTTGGACGTGAGTTGGGATGCTAAATTTCTGGCATTATTCTAGACTCTATACTTGATTCCATGTTGGATGTTTTCTAGGCACAATTCCTGGCTCTATACTTGGTGCTATGTGAGATGTTGTTCCTGGTGACATTCATGGCGCAATTTCTAGCGCTAAGCCTGGCTCAATATATGGTGCTATTCTGGACGTTTTTATGGAGGCTATTCTCGGCGTTATATGGGATGCTATTTTGGATGATAATTGAGACGCTACTAGGGATTGTAATTGGGATGATAATTAGCATCCAAAAATAACGTCAAGTTTTAAAAAGGGACGCTAATAACGCCATTAAAAGTGCCATCCTATGGAAAAGCGTCCAGTTTGTCAAAAAAATGATGAAAAATACACTAAAAGTGATAGTGGACGCTAAAAAGGAAGCTAAAAGAGACACTAATCACAAGGTTTTATTGTAGTGAAATAGTTCATAGTTAGAATTATCTCACAAATTTTCATAGTTAGCCAACACATAAATAGTTCTATCTAGCCATCCACACAACATGCATTTGAAACTCAACAACTCCTTCTCCAGCAGAAAATTTGATCCTCTTTATTCTAATTAGAAATCGTTCCTCTTACAATAAGTATTCCACATGAGAAAGCTAGAAAAAGTCTCTTTTCTATTCGACTTCACCTATATTTATACATTTACAAGATGACTCTTGGTCGTTTTGCCCTTTGGGATTCCTTTACATTTGGTTACAAAAATATTTGTCTTCTAGTCTATCTACTTGTCAAAAATTAAATACAAACAAATATTACAATTATATTTCCATGTGTACTTAGGACAAATGGTTAAGTGGGCCTAGTCAACTCAGTAATAAATTGTTTCCATGCCATAGCATCTGAAACAATGAACTCAAAATATGTTAGCTCCAGGAATCTGACCATGACCTCATGTTTAGAAGCCTAAGCCTTTATGTTAGCCATTCTGACTGGAAGTACCCGAAGCTGATCTTCCAAAAGGAAATTACTTACAGCAGCTTGAGCAATCACACTCTTTATCACCTTTTCCCTTAAGCTTTTAATCAATTGTATGCTGAGTTCATCTTCCTACAATTTCTTTAGGAGTTCTTGATGTTATGGAAGCTTATATAGCCTTTTTACAGATGATGTCTAACACTTATTATAAGTTGTGAGCACCTTCTTATAAACTTTTGTGCATCTTCCCATTGTCCCTTTTACCGCATCAATCAAATTTTCATCAGCTTTATTACTGAAGCCTATCAACTCATACTTGAGCTATAATCTTTTCGGATTTTTGACTGGTGTGTTTTTCAGAGGCTCTTGGTTTATTTCCAACCATGTCATCTGACCTTGAATGATTTCTACAATTTCTTGGGTTTTATCTTTGAATTTAGTAGCTATGACTGAGATTTCCTGTAGTCGATCTTCTACTTTCCTAATCTTGAAAACTTCTTCCGCGATCTTAACCTATACTTGATGTATTTTTCTCTTGAGCAAGAGGGCATGCTTTGTCAAAGTTGTGATGTCTGTTTTTTTATCATTGGCTTCCTTCAAGAGTACTTCTAAGGATATTTTATGTGCTTCAAGTTCAGTAAACCTAGCTCTTTACTCTTATGCTTGCTGATCAGCTACAGATTTCTGACCTTCCATTTCTATTATCTTGCTTTCTAGCTTTTGCTTCTCCTTTTCAAATGCCATGTTTGACAACTTCAAGTCATCCCTTTTCTCCCTTATACTTTGGCGATCTTGTTGAAGCTTTTCATACTATGGAAGAGTAGCTTTATATTTCCTCTTTGATTCGCTGCCTACTCTTTCTTCCTTCCTCAAAACCTCCTTCATGTTGGCCATTTTCCCTTTGTATTGATCAAGAGTTTATGTGAGTTTATCAACAATATGATCATTTTCATATGAAGTTGCAATTCCCATGGAGGCCAATTGTTTCGGGTGTTCTTATACATTTCACACTGCTTATTTCTCAGTTACTATGGTGACTAGTGGATGGGTTCCTATTTTTAAAGTATTCTATGTTTTCCATACAATAGACTTTGTTTTAAGCTCAAAGCATATATCTTCTAGGCATGCAACATCGTACTGCTTGGACGGGGTATATGGAACCAACCCCATTTCAACCATAGGTAGATGCCCTCTGGTAAGTATGTTGCTTGATGTGGATGGAGGGTTCTCTGGGTTATCCCGAATAGGGCTCTATCCTTGATCTTCACCACCTAGATCTTCTTCATCTTTCTTGCTTTGTTCTTCCATGAACCCTTCTTGGTCTTGTACTTCTTGTCCTAGATTTAAATCCTCTTGATTTACGGCCCTTTCTAGCTCAACAATATTTTCTTCGATAGCCTCCTCTTTCTTTCTCGTTTCTTCTTCTTTCTCTTTCTTGGTAGCTTCTTCTTCTGTTTCTCACTGCTTTTCTTCAGCTAAGAGCTTTCTCGCACCTTCTGCCAGTATTCGGGATGTCTCTTCTTTTACTCTTCTAGAAGCTTCCTCTTCCTGGCTCTTTGGTTCTAGATTGCTACTCCCACTCCCTTTATCCCCAGCTGTTATGGTATTCACTCTCAGCTGCTTGTTCAAGGAGGTCAAGCTATAAACGTTCGTATACTTCTCTTCATCTTTGTCCACTCAATCAGCATACTCAAAATTTACTTTGAGTGTTTCCTTATAAGCTGCAACTTTACCTTGAGAATCAATCTAGTGCAATCTCTTTTCACCGAAATGGAAAATTTCCAGTGCCTTAACAAATTCAGGGGCATTCTTGACCTTAGTGAACTTTTAACTACCCACATAGAAGGGTAATGGTGGGAACACAACCTTCTTTAGATCAAACAGGTGACTTCCAAAACCATCCAGAAAAAGATGCCTAACAGCCTCTTTGTAAATTATATAATATGTCGCATACTTCGGTAGAAATGAGGGTGCTTTCGTTCCCCAATACATCCTCAAATATGTGCCTTCTTCAGAGAAGAAGTAACCCCATATTCTTTGATATTTTCCAAGGAACCTTCAGAAAAGCACATACATTCTTCCAGGAAAATCAATCGGTACAAAGGTATCAGGACTTCTTCACAGATCAACTTATAATAACTATGGTATTTATGGGTCCATAGTACTTGGTAAGCTGTATAGATAGGGGATTTCCCTCCCTTTCATTTACAATTTAGCTTCTCAAATGGGTGACGGCACAATATGCAGTCAACTCAGAATGATCCCATGTAGAAATCAGATTTTCCTCTGAGCAAGCCTTCCTGAGCTACAGTAATAGAGGTAGCCAGGTTCTTGGCTACTATGTTAGCCCAGTTAAAAATTGTTCCCTTCATGGCTACATGATATATCAAAGGAATCCATCCAAATCTATAAGTCTTTCCATTAGCTTTTCCAAAAATCCTATTTAGCATCAGTGTGATCATCCTGTATGGGGTACGAAGATGAGCGGTCTCGTAATCCCCGTATTGTTTATGTCTGGAATTATTTCCCTCAACTACCATCATTTTTTTTGTGGATATGTAGTCAAGATTTAAGCTCTTCACCCACTCAGTTGTCATACTAACCTCTGGTTGTGGTAAGCTGTATGTTTTTGCTAAAAATGCAGGCATGAAGGATGCAAATCCTTCATCCTCCACATTTTTCATTATCATCCTTGTGGCATCCACTCTAGGCAAAATCCATCCAATGACTTATGTGCAAGGAAAAAATTCTAGTCTGGTTGAAACCTTAGTGATCTCGGATCTCAGAATGTTCTCATATATGGTTGGGTCTTCCAACCCCACCTCTGGGACTCTTTTCTCTAGAAGCATATGGTAGATATGTCCCCGTTTAAACTCAGGTTCAGCTCCAGTGACTACCTGTGTATCCTCATAGATTATTTCTACCCTTGATACAGGTGAAATTTCTGCATCTGACTCGTATTCCTCGGTACTGGCTTTCTTTTTCCCCTTTTTCATCATACTGTCTGGTGTACATGTTGACTGCAAAAATATGAACAAGTTTTAGCATTTAAATCATTAAACAAACTTATGCATTTGGGAAAGAAAAATAAATGAGAAAAATATACTATGTTAAACCGCTAAGACAACAGCATTAGTTCTTTGTATTACCCTGCCATCATCTCCCATTGGGACAGGAAGCACACTCCACAGTTTAACAAGTCAAACTTAGGTAGCAAAACTTTGGAGCATGAGGGACTCAATCTCTACACTCTAGAAGAAGAAAAAATACCCTAATCAACTGAGAAGGTTTTTCTCCCTTAGACACAAGACTCTAAAGGATTCACTTCCCAAGGCCATGCTCCGAAACTCGGGGCGGCAATTCCCTAGGTCCAAATTTTCAGGTTCAACATCCCACGGTCGAAAAGTATAAAACCAAAACCTATGGGGTCTGCTTGAGATGAGAAGACTATAGTCCCTAATAACACCCGAAGGCAAGCAACCAGTCTGCTCCATGCCAACGAAAATCTCGAGCACCTAGATACTCATCCTGGCCTAAAAGACTGCGGTCAAAAATTCCTCCGGACAAACTGGTGAAATTCTTAGAGCAAGTAAGGCGGTGAGGGCGAGCTCAAAAATTAGAATGAAAAGGTGATACCTAAAAATGCAAGGGGAAATGCCCTTTTAAACCTAATAGAAACCAACATACCTACTCCCCCTCGCACGACGTACCAACCATCGACAGCTCACAGCTCAAAATAAATCAACCAATCAAAGAAAACAATCGAGACCTACCTGGCAGGCGGGAGGCTAGACACACAGTCGAAGACGCTTGGTGAAGATGCACCATGTGAGCTCAACACGCCGATTTCCACCAACCACACGACACTTCAAACGGGTTAAATCGCACAGTAGCTATCAAACCCTTACCGTAAATACAATGAGTGATAAAATTTTGAAACGGCATATAAATAAGTATTCACAGGCAAAAAGCATTTAAGCCGGTCAATAAAAGCATTAAAATCACACGCGCGAGGAAAAATGTTGTTGGTGCCAAAATGTTGCGCGTTGGGTGAAAAGAGATAATTCAATACGAAAACAGCCCTGACAATGGCGGCTCTAACATCTCAACGCAGCTGCTACTATCGACTCGGAACTCGAAAAAATGATCAAATTCCCTTTTTGTGGCTTAGAGATCAAACAATATCGGAAGGAAAATGTGAACTACAGCCGCCTTAGTGGCTCCAAGACTCAAACTACTTCCACCAAAGTGGGGCTCATGAGGATCGGTTCAATGACGAGGAAATGTTTCTACCACTGCGGCAACGAAAAAGAAAGGTATGCGCTATGGCGGGTCTACAAAATCAGAGAAGATACCAATATAAACTTGCAAGTGTGTTTGTCATTGCGACCCAAACCTTAGGAAACTTCCGCTACTACGGACAAACTGACCCAACGATGCTTAAGAAAAATACAACTGCGTTGAAATGGCTTCAAAAATCAAACGAGACGCGAACCAAAAGATCATCCGCCGTAGCGAGATCGAAAATGAGAACCATCTGCAATAGTGGAACAAAAGCATCGGGAGTCTATTCGACATTCAAACTGAAGCTTCATCCGTCGTTGCGGATCGACCCTTGAGAATATTTCACTGTGCAAGATGAAAGGCAAGCTATTGTAGCAGTTCAAAAGCTGAAACCCATCCGTCGTAGTAGGATGAAAAGAAATCGGAAGCATTTTCGATATGCAAATAATAAAATCACCCATTGTTGCAGCACCAACTTGAGAAAGTGTTTGCCGTAGCGGCATGAAAATGAAAAGTTGTCCATCATAGCGGCTCTTAACTTGGAAAACCATCCACTACAGTGGGGCAAAAGTAAAATTTCCCTCTTGGTAAAAAAACCACAAAATATTGAGACTTTCCTATGCTAAAACCAAATCATAAATGCTGAATTTCAAAATCAAAGTGCCTAAGAAGCAAAACTAAGATTTTAAAGGGGGTACTAAAAAATGTAAAAAAATTTGGGCAATAGTTGCAACAGCAACAACACATTAAATCAATGTTTCGACATAACCCTATCCATATTTCATGTAATGTTTTGCAATTCTATATCAGTCTTATATTTAGATCTCATGAAGATTTATGCAAACCCTTGTTCTTCTTAACATGAATTTATCTATTTACAAATAAAATAGAAAGATTGTAACCTATGCTTTTAATCATGTTTATACCATAATATCATTCCTAGTCTCAAGAATATAGATTATAATGAAACAAATTCTGATTTTATAAAAAACAATTAATAATCAAATAATCAACCAACATTCATATCTCATGAATCAATCATGTATCCCAACATTCATATCTCATGAATCATCATGTTGCGGTTAGGGACAATAGGGAAGAATTCATGTAGAATTCTGCCCAAGTATGGAGAAGAAACTAAATAAGAAGAGGAAAGAGTTGTGATTGAGGAATTAGCACAAAGGAGAATGGGAAGGATGCTGCGACAGAGGAAGTAAAAGAGAAGAAGAAGACAAATAGAAGGCATTGAAAGAGGAAACTACGCCAGATAAGTAAGCTGTGACAGAAGGATAGAAGGTGAAATGAGATGGTATAATAGAATATCAACAGAAGCAGGCATGCAAATAGTGTAATGGCCGAAAAACGATAGTAAAGCATAATGTTGAGAAAGTGACGGTCCTTAATGATCGTGGGTACGAGCTTAGATGGAGTCGACGAAAACCACACGTGTGAAGGCATATTTGTAAGTCAAGCCGATAATGCCTATCATCATGTGTTGTGACAATAGAAAGACAACTTGTTGCTTAGATATAGTAAGTCGGATGAGATAGCAACAGAAAAGGAGTCCGTAATGAGCCTGTATAGAGACTGTATCGAGTCGATATTGAGTCTCTAACAAGCATGTATGGGACCTGTATCGAGTTTGTAATAAGGATATAAAATAAGGAACCTGAGATGTATATGGGTTAACTTCTAGCTTGTAAATTCTTGGTTATACTCTTGGTAAGACGCTTGAGCTAGACTTGAAGTAGGCGTTCTGGTTAATAGCTCTATATCGATGAGTGCATCAGAGTAAAGGTTCTACAACAAAGTTCGCATATGAGTAAGGAAGGTTGATATTAATCTTACACATTGATCTAGGAACAAATAATCAATCTCATCAAGAAATAATCAACAAATAACTCAGAAATGGTGTTAATCGGAACCAGAATGGTTTCCTCTCTGTATATTCAATAAACAATGAATAGTTACAATATCAATGTCAAGCAATAGCTTGAATCAATGAGGAATTTGAATACCTAACGAGGTCATTCGAATTCAATGAGTGAGTCTAGCTTAACTGACTATAAGCCATTGCTTCACACTCAGTTAACCACTTGACCAAAACCCTAATTGACTCACCAAACCCTAACTGAAGTTGAAGTGCAATAAATGACTGAATCTCAATAGAAAGAGGTCAAAAACATGTCATAGCAAGCCAACCATCAATTGTTAGTGCTTCAATGACTTCAATGAACCCCAATGAGGTTAACTGAAGCTGAACTGATCATCAGAAGTTGGTGGAGGTGCCCCTGTTGACTTGAGATCATTAAATAATAATAAATAATCATTAAATAATATATTTAATGAGAGGAGGTGCCTTAACTGACTGGTTGAACTGATTCTAACCACCAGTTAGCAATTAGGTGCATTAATATCACTCAGATCACCCCCAGAGTGCTCCAGTTATCCTCCTTGACTGTAGGAGAAGGCTAAGGTAGCCTCCTTGATTGTAGGTAGGCGTAGGTGTGACTAGATGATGTCAATTAATGCTCCACTGATGTCAATTAATGTCAATTATACTTAGGATAGTGGTTTAACTAGGCCAATTTGACCAAAAAGAGTGTGTATGGTGGTAAATGTCTCCAACACCCCCCCTTAAGCTATACTCAGGAAGAGTTAGAAAACATAGATGCATAACAATTCTAGGGCCCCAGCAAAACAGGCCATAGGTCACCCTATACAATAAAGTAACTGCTTAATATAACCAAGGAAACAGGGAAAACCTCATGGGAAAAATACCCCCCCTCAAACTAAGCAGTAAATCAAGAATTGGTTCTTCTATGCAGCAGTATCCTGAGACTGTGCATGTGAACCTATGAATCCAAACTAAATGATTATGTCTATAGGAATCTTCCACTTTGGAAGAAGAACAATCCACTCAACTGAATCAGAAATATAAGCAGCTGCGCGGTGAAAACTGGACCCATGTAGAGTAGCTAAAATCATCTGAAGAGAGAGCAGAGGTTCTTGAGGATTTGAACCATGTATGGAACACTCAAGAAAATCATATGTTGCATCCTTGAACAGAAAAAAATGAGTGGTAAAATCAGCCCCAATTATTAGGAGCAAGTGTCCAAGCGGATGCAAAATGTCTTCCTCTTTACTAGTTCTGTGAGGAGATGAGCATGTGACCAAAAGTAGAGAAGCCCTAGGACTATGGAGAGTGAATGCTTGAGCTCCATAATCCGATATAGCTTCTGTAATAGATAATGAATCACATAATAAAATATCAGCAATCTCATATGAGGAAACTAATACCAAATCCCCATCAACAGTTTTGAAGAGAAAGTGTGGTACTTGATTTTTCACACCGGAATTGGTGAGAGCAGCTACAAGCATCACTGAAAGCTCTTGGATTTTAAAATATAAACCAAATAATATCAGATCAAAAAGTATATTAGATCTAAATAATTTCACAACAGATCCAAAACTGTGAAATGAAATCAAATCCCCAGTAGCAATTTCGAAGGAGACTTGTGGTACTTGTTTCTTCACACCGTTGATGAGAACAGCTACAAGCAGTATTGAAGGTTTATGAACCTGAAATTTTGAACCAAGAAATATCAGATCAGATCCAAATAAGATCATATCAGATCCAATAAGGTTCATATCAGATCCAAAATTATGGTCAACCGAGACGGTGGATGCACAGTTGTCTTTTTCTTCAAAATTCTGAATTTTGGTGCATGCAATCCTACAGGATTTTGCTGGAAGATCTCGATCATGGGGAGCGAATGTGTCACTCTTATAATCTGATATTTCTTCCAAAATATCCAAGTTTTTACATATTTTCACACCAGTAGCAACATTAGAGGGAGAAAAATCAAATTTCTCTTCACTTTCGGAAGCAATTATTGGTAAATTTTGCACATAATTCAAAGGAAAATCACTGGTGAATGTTTGCATGGAAGTGAAGTAGTATTTTTATTCAATATCAGATATTTGAATGTCTTCTTCTGTTTCAGCAATATGAGGAGATGAGATAAGAGATATCTCATGAACTTCTGGAGCATCAGAAGAAGGAGTCACTGCATGGAGACTTTCTTCAATTCGAATTGAATGTGTAGAAGATTTTGCTTCATCTTCATCTTGAACAACTTCATCAGAGAGAGTAGAGGCTGAGAATTTTGAGTAAAGAACTCTTGTGGTGCTGGATGTGATCTCCAAAGTTCTATTATGATCCTCATTGTGCTTGCCAAAGGTTTTGTCCAATTTTATCCAGAGATCCTTTGGGTATTCAGCAGAACCAATAAGGTAGCGCAAGCTAGGAGAAAGGGCCAGACATATTTCTCCAAAAGCTCTGTCACCATAATTTAGCCAGTCACTATCATTCTCATAAGACTCTTTTCCAAGTCCATTAAACACCTCATAGAGACCTCGTCTCTTCATAGATGCAATCATCTTCAACTTCCATTCTGAATAGCTTGTGAATGGGGTGAGAAGAGGAATTGATGAGTCCATTCGAAGTTGTACCTGTTAAAACCTACAAATCAAAATAAAATGGGCACCGTAAGGTCGAACAGCTTGCACATTTTAGGGTTTCATCACACCCAGCATAGTCAATCAAGCAAGCTTGATCAACAAGTTCTTTACTTGGGGTATTAAGTGGTAATCCTTGGCTTCTGGTGTAGTGCTAGATTTTTGACCTATTGCTCAAATTTCATGCAGAAATCTGTCAAAAAGATTGTTTTTGAGAGATAGAGCTTCGTCCCGCCATAAGCTCTGATACCATATTAATCTTGCACATTGATCTAGGAACAAATAATCAATCTCATCAAGAAATAATCAACAAATAACTCAGAAATGGTGTTAATCAGAACCAGAATGGTTTCCTCTTTGTATATTCAATAAACAATGAATAGTTACAATAACAATGTCAAGCAATAGCTTGAATCAATGAGGAATTTCAATGCCTAAGGAGGTCATTCGAATTCAATGAGTGAGTCTAGCTTAACTGCCTGTAAGGCATTAGTTCACACTCAGTTAACCACTTGACCAAAACCCTAATTGAATCACCAAACCCTAACTGAAGTCAGAGTGCAATAAATGACTAAATCTCAACTGAAAGAGATCAAACACATGTCATAGCAATCCAACCATCAAGTGCTAGTGCTTCAATGAATTCAATGAACCCCAATGAGGTTAACTGAAGCTGAACTGATCATCAGAAGTTGGTGGAGGCACCCCTGTTGACTCGAGATCATTAAATAATAATAAATAATCATTAAATAATATATTTAATGAGAGGAGGTGCCTTAACTGACTGTTTAAACTGATTGCAACCACCAGTTAGCAATTAGGTGCATTAATATCACTCAAATCACCCCCAGAGTGCTCCAGTTAGCCTCCTTGACTGTAGGAGAAGGCTAAGTTATCCTCCTTGACTGTAGGTAGGTGTGGATGTGACTGGATGATGTCAATTAATGCTCCACTAATGTCAATTAATGTAAATTATCCTTAGGATAGTGGTTTAACTAGGCCAATTTGACCAAAAAGAGTGTGTATGGTGGTAAATGTTTCCAACAGTTGAGTCGATCTAGGTTGTGTGCAGATCACTAGGAGAAGTAGAGTAGAAAGAGAGAGAGAATATCATAGAGCATGAGGGGGAGGAAAATTTTGTAAACATAGAAAAGAATATAATGAGCAGAGTCTACAGCTTAGTGTGCAAACAAAACATGCATATATTTCCTCATGCCAGATGAAGAGCACCTTGTGGTTTTCGCTCAGATGGGTTTCCACGTTATATTATATGTATATGTGTGAATGTTGAATGTATCTTAGATGTATGTGTGACTATTGTGTTGAATAAATGATTGTAGACTTGTTTACAAATGGATAAAAGTATGATGGTAGCATTGTATTAATGGATATGATTATGTTTCATGCCTACTATTTATTTACTTATGTTTCATAAAGAAAGGTTAGATTGCAATTTAGCTACTGAAGTACCATGCATACAAGTAATCCACCCCCCGACCTTCGTTGGAAGTCTTGGTGTAGATCCAAGGTACTAGAACACCCTCCCACACAACTATGGAAACCTAGTTCTGGAAGTTACCCATAAAAGAGAGATATCTCGAGTGAGACGGTATATGTGCCATAGGTGTTGTCAACTGAGCTCTACTATGTCGGACCGATATCTTGAGATTTGTTGTGTTGAGTAGAAGGGACTAAACCTGGTTCCAGGGACAAAGAGACGAGAAAAATACAACAAATGGTTATGTTGTCGACACCCTAAATTATGTGGTAAGGGATATGTTGTTGCAATACATAAAACTAGAGATCTAGGAGTAGGTGGAATCCAAAGAGTTAGAGTTTGCACGAAAATAAAGTGAAGGATATCGGAGGAACCCAACAGAGTGGTAGGGTCGGTACATATATACAAACATCCACGAGATTTTATTTTCTAAGTTTCCTATCATGTTGCATGAGTGGTTCTCTAAGTTAGCGACCAAACAAACAAATTTTCAAGGGGGATAACTAAGGGAGTGGAGTCCCCAGTTAATCGAACAACTGGAAAACGTAAGCAACCCTGTATCAAGGGCTCTGAAAAGGCCAACAAATCATACAAATCTATATTCATATATTTATGAACAATCATGCAGCCCAACATTCTTATCTCATGAATCAATAATGAAGCTCTATATTCATATATTTATGAAACTATCATTCAACTCTATATACATATCTTTATGAACAATCATCATGATCTATATTCATATTTTACAAAACAATCATGCATTCTCTATATTCATATCTTATGAACAATCATGCATTCTTTATGTCCATATATTATCATGCATGCTTTATAGTCATATCTTATGAATTTTGTTTATTTGCAAATAAATTAAAAGACAATCAACATATATGCTCACAATTCATAATTTCGAGAAAATGAATCTCTAAATTATTGTAATGAACACATTCAAAATCATATAGATCTAAATAGCATAAAATAAAATTGCAAGTACTTATCTTTTATTGTTTTCCATGCTCCCTCTTGATCTCTACTTCCTTGCTGGTATTTACTGGATTCCCTCGGTCTTGATCTCTTTGCAAATTTGAGTGCATGCATGAGGTAGAGAATCTTTGCATGGAGAAACTGGATCCCATGCAACCCGAAGCGAATGCTCTTATTCAAAGAAAACTTCTTCCAATGATCATCATATTCTTTGGATGAGATATCAACTCTATGAGGCTCTCATTATACATAAGATCCATTGAATAGTGATGATATATAAACTAATATATTGGGGTTGTTCCATCAATTTGTCCACTTTGAGAAAACGGCCATAACACAAATTCTAATAATTTCATCTTTAAATACCTGATCGTATCTCTCAAAAAGTTACAAATTTTTGAAATATTCTCACGAGTAAGCTCAATCAACCCATTTGGGGAGTGGGTTTTCACCCATTCTGTTTGATTCCTTACAGATTGGTCAAAATTTCTCCATGAAATTTGTCTCCTGAAAAGTGACAAAAATGGTGCATATTGACTAGCGCTTTAATTCTCCCTACATTGGATAAAACTTCTAACTCACTGAGGTCACATAGACATCTAGAACATGCTCCTCAAGAATGCTTAACACCATTTTCTTTCATGTGTTGAAGTTGGAAGCACATTCAATTCGATGCTCTGGTTGGGAGGAGATTGATATCATGGCTCCAAGATCTTTGTTCAATACTTCAAGATCTGTGTAGGCTTTATGTGCTTCCACAAACCGTAGCTCTTGCACACCCTTGCTTTCATACCATGTTAGTAATTGAGAAAAATATGAAGATAATTGAACTTTAAAACATTAATCCACAATAACGGTGCATATAAATTGCATCAATAATCCAAAGACATAAATCAAACTATAGAACACAGGATATACCTTGGGAAAACACTCCATGATTCGGAGGATAAAAAACCTAGAAAACAATCTTAGAGTATGATTGATAAATGGCATAGAATGATTACAACACAATAACATATTTATTTCACCGAGATCACTAAAGAGAGGAGATCAAATGGAACATTGTATTGATCTTGTCAAGTGTGTAGCACTTTAATAAAAAGTCAAATTAGGTCATACAAGGATGTTAGTGAATATTTGCATGCTTCAGTAATTTTTTAATACAGAATACATTGTTTTATCTTCAACCATGCGCCCTCACTAACTTGGTTCCAAGTTGGCACTCCATAACTATCTCCTACAAAGAATATATGCACCCTCCATTAATTCACAGAGTTTAACTGTCTCTGACTAAGTTGTTAAGTAAATGAACTGAACTGAACTAAATGGAATTGCATGTAACTGAATGTAACAGAACTGAACTTAATGTAACTAGTGCTTCTCCATCAGTGCCATCTTCAACAACCACTTGCATAAATTAAGGAGTTGATTCCTTAATTAACTGAACTTGTTTTATCACAACTAAGACTCAACTGGTGTCGTATTAACTCGAGTTCACTTGGAGGCATTCATGAGAAATTCAAATTATCTCTCTATCTTTGTACTCATATTTATTTTCTCTGCATGGTCCATATGTGTTTACATAATTCTATATCATATAATACTCATAAGAATTGTTCTGAACCTAAGATCATATGTATTAACCTAGTTCATATAGTCACAAGCTAAAGTAAATCACTCTAGGGGTATATAATCCCTAAAAGAGACTTGTAGCACATGTTGACCATGACTAATCATACATCACATAGTATATCCTTAAGACTTAATACAACATAATTCATGTGAACTTAATACAACATAAGTTTCAGACTTGCTACAAC
Organism: Pseudotsuga menziesii; assembly: GCA_001517045.1. Classification (NCBI taxonomy): domain Eukaryota; kingdom Viridiplantae; phylum Streptophyta; class Pinopsida; order Pinales; family Pinaceae; genus Pseudotsuga; species Pseudotsuga menziesii. The sequence goes on along the minus strand of LPNX010346171.1, from coordinate 99,450 downwards.
ACAAGTCTCAAACCTTAACATAAGGTCATGATCTTAACCATAAGATCCTAGTAAAAGCATCTCTCATGAATAAGACTTGATGAAGTTGTTGGCTTGATACAACACAAGCTCTTTAACTTAACACAATAAGTTAGTGAACTTAATACAACATAAGTTTGTTAAATTTTTAACATTAAGCTAGCATAGCATTAGGGTATTTAACTGAGAGAACAAAAATCACAGCAATCAAACACAAGAGACAATGAACACAGTGTTTTTCCTTGAGGAAACCATAAATGGAGAAAACCCCACAACTTCCTCAGAGAGAGAATCAGCACCAAAAGTGAAACCCCAAAAATAGTAAGATGATCTCCCGACAGCAGTAACCTCTTTCTTCCTTGCCCCAATGTCTTTCTCTTCCTCAGCTATGCGCTACAACTGAGTGTGAGTGAGTGTGTAATAAATAGAGATTCTAGCTCTCTATTTATACTAATTCCCAACTTGACTAAACCCAACTAGGGCTGACTTCACTAAGTGATTCTAATAACCCTAGTGCCCCGGAACTGCGGGGACTTTAACCCTTATACAATAGGGGGGTTACCCACCTTGACTTGACATGACTTGTTTACATTATAGAAACTTCCGATATGAACCTTGGGGCATGACATGACTCAAGTACATTATACATCCCAGAATAAACATTGGGTTACAATACATAAAAAATATAAGTGAATACATTCCGAAGTTACAATTACATCAACACTCCCTCTTAACTAGGAAGGTATTCTCTTGACACAATTTATCAGCACAAGTCTTCTTCTCCATATCATCTGGATGATCATCGATTCTTTGTCATCTTCACCTTCATCTTCAAGTCATCTTTACCTGGATCTGGATCATCATCACTGGATCTGGATCATCCCTCGATCTGGATCATCTCTGGAGCATCATCTCTGGATCTGGATCATCCCTCTATCTATATCATCTCAGCTGGATCATCATCACTAGATATTCACAGGTGCTATCTCATGAGTCTTCTCGTCACAGGAAGTTCTATAGAACCAGCCCTTTTTCATGCTGGTTTTAGGTCTTCTTCAGCACTTACATCCAACCCTAAGTCAGAATGGATCACCCAGCACTTACATCTGATCATGTAGGAACCAATCCTATAATCATATCAAAAAGGCACGCCCAGCACTCACATCTGACCATGTGGGAACACCTCCCACAACCCTATCAAAAAATCCCAGCACTCACATCCATCAACCAATGTCGGAAAGGCTTAGCACTTACACTCGGCCATGCGAGGAACCAATCCTCCATGCCGAAAGGCTCTGCACTTACATCTAACAACCAATGTTAGAAGGGCTCATCACTTATATTCGACCATGCAAGGAACAAATCCTTCATGCCAAAAGGGTTCTGCACTTACATCTGACAACCAATGTCAGAAGGGCGTGCACTCACATTTGATCATGTAGGAACCAATCCTACAGTCATATCAGAATGGCCCCCAGTCCTAAAATGAGCTACCTGGTAACTGACCAGGTACCTCCATTCCAAGAATGGCATTCAACACTTATGTCACGTCCCCATGCCTCCGACCGGCGAGAAGGACACGATCACCATGGCGTTAACCATGCGACGAGAATCCCATGAACATGTACATGCATAAAAGTTGCTGAAACAGAATGCTGAAGAAATGGATTGAAGGAAAACATGCACAGTTGTCATTGTTTATCATACACAACTATAGTTATTTACCATGCACAGCGGAATCAATATGCATTCACACAAGCATTCATTTGACATGTTCATTACATTCATTGACAGAAAATATAGTTGCAGAAGTAACAATGGACAAGATTACTTATCTTATGATGAATTCGTTCCACAACCAGCTACATCACCGCAATGTTCCACCCAACCATAGGCCAATGTGCTCCTTAATATCTCAGCAGCGCTGCCACCCCCGAGCTGGGCATGATTCTCCAAGGAATAAGGGAACAAGCAGGCTTACACATAGCCAAGGATGTACAAAACACAACCAAGCCAACACAGTTGGGTTTATCAGGCCATCAAGGAGTTGGGAAGGGCTAAATGCTAAGCTGGTGGGCTCATTACAGAGCCAAGAACACCTACACCAGAACTAGCCTGACCTCTAAGACACCCAAACACACCCAACACAAGGAATCAGTCCCTTCTCTGCTAAACAGTCCCTCAGGCCCTGCATTTGCTTCCAGTACTATTCAGGGGTGATGGAGAAGAAGGCCAGCCCTCTAGATCTGTCTGTATGGTTTCTAGCCACCAGGTTTATCAAGCAAACCAAGCCCCCATCGCTGCTCCCAACACAGTCTGAAGACCAACCATTGCACTCCGGCAATTAATTCAACTGTCACAGCTTAAACAGGGAAACAATTCCTGAGTCATTCTTGGCCCTATCGTGGCCAAAATGACTCTCCAGTGAATTTACAACAGTTCCCAAACACAACAGCAAACACAATTCCAACAGGGGCAAATCAGCAGTCCGTTCAGGGCAAGGAAGCAAGCGAAAAAGGAATTACACAGGCCGCCACACAGTTCTTAAGCGTGAAATGACTCCCTACAGGAAAATCGTGGGTGATAGTGGCAAAACGGCTCTCAGCTTGCTATGCGTGAGACTAACGAGCAATTTCTTGTGCGTGAGAATGAATGACTCCATCCCAAAACGTAAAGAAACCACAGTGAAACACACTGTGCGTGAGAGAACCACAGCAGCACAGTAAATCATGGATAAAAGAGCACGGCTCTCAGCTCGCTGCATCAGTTGGAAAAACCAGGAAAAATACCAGTGTGCGTGAGACCAGCAAACAGAAGATGGTTCATGCGTGGAGATGAACAGCGAAATCATGAGGTCGCGAATGGGAGAGTGCGTGAAGGTTTTTTTTTTTCTTGCCATAGTCAAGTCAACAGTGGGTGGAGTGTGCATGTGGGTGAGGACTGACAGTCCTGCCACCCCACTCCCAAAGATCATAACTGCCTCAACCACCAGCATCCTTCCTTAATGAAAGTGGTTGGAATAAAACAAGGTAAGAAGACACATGGATTTTCGCCCCATTGGCCAAAGTTGGACAAATTCCCCCACATCCTCATCCTTGGGAAAATCATGCCCCTTTCTCATTTTAGTTTCCGCGATCGTAGCTGGTTGGGTTCATTTAATTAATTATAGATGCATATTTACATGATGACCAACATAATATATGCCGCATGCCCCGATATGCCATCGGTGACAATTTCAATCCAAAACATAGCATAACCGATCAATTGTGGGGCCTTGGCCTTTAGCTCCGCACCATGATCATTACAATATATACATCATATGCATCTAATGCAACGGGTTCAAACCAGGGGTGTGACAACTTAGTTCTGATCATGTAGGAACCAATCCTACAATCACATCAGAATGGCTCAGCACTCATATCTGACATAGAAGAAACCAATCCTCTCACCATGACAGAATGGCTCAGCCCTTACATCTGACTATGGAAGGAACCAATCCTCTCACCATGTCAGAATGGCTTTGGGTCTCATCATTTCCCTTTGGAGGAAACCTCAATCTGGAGAACACCCAGCTTCTCCCTGAAGTACTCAAACTTCACCCTAGACAATGGCTTCATCAACACATCAACTATTTGTTCCTCCGTCGCAACATACTGGAGCTTCACTGCTCCCCTCTACACCATATCCTTGATTTAGTGATACTTGATCTCGATATGTGTTGACTTGTCAAGGAACACTGGATTCTCTGACAACTTTATGAAACTTTGGTTGTCACAATGTATACAAGTAGCATCCATCTGGATATCAAATATATCAGACAGTATCTTCCGTAGCCATACTGCCTCACAATTAGCTGAACAAGCTGCGACATACTCTGCTTCAACTGTAATCAGTGCCACACAAGATTGCTTCCTACTAAACCAAGAGATCACACTTGATCCCATACTGAAGCAACACCCTGAAGTTCTCTTCCTATCGATGGCAATGCCTTCCCAATCCGAATCAACATAACCCTCTAGGTTTATCTTCTGATTCACCTCGTACTTGAGCCCATAATCAATTGTACCCCTCAGGTACCTTAGAATATTCTTTGCAGCAATCAAGTGAACATGTCTCGGATCTGTCAAGAAATGGCTCAAGGTGTTCATAGCAAAGAAAATGTTTGATCTCATGTTCGTCAGGTACATCAAGGACCCAATCATCTGACAATACATCGTAGCATCAACCGTCTCTGATGAAGTATCACTCAATAGCTTCAGGTTCGATGCCATAGGTGTGGTCATGGCCTTGCAGTCCATCATCCCAAACCTCTTCAGTATCTCTACTACATACTTCCCTTGTCTGAGGGAGATTCCATCCGCATTCTTCCACACCTCCATGCCTAGAAAATAATGCATCATACCCAAGTCCTTCATTTCTAAATCGGCAGCAAGCTTTCTCTTCGTATTAGTAATCAACCCATCCATACTTGTTACAAACATATCATCTACATACAGTAGTACCATCACTGGGTTTCCATCTTCAACCTTGTAGTAAAGGTTGGAATCTGCTTTACTTTTGGTAAAGCCCAAACTGGAGAGAAAGCTGTCAATTTTGATGGACCATGTCCTGGGTGCCTGTTTCAAACCGTACAGAGCTTTCTTCAATCTGCACACATGAGACTCCCTATCATGTGTCTCAAAACCAAGTGGTTGTTCTACATACACTTCCTCTTCCACTACACCATTCAAGAAAGCAGTCTTGACATCCATTTGGTGTATCTTCCATTTCATTACTGCAGCCAGAGCAAGTATGATCTGATGGAAGTGTATCTGGCTACAGGTGCAAAGGTTTCTTCATAGTCTATTCCTTCTTTCTAAGAGAAACCACGAGCCACGAATCTTGCCTTATATTTCTCTATGCTACCATCTGTAGCATGCTTGATCTTGTAGATCCATTTGGAAGTTACAACCGACTTCCCTTCTGGTATTGGGACAATATCCTAAACATCATTCTTCATGATCGATTGATACTCTTCGATCATAGCATCCTTCCATTCTTTTCGTTCTGTCGCTTCTTCATAATTGGAAGGTTCTTCATTGATAAAGTCACATAGTAAAGCTACATATCCGGGGCAGGATCTAGTTCTTTTTCTTTCTCTGTGATTCTCTTCTGGAGCCCCATATCTTTCCACAACTTGGATAATTTCTTGTACCTAAGTAGGTTTCCTCTTGTGAGGATTCTTCTCCTGAGGTGGATCTACAGGTCTTTGTGGTTCTTCAAATTCTCGATCTTCTTCTTGAGTCTCTTCATTCATGGTTGTATCATGAATTCTGGGTGCTTCTGCTTCTTCAGGTTCTTCAATGGGTCTCTTTCTGTATTTGTTGGAAGTTGTGTCTTCATCAAATGTCACATCCCTACTGATGTCGATATTCTTGAATCCTGGGAAATATATTCCGTAAACCTTCGAGCTTTCAGAGTATCCCACAAATATACCCTTCTTTCCTGAAGGATCTAGTTTTTTTCTCTTCTCTTTTGGAATGTGTATGTACACTGGACAGCCGAATATTCTAAGATGGCTGACTTCTGGTTTCTTGTTGGAAAATACTTCTTCATGTGTCTTATTCTCGAGTACTCTGTGTGGAGTATGGTTCTGTACATACACCGTTGTTCTAGTAGCTTCTGCCCATAAATTCATGGGAATATCTTGATCATGAAGCATTGCTCTTGCAGCTTCCATGATAGTTCTATTCTTCCTTTCTACAACCCCATTTTTTTGTGGATTATATGGAGTAGATAAATCCCTCTTAATCCCTGATTCTTTGCATAAGTCTTTGAATTCACTTGATGTGAATTCTCCACCATTATCTGATCGAAAGGTCTTGATCTTCTTTTCTGTGTGGTTCTTGATCAAGGCTTTGAATTCCTTGAACTTGCTGAAAACTTTGTCTTTGTTCTTCATGAAGTAAATCCATGTCTTCCTAGAAAATTCATCAATGAAAGAAACATATTATACATACCCACTTAGTGAACTTGATGACATTGGTCCACATACATCGGAGTGGATGATTTCCAAGATTCCTTTTGCCTTGCTCTCGCTACTTGAAAATGTCTTCTATGTATTCTTTCCTTTCGCACATCCTTTACAGACCCCTTCATGTTTTGCTTGAATTTCTGGAAGACCTTCAACAGCTTTTCTTGCAAGTGGTAGTGCTCTGTAATGCACATGTGCAAGCCTTCTATGCCAAATTTCATTTGGCTCTACTATGTTGTGCACCAAAGCTTGTTCCAGATGGCCCTTCAATTTGTATAATCCTCCTTCTTGTTCTCCAATCACTATTGCATCATCAATAGTCTTTCCTCTTGACCACATCAGGACTTGGCCATCTACAAATGCAACCCTCATGCCTTTTGCATCCAATGCTGATATGGATAGAAGATTCTTCTTTATTCCTAGTACAAACAAGACATCCTTCATTTTCATAGACTTTCCGGAGTCTAGCTTGTAGGAGGATTCACCACTACCTTTTATGGGATATTGGTAGTCATCCCAAAGTTTCACCTTATGGGGTGAATTATGTTTGAATAGTTTCTCAAAGGATTCCTTGAAACCTATCATGTGTTTGGAATCCCCACTGTCGATAAGCCAATCTTTGCTTCCATGAGTGACAGTTCCCGTGAGAGCGGAGATCAAAACATATTCATCTTCACTTTCTTATTTTACTCTCTTCCGGGGAGGATCATCATCCTCAGCAGTGTGAGCATGATGTCTTATTTTGGAGTTCTTCTTCTTCTTGGATCCATTCTTATTCATGGGACAATTTCTAGCAAAGTGTCCTATTTCATCGCATGTATAACATCTAAGTTTAGATGGATCCCTTCTTACAGGATTGTTTTTCTGATGAGAATGCTTACCTTGGTGATGATGATTTTTCCTTCTTCCTTTACTAGAGTGTACTGTGAGAGCTTGATCTTCACTTCCCATCTTTTTTTCTTGAGATGCTATCCGAGCTTCTTCTTGTGAAGTGAACATTCTTCCCACAATCTACTAAACTTGACTAACTTCTTCCTAGCACAGATTCCTTGGATGAAAGAATCCCATGACCTAGGGAGGCCATTCAAGGTTGTCATCACAATTTTTGCATTCTTCATTTCTTCATCTACTTCTTCTAGCTGTTCTTTGAACTGGGAAACCCTTGTGAAGTATGACTGGATGGTCTCCTCATTCTGGATCTTGACATTCTTAAACTAGTTCCTTAGAGTCATCTTCTGATTGATGTTCTTCCCTTCAAACAATTTGGTTAGGGCATCAAACATGGCTTTAGGTGTCTTGAGGGAGGACACCTGTGGCATGAGGTGATCCTTGATAGAATCAGCAATGATCCTCTTTTCCATAACCAACTTCTTCTTATGTAAGGCCTTCACCTCATCTCCCTTTGGAACTGGAACCTCCTCATGGATGTAGGAGCCCAACTCATTTTCTTCCAGTACCAGGGAGATCCTATACTTCCAGACTCGAAAGTTATCACCTCCCTCAAGCTTTTCATCAAGATTGGTATGATGAGACATCTTAACTGAGAACCTCAAATGGAAATACAAAAGATTTAGATCTTACCAGTTCAAGATGTCGGATCTGAACTTGGAGCTGAAATCCTGCAGTGCTGGTTCAGGAGCATATTAGGGTTTTGTTTTTCCAGAGTTCTATCCAACCAAATGATTTGAATTTGATCCCTAACTTCTATTTTGGGGAGGAGATCAATCCAAGCCTGGGCTCACTGAAAAATTCCACTTCTGTGAAAAATCCCTAATTTTCAGCAGTAGTGTCGGGTCCAAAACTGAACAACCTCATAATTGGATTCTGCTTCGACAGAAAGATGCACCCTAGGGAGGAGATTTATTCCACCCTACTTTTACTGAAAATCTATGGAGAGAGATCCACAAAGTAGGAAGCCCTAGTTTCCGCAACTACACAGTGTCTTGTTCTCAGGTTAGCTCTGATACCATGTTAGATTTTTAACATTAAGCTAGCATAACATTAGGATCTTTAACTAAGAGAACAACAAGCACAGCAATCAAACACAAGAGACAATGAACACAGGGTTTTTATTCAGGGAAACCATAAATGGAGAAAACCCCTCAACTTCCTCAAATATAGAATCAACACCAAAAGTGAAACCCCAAAAACAGTAAGATGATCTCCCAACAGCAGTAACCTCTTTCTTCCTTCCCCCGGTGTCTTTCTCTTCCTCAGCTATGCGCTACAACTAAGTGTGAGGGAGTGTGTGATAAATAGAGAGGCTATCTCTCTATTTATACTAATTCCCAACTTGACTAAACCCAACTAGGGCCTACTTCACTAGGTGAGTCTAATAACCCTAGTGCCCTGGAACTGCGGGGACTTTAACCCTTAGACAATAGGAGGGTTACCCACCTTGAATTGACATGACTTGTTTACATTATATAAACTCCCGATAAAAACCTCGGGGCATGACATGACTCAAGTACATTACAAATACATCCCGGAATAAACATTGGGTTACAATACATAAGAAATAAAAGTGAATACATTCCGAAGTTACAATTACATCAACAAAGTTCTGGAATTTACACAGCAAGTCTCATGGAGAGGATATGCATCTAATTACAACATAGATTCCAGACTTGATTACAACAAAAGACTCAGACCTTAACACATCATGTCATGCAAAATAACTCCCGAAGTTGTACTCTCAACAAATGACAGGTCAGCATTGGTGTTAAGTATTCGCATATCTTTTGAGGGTGCTTAATTGTGTTTAGGGTTGAGTATCATCTTTTTCTAGTCTTCACACTTGGTTACTGAGATATCTTGTTTAGTATTGTAAGTTCATAGCCTTAACAAAATCTAACCTTCTCTCTCTCAAGGTATGTTAACTATTTCTCTGGTAACTTGTCATTTCAATGACAACTTCTCAACCTAAAATTATATGAGTATAAGACTAATCCAAACTATTCTAGAGTAGCATTATTATTTGTTAAATGGTATTGCTAATTCTACTTTATTTCTTGTACATTGCTACTAATCTTTTCATTAGTTATAATATTGTTACTATTCATTGTAATTGGTAAATCATCTCAATGACCAACTCTAACATAGTTGAAATAGATTAAAAAAAAAATTGAAGTGTATTGCAGCAATATTGTTATGTTTTAGTTTTGTTTTATGCATCAAAGTATAAAAGTTCAATTTGCTTATATCAAAACCTAACCTAACCAAAACTTTAACACTGGAACCTCCTCAATGACATACTTATCCAAGTCATTCTCTTTTAGAATAAGAGAGATTATATACTTCCATGCTCAGAAGTTGTCAGCCCCTTCAAGCTTATCCTCATGCTTGGTGTGATTCATCATTTTGACATGAGGAACTCAAATGGAAATAGAAAGGAAATAGATCTTACCAATTTGAGATGCTTAAACTGCTTCTTGACTTGGTTCACCTAGGGTTTGACTAAAAAACCCTAATTTTTAAAACTTGAATTCTTGAAATTATGTCTTGGATAGAAAGATGTGCCTCCTTGAGGCAAGTTTCCTAATGAGGTCATTTTCCAAATTCTATGGAAAGAATATCCAAAGACTTGATGCCCTAGTTCCTTCTCCTAGTGTCTCGCGATGTCCTGCAATCAAAAATTGAAAGTTATCCAAACTAGAATCTTTCTCCACTAAAAGATGTTCTTCCTTGAGGTGAGTCAGCCTAGCCCTATATTCTAGAAACTTTGCGGAGAAAAGTGTCCGACCTTGGAATCCCTAGTTTTCACAGGTGCATAGTGCCTTCTTACAGGGTGGCTCTGATACCATGTTAGAGTTTGCACTTTAAATCAAATATGTTAGATCTTTAATCTAATCACTAGGATCACTGAAAGATAAACAAGCACGACATAAAAGAGAGACACAAAGAATTTTATCCTAGGAAACCATGAGGGAGAAAACCTGACAACTTCTTCTATACATATTCGTCACTTAGTACAATTTTGAATAAATATAGAAAACCCAAAGATAAGATGAATTATGTGGCTTCTTCTTCTTCCCCGACGAACTTGTCTTTCTCTCTCTTGGAGCAAACTTGCTTGTAATTGTTGTGTGTCCAAATGAGGGAGAGTGCCTCCCTATTTATATTCTTCAGTTGTGTGACCTAAGACCCAACATGGCCAACTTCTTAGCCTCACTTGGTTGAATTCTCCTTGTAAGACTCGAAAATACATTTTATAATATTTCTCTTGGGGACTATTGTCTCGACTTACAACGAAGGTTTTACCTTGACTCTTGCATGACCAATTACATTAATGACATCTCTGGTCGGAGAAAAAACATCTCCAAAAGGAGGAATAACAAAAGTATGTAATAATAATAATAATAATACAAAGAATATCTTCTGAATTTACATTTACAACAACAGAAGGGTCATCCAACTTCAACTCTTGGAAGGATAGGATCTTGGCTACCCTAGAGGAAAATGATCTTGATGATTTAGTCATAAATGTTGTACAGGAACCTACAACAAATGTAGGTCGAGAAACATTCAAGAGTTAGCAATCCAAAGCAATAATAATCATCTATGATTCGATCAAGGACAATTTTACGCATGTCATAACCCCATTTAATACTGATAAAGAATGCTTTGACACCTTTACAAATCTATATGAGAAGAAATCTCCCAATTAAAAAAGGGTCCTGAAGAATAAGCTTTGTACTTTGAAGTTGGAAAATTATGATGGTGTGGCTTCTTTCTTCACTAAGATCTCTTAGCTAAGGGATCAACTCTTATTTATTGGTGTTACAGTAGATGATGATGATCTTGTTCAAATTGTGATTAATGGTATTCCAAGTTAATGGAAGACATTCCTATCTACTATAAATGGTCGTGAATTCCAACCAAATTTTGAAATATTATGGAATGATTGCTTACAAGAAGAAGGAAGAATCCAAAGCAGGAATGGTGGCTCTAAGGAAATAAATCTTGCTCTTGCTACCAAGACAAGGAAAGGCAAGAAGTTATTTCATCAAAAGAACAAGGAAAAAAATCCCCAAGGTAAGCACATTGATTTGTCAAAGATAAAAAATTTCAATTCTCACAAGATGGGACATTATGCCAGGGATTATAAAAAGAAAATGAGAAAGTTCAAAGGGAAATTCCATGCATCTGTTGTTGTAGAAGAAGAAGCAAAGAGAAAGAAAACTAGATCTTCCAATAATCGAGAACCAAGGAAAGAGTACTATCTTGTTTCAACTCTCTCTAGTTCCATTTCCCAAAGTGTTGAGTCTTGGCTAGTGGACAGTGGAGCTTCCAGACATATGACATGATTCCAAGGGGCCCTTACAAACTTCAGAGAGAAGAATTTTTCTATTGAAGTGGAACTTGGAGATGATGCCACCTATGAAATTAAAGGAGTTGGTTCAGCCTCCTTTCAGTTACACTTAGGGAATGTCTTACATATCGATAAGATATTGTATGTTCCTTGCCTAAATAATAATATACTCTATGTTGCATTGTTAGAAGACAAATGTTACAGAATAATATTCATGGATAGAAAAGTTTTCCTATGGACAACAAATGAAGAGATGAGTTCATCCATGGTGATTGGAGTTCGAGAGGGATGCCTCTACAAGTCATCTGGCCATTCCATCTAGGCATTGGTCCACGATGCAATCAATCCATGTGAGTTATGGCGTCAAATTTTTGGACACCTTCATTACAGAGCCCTTCCTAGTCTAGAAAATATGGTAACATGTATGCCTGAATTTTCTCCTAAGATTGATGGTGTTTATAAAGGTTGCGCTCTTGGTAAGAATGCAAAGAAATGTTTTCCTAAGGATAGTAGTAGACCTAAACGGATTTGGACTTAATTTATTCAAATATATGCGGACCGATGATTGTGACTTCTATGATTGGTTGTTTATATTATGTACTTTTTATAGATGATTGCTCTGGCAAAACTTTAGATCTACTTCCTAAAGACTAAGAAAGAAACTTTTGATAAGTTCAAAGAGTTCAAGTTACTGATTGAAAACTAGACAAGAAGGTACATTCATATCTTGAGTTCAGATAATGGGGGTGAGTTTGAATCTCATCATTTCGATGATCTCTGTCGAGAAGCAGGGATTAAGAGGGAGATAATTTTACCTTACAACCCTCAAAAAAATGGGGTTGCAAAAAGAAAGAACATGACAATATGCGAAGCTGCCAAAGCCATGTTATGTGATCGGGATATTCCTCTATCCCTATGAGCTAATCCTGCCAGTAATTTTGTATACATTCATAACAAAATCCTCATGCTATTTTTGGGGAAAACATTCCGAAGGAAATATTTACAGGAAAGAAACTAGCAGTTGATCACATGAGGATTTTTGGAGCTCCAATCTACATCCATGTTCCAAAAGAAAAGAAAAGAAAATTGGATCCTTCCGAAAAGAAATGGTTACAGTGAAAACTCAAAATCCTATCGTAACTATGTTTTTGGTCAGAGATACATTGAGGTCACTAAAGACGTTATATTTCATGAAGAATATGCCTTCCATCATTCTAGAGAGATTCCAAATGATTCAGAAACTTATCCTTTAAAAAGTCCAGATTCTCCTCATTCAGATGATCAGAGGGACAAGGACAATGAGCCTTCAATTCCAGACGCTTCCACAGCATAGAAAGAAGCCTCAGAGGTACTCTAGTCTTATAACTCAACCAAGCCACATCATCAATGCATAGTTTTACACCTATGAGAAAGCAAACATACAACAGGTAAGGAAAGATGCAATGGTAAAAGGATACAACTATATTATGAAAAATGATGCATGGGAAGTGGTCCCGAGACCAAATGGGAAGTATATAGTGACTTATAAATGGATTTACAAAATCAAACATGTTGTTTATGGAAGTATTGAAAAATATAAAGAAAGATAAGTGGCTCACGGTTTCTCTCAAAAGAAAGGTATAGATTATGATGAAACATTTTCTCCAATTGTCAGATACATCTCCATCAGAATGATTACCTCCCTCACTACAGTTCAATTATGGAAACTTGTAATGTCTCTTTTTTAGAATTTTATTAAAATGACCAATTTTTCACTTTTTCCCCTAATTTGACCTTTGACTAATTTTGATGTATAGGTCTCCAAATTCGTCCAAATGCTCCCAAATATTCATAGAAGGTATATGAATAATATTAAGGTTTGAATATGACATTCAGGGAATATTTATGACCCTCTAAAGGATTCCACAAACTTGTTTAATATTCTGGTCGAGGTAGGAGTTTTGACTAGTAATTTGGGGTTCTAATTCCCCCACAATGAATACTGAAGATGGCTTCCCAAATGCACTCAAGCCAACTAGAATTTCTGAATGGAAGAAGGATACATGTAAATTAAATAAATATAAACTCATATGCATAACCATTCAGCTTTTAATGTCGGCTATAAGTCCCTTAAATCAGATGCAAAAAGACTAGTTTCAACCTTGGGGGAAATGATAGGAAAACTTCTCCAAATGCTATGAAACTCAATAAAATAACTCCAAATGATTATGTACTAAACATTAAACTCATATAATCCATCAATAACATTCCATTCATCCATAAACCATCAGTATTTTACTTATCCATTCGAATCTATCAATGCTATATTGGTTCGAAACAGTGTAGTGGGGAAATGGCACTGTTTCTTCATTGTTTAACATTTATACATGAAATATTTTGGGTATTTTGACCTGATATTATTATTAACTTTTAAATACATAAATATCAGTCCATTCATCCATAAACTATCAGTATTTTACCTATCCATTCGAATCCATGAACATTACATTGGTTCACAACAAGATAGTGGGGAAATGACATTATTTCTTCGTTGATTAACATTTTTACATGAAATATTTCAGTATTTCGACATGAGAATCTTCTGAAATTGAGATAAAAAAGAATTTACACTATAATATAAAATAATTTGGCATTATAATCTTCCCCAAAGAGATCAATATCTCACCCCAAGCGCAATCCCTCCATGAGCAAGAATATGCAATAAAGACTGGAAATGGTTGAGAGAAAGTGCTGCAATAGAAGGAACCACGAGATGCTATTTAGCTTACACCTACAAATACAACTCCATTAAATATCCATGAAAGACCTCAGTGACCTCTCCAAACACCAACTTAGATGGGAATCTTTCACCCTCGAAATTGGCCAAGGCAAGAAACTAGTCATCCACTAGCTCTCTCAATTCACAAATGCAATTTTATCAAATGATCAAAAACTCCTATATTAGTTGATTTATGTATTTTATAAAAATCCTTATAATTATAAGGTTTCCAATTCATCCACAAAATAAATCCAATTCGAATTACGGTGTGTGGTCATGATTTTCCATGTGTCATCCCTTTCATAGCCTTCCATCTTCCCTCAATTCAAGTAGGAGCCCATTGAGCTTCCCCAACTCACATGAGCGCCCTCTTGGATGCTCTATTTTGACCTGACATGTCAGATATGTTATATGTCAGCCTTCAGATCTGATCTGTGTCATAGGTGTCATAGCATTTTCATCATTGTTGTCACAGAGCTAGGGAATCTAGTCCAAGTGTCTCACGAACTCCAAGATGCCTCTTCCTCTTCCATGGGAGTTACTATTCCACTCCAATTCAACCTGAATTGATTCATTCCAAGTATATTGACCTTCCAAATAATCCCAAAACCCTTGGGCTTCTTATGGATTCGAAATGACAAGAGGAGGATGTCATGTGACATAGAAAATCTAGCTTGTGTGGGTCCCACATCCTCCATGTGTCTTCATAATCAATTTCCACTTTTATTTTTTCTTGTATTTATTTATTTATCTCCTTTATTAAATATTAATTCCAGTCTAATTCTCAAACATCATTGCTTGTCCCTCTTATTCCAAATCCCAAATCTTCCACCCACAACCTAGGAAACTAGTAATTTTCCTCCTTGGAAATTATTTCACCCTTAGCATCAATTTGAAAAAATATCATCAATATGGAAAATGTGATTAGGCCATTGTGACCCAATGCAAAATTTGGGACATGACAAATCGTCCCTTCCCAATATTGCTTGTCCTCAAGCAATTTCAAAGATGGGTGTTGAAGAACCTGCGTTCTGTATGATTCTTTGAAGTTGCCACTAAGTTTCCCAACTTGAGTCTTTGAGACTCCATGAAGGATTTAGAGAGGAACAAAAATTCTTGATGTTGCACTACTCTATTTAAAATCAATTTATTAAGTGGGGAATCCATATCCCATACTGCTTGTTTCCCAAAAAAATTGAAATCAATGGGACTAAAAACTATCCCAAGGTCCTATTGCTTGTATTGCACTCCAACAATTAAGAGGGCTCTCCAACCCATACCATTAGGAAAGAGAATTTTGGGATCCCATTTTATTTTATGCATCCTTCCAAACATCATGAGTACATAATATATATCATCAAAGTACCTAACAACATAATAAAAAAGTACATCAAGGAGGTTCCTCGTCAAAAAATCATGAAAGTACTTATACTCCAAGTAAGTAGACCACCCTTTGCCAAGTGCATACAAGCTTCAAGTGACCAATAAAATCTGATCCAATGACATAGGTGAGGATCCCATGTCCTATAATTCTGCTCCAAAAGGATGTGATATGCATCTAATATTCATCAATGTATTCTTTCATCCAAGAAGTGAATGAAGAATCTCCACTCAAATCTGAACCAAATAATGAGCAAAAAAAACAAGGAGACTTCAAATAACTCAAATAAGTCTCACCCATACATCCATGAATGAGAGAATCATAAATATATAACAAAGTATGTGGCTGGAAACAAAAATTATCTCCAATCATAAATCCATTCACCCCAATGTTGGATGAAGTTCCTCCAACATCAAATGAACCAAGTGTTGAGCAAGAAAAACCATGAGTTTTCAAGTGACTCAAACGCATATCATAGGTGCATCCATGTAGATATGCATCATCATAAAGTAACAAAGGATTATTTTTCAAATGTGAATAAGAATTTTCTCCAACCATGTCATCATAAAAAGTAAATCTAGGAGTTCCAAACTCCTCATGTGGCACCATCAAAAATAACCCTTTCACCCATACTTCATTGAGACTAATGCTACAAAACATGGAATTTTAGGATGTAGGAGAGTGAACTAACTCACCCAAATGATCAAAAAGTTCAGAAGTTTCATCATGGGAAGGATCCATGTGGGTAGTATCATGCAGCTCCTTCAAAAGTGTGAAACCTTTGTCATAAATGGGTTCCAATGTAGAGGAATCGTGCTCTTCTTTAAAGATTGCATAACTTTCATCAAAATACAATTCAAGTTCCTCTTCCACCATATCAAGTGTTTGGATCTCTTCAAGTTCATCTTCAAACACATCAAGAACATTCAAATTTCCTCATTTCTCATGATCCACCATGTAATGAGAATCCTCCCAACAATTTACCATTTGACAATCTGAAACATAGGAGGAAAAACATGTGACTTGCAAATTTTCAAGAAGTTGCTCATTTTGAATTGTGAGCTTATGATTATCATCATTATTCTTCAAGTATGCATAATGTAACAATTCATTAAGCTCAAACAAATTGTTTCTATCTAAAAGCAAAGGCACGAAATTACCTTTGATGTGGCAAATTGCTCTTTGATGTTAGATTTTTAGTGTTTAAGCAATATGATCTTAGGATCTTATATGAGAGAATAACATGCACAGTAATCAATCACAAGAGAAAATAGACACAAATATTTTCCTTGGGGAAACCATAAAGGAGAAAACCCGTAACTTCCTCAGAGATAGAATGAGCACCAATGGCAGCAGTAAAACCCAAAGAAAGATGATATCCAACAGTTGTTCTCTCTCTCACTTGTCTGAACTCATCTTCTCTCACCTATGCGCTATAGTTGGGTGAGTGTGTGTGTAAAATAGAGAGGCTCAGTCTCTATTTATACTAGTTTCCGACTTGACAATAACTTACCAGGGTTGAATTCTCTAGGATATTCTAGTAACCCTAGTTCCCCACAACTGTGGGGTCTTTACCTGTTAGATTTTTATCATTTAAGCAATATGATCTTAGGATCTTATCTAAGAGAATAACATGCACATAAATAAACACAAGAGACAAGAGACACAGAATTTTCCTCGGGGAAACCATAAAGGAGAAAACCCTACAACTTCCTCAGAGATAGAATGAGCACCAATGGCAGCAGTAAAACCTGAAAACATAAAGATGATCTCCACAGCTTCTCTCTCTCTCTCTCTCAATTAAAAGAACTACTTCTCTCTCACTCATATGCCCCAATGAGTGAGTGTGTGTGTGATAAATAGAGAGTCTCACTCTCTATTTATATTATTTCGTTCACTTTATTTCCACTCCAACATGTCGCCCTCACTTAACAATTACTTACTAGGGCTGACATCTCTAGAAGAGTCTAATAACCCTAGTGCCCCACAAGTTGTGGGGACTTTTCCCTTTAATAAACAAGGAGGATTAACCTTGACTTAGATGGTTGGAACTATTGCCCCAACTTACAATAACTCCCCTATGGATGACTTCTCTAGGATAGTCTAATAACCCTATGGCCCCACAACTGCGGGGACTTTAACCCTTGATCAATAAGGAGGATTACCTAGAATTACTTTACATGAATTGTTTACATTACAGATACTTCCCAAAATAAACATCGGGGTACAATACATAAAATATACAAGTGAATACATTCCGAGGTTACAAATACATCAACACTCCCTCTTAACTAGGAAGGTATTCTCTCGACACAATTTATCAGCACAAGTCTTCTTCTCTGTATCATCTCGATCATCATCAAGTCATCTTCATATTCAAGTCATATTTATCGTCAAGTCATCTTCATCAAGTATGGATCATCACTGGATCTGGATCATCACTGGATCATCATCAAGTCTGGATCATCACTTGATCTGGAGCATCATTGGATCATCATTAAGTCTAGATCATCACTTGATCTAGAGCATCATTGGATCATCATCAAGTCTGGATCATTACTTGATATGGATCATCATCAAGTCTAGATCTTCACTTGATCTGGATCATCATCATCTTTTCTTCCGNATTCTTCTCATCACAGGAAGTTCTACAGAGCCAGCCCTTTTTCATGCTGGTTGTAGGCCTAGCCTCCATGTAGGTCTTCTTCAGTGCTTATATCTGACCCTAAGTTAGAATGGCCCACCCATCACTTACATATAACGTCATCTTGTCAAAAAGGCATGCCCATCTCTCACATTTGACCTCATCTTGTCAAAAAGGCCCAGCACTCACATCTGACAATGTGTAAACACATCGCGCTAGAAAGGATCTGCACTTATATCCAACCATGTGAGAACACACTGCATCGAAATGGCTCTGCACTTATATCCGACCATGTGAGAACACACTACATCGGAATGGCTCTCAGTCCCAGACTGAGTATTCCTGGTAATTGGCCAGGTTCCTCCATTCTCCCAAAGAATGGTATTTAGCACTTATATCTGACCATGTGTAAACACATCGCGCCAGAATGGCTCTGCACTTATATATGACCATGTGTAAACACATCGCACTAGAATGGCTCTACACTTACATCTGACCATGTGTAAACACATCGTGCCAAAATGACTCTGCACTTACATCTGACCATGTGTAAACACATCGCACCATAATGGCTCTGCACTTACATCTAACCATGTGTAAACACATCGTGCCTAAATGGCTCTCAGTCCCAGATTGAGTATTCCTGGTAACTGACCAAGTACCTCCATTCTCCCAGAGAATGGAATTCAGCACTTATATCTGATCATGTAGGAACCAATCCTATAGTCACATCAGAATGGCTCAGCACTCACATCTGACATGGAAGGAACCAATCCTCTCACCATGACAGAATGGCTCAGCCCTTACATCTGACCATGGAAGGAACCAATCCTCTCACCATATCAGAATGGATCACATACTCATCACTTCCCCTTAGAAGGAACCTCAATCTGGAGAACACCAAGCTTCTCCCTGAAGTAATCAAACTTCACTCTGGCCAATGGCTTCATCAACACATCAGCTATCTGTTCGTCTGTCGCAACCTATTGGAGCTTCACTGCTCCTCTCTGCACCATATTCCTAATATAGTGATATTTGATCTCGATATGCTTCGACTTTTCATGGAACACCAGGTTCTCAAACAACTTCACACAACTCTGTTTGTCGCAATATATACAAGTAGCATCCAACTGGAGATCAAATAAATCAGACAATAGCTTCCTTAGCCATACTACCTCACAACTAGTTGAACAAGCTGCGACATACTTTTCTTCAGTTGTACTCAGTGTCACACAGGACTGCTTCTTGCTAAACCAAGAGATCACACCTGATCCCATATTGAAGCAGCATCCTGAAGTGCTCTTCCTATCGATGTCACTTCCTGCCCAATCTGAATCAACATAACCCTCCAGGTTAATGTTTTGATTCACCTCGTACTTGAGCCCATAATAAACTGTACCTTTCAGGTACCTCAGAATATGCTTTGCAGCAATCAAGTGAACATGTCTCGGATCTTTCAGGAATTCGCTCAAGGTGTTCACAATAAAGCACATATCTAATCTCGTATTCACCAGGTACATCAAGGACCCAATCATCTGATGATACATCGTAGCATCAACCACTTCTGATGAAGCATCACTCAATAGCTTCAGGTTTGATGCCATAGGTGTTTTCATGGCCTTGCAGTCCATCATCCTGAACCTCTTCAGGATCTCTACTACATACTTCCCTTGTCCACACCTCCATGCCTATAATGTAGTACATCATCCCCAAGTCCTTCATCTCGAACTCAGCAGCAAGTCTTCTTCTTGTAAATTTAATGAGTTCCTCTTTTATGTCAGGAGCAAGTCATTGACATATAACAGGAGCATCATTGGTCTTCCACCTTCAACCTTGAAGCAAAGGTTGGAATCCAATTTACTCTCGGTAAAGCCTGGACTCATCAGTAAGCTGTCCATCTTGTTGTATCATGTCGAACCTCAAGATCTTCTATAGTCACTCCCTCTGAAGTGGAGCACCATTCTCCCTCTGTCATTTGTACTCTATGCATTGAAACATTCTGTACTAGAGTGACAAGTAGCTTCCTCTGCTACTATTCTTCTATGTATCCATCTGGGTTCAGTAGATACCAAGATCCTCTATATTGAAAATGTCCTTCTCGCACCTATCTATGAGCTTTTCATCCTCTATAGGATTTCATCTTCAACCTTGTAGCAAAGGTTAATATCTTCATCACTCTAGGTGATCTTCAAGCTCCTCAAGTATGTGTTATCTCATTGGTGTCTTCTGAGCTCATACAAGGCCTTCTTTTATTTGCACATATGATTTTGCTTATCATGTGTCTTAACTTCTAGTGGATGAAAATGTCTCTTCATAGTTTATTCCTTCTTTCCGTGAGAAGCCTCGTGCTACGAATCTTGCCTTGTATCCCACGATGTTTCCATCTACTGCATGATGGAACTATGAACTTCTCTTCAGGTCTCGATACTGCATCCTAGACATCATTCTTCTTGAACTGGTCTTCCCTTTCTTTTTGGTTACTTCTTCATAGCTGGAAGGTTCTGCATCAATGATGTCGTTGCATTCATCATATTATTCTTCATCTTGAACTGTTGTCACTTTTTCTTCGAAACAAGTCTCAGCGATCTTTCCTATAAGTCAAATGCATTTGTATGGTTAGAAACATTTCATAAGGCATATTCATAATGGAAAACTATTATGCATAAATATATGATCATGCAACTATTTTATCCAATACAACATTCATCCATATCTCATGGAAACTTTCTAGATGCCTTCCATCTCTACCAAGAAAACATTGAGATTGTGCACTAATCCAATATGTCAGCAAAGAGGTTTCATTCTAGATATAAGTAGCAATGGAGAATTGTATAGCACCATGAGCTACTTACCCATTAGATGCATATTAGTAGTATAATGTCATTAATGCACACATTCTATCATGCATAATACATCAACTGAATATAAGCAAATGCATAACAAAACAATATCATGAAATGACAATTGAATACTCATCTCTATTTGTTTCGTGGATAGACTCCTTGAGCCTTCAACTTCATCATATTCTTCATTCATCATTTCTTATCGAAATGCTAAGATGGATAAGAGTTTCTTCAAGAGTTGAGTCCTTCATATTTCCTCATCGCTTGAGGGATCTTCTTTGGATGGTGAGAGCTTGATCTTCAGTTTCTCCCATCTTCTCTTTTCTTATTATGAGTCGAGCTTCTTTTTCTTGTGTGCACTCTTCCCAGAGTCTACTGAACGTAATCACTTCCTTTAGGCACACATTCCTTGAATGAATGAATCCCATGATCTTGGGAGGCCATTCAAGGTGGTTATCACCACTTCTGCATTCTCCACTTCTTTTTCTACCGCTTCAAGTTGTTATTTGATTTGAGATACCCTTGTAAAGTATAACTCCATGGTCTCTGCATTCTGGATCTTCACATTCTTCAACTGTTTTCTCAAAGTCATCTTCTGATTTATGTTCTTCTCTTCAAATATTTGGGTCAAGGAATCAAACATCTCTTTCGGTGTCTTTAGGGAAGACACTTGTGGTATAAGGTGATCCATGATTTAATCAACAATGATATTCTTGGCCTTGACCAAGTTCTTCTTGTGTAAGGATTTTAGCCTCATCTCCCTCTGGAACTGGAACCTCTCTACTTATGTAAGGTGTCCAATTCATTTTCTTCAGAGAGATCATATAATTCCATGCTTGGAATTTGTCAACTTCACCCAGCTTATCATCAAGCTAATGTGATAGATCACTTTGAAATGAGAACCTCAAATGAAAATAGCAAAGGATTAGATCTTACCGATTTGAGGTGTCCGTCCTGGTTCCGGAGCTGGCTGATCTAGGGTTTGTCAGAGAAACCATAATTTTCAAAACTTGGAATGTTTCATATATGATTGGATAGAAATATATACCTCTTCAAGGTGAGTTGTCCAATGTACTCCTGTTCTGAAAACAGTGGAGGGAAGCTCCCGGAACAAGAAGCCCTAGTTTACCAATTTCTTCTACAGACATTCCTGTTACTGTTTCTGTGGTATCTCCGAAAGTACTACTCCTCTGTGTCTAAGATTTCATACTAAGGTATCCTCATCTATCCCTATTCCAACACCATAGGTTTCATCAGAATTGGTTTCACCAATTCAGACTATGAAAAATTTTCCAAGGTGACCTATTTCAGGACTATCCAGCATAGCGAAGTTGTACAGACTGCCACGTGTCACTGTTTCATCTTCTGGGTCTGAAACTTTTACCACAGAAAGTATAGTCCATTCCCTTTCTGGAACATCTTTATAAATTTCATTTGGGCCTTTTTAGCCTAAGATATAGCAATTTTCTCCATGTGTCCTGTTTAGGGATGAATCCTAGAAGGGGCTGGAACCCTAACTTGGAAGAATCGTATCTCCTAGAATATATCAAACATGAAGCTGAAACTTCGACACAGTGTACGTCAGGAATTTATCTTCAACATGTGAAATTTTTTACCCTTGAGACTTATTCAATCCCGAGATATAGTGAATGTACCAAAACTTATCAGTTTCATTATTTTAGGGTTTTTCAGGCCCGGGGTCAAACTAGGGTTTGAATTTCCTGGAGTTTCACCCAACCAAAAATCTCGACCCAGGTCTCTAAACTTCGATTTTGATGAGGAGAGAAATCCTATGCTAGGTTGACTCAAAAATTCTTCTGTAAAAATCCCTAATTTCCTGCACCAAAAACTGAAAATGCCCAGAATCGAATTCCGCTTCAACAAAAAGATGCGCCCGTCAATAGAGAGTCATCCTAGCATACTTTTGTTGATGGATTGTGGAGAGAGACCCAAAAAGTAAGAATCCCTAGCTTCTATAGCTGCATAATGTCTTCTTCTCAGGTTAGCTCTGACTCCATGTTATATTTTTATCATTTAAGAAATATGATCTTTGGATCTTATCTGAGAGAATAACATGCACAGCAGTAACCACAAGAGACAAGAGACAAAGAATTTTCCTTGGGGAAACCATAAAGGAGAAAACCCCGCAACTTCCTCAGAGATAGAATGAGCACCAATGGAAGTAGTAAAACCCAAAAACATAAAGATGATCTCTACAGTTTCTCTCTCTCTCTCTTTCTCTCACACACACACACACACTTGAGAGAACTACTTCTCTCTCATTCATGCACCCCAATGAGTGAGTGTGTGTGTGATAAATAGAGAGTCTCACTCTCTATTTATATTATTTAGTTCACTTTATTTCCACTCCAACATGTCAGCCTCACTTAACAATTACTTACTAGGGCCGACATCTCTAGGAGAGTCTAATAACCCCAGTGCTCGACAACTTGTGGGGACTTTTCCCTCTGATCAACAAGGAGGGTTAACCTTGACTTAGATGGTGGGGACTATTGCTCCGACTTACAATAACTACCCTAGGTCCAACTTCTCTAGGATAGTCTAATAACCCTAGGGACCCACAACTGCAGGGAATTTAACCCTTGATCAATAAGGAGGGTTACCCACAATGACTTTAGATGACTTGTTTACATTACAGATACTTCCTGGAATAAACATCGGGGTACAATACATAAAATATACAAGTGAATACATTCCAAAGTTACAAATACATCAACATTACCCCCCTGATCAATAAGGAGGGTTAACCTCAACTCAATTGTGGGGACTATTTCCCCGACTTACAATGGAGGGTTAACCTCATTGACTTTACATGACTTTATTATATTAATGACTCTCCCGATAGGAACATCGGGGACCAATGAAATACAATATATGAAATATACAAGTGAATACATTCCGAAGTTACAAATACATCAACACTCCCTTTTAAATAGGAAGGTATTCTCTAGACATAATTCATTAGCACAAATCTTCTTCAATGGATCATCATCAAAGCTGGATCATCATCAAAGTTGGATCATCACTAGATCATCATCATCACTGCTTCTGTTATCTCAATCAAATGGTGCTATCTCTCAATTATACTTGTCATAGGAAGTTCTACAGATCCAGTCATTTTTCATGTTGGCTATAGGCCTAGCCTCCATGTAGGTCTTCATATTCTTCAGCACTTATATCTGACCATGGGAGGAACACATCCAACATCCATGTCAGAAAGGCACGCCGAACACTTACATCTGACCATGGGAGGAACACATCCAACATCCATGTCAGAAAGGCACGCCCAGTACTCACATCTAACCATGGGATGCCCAGCCTGTCACCATGTCAAAAAGGCCCAGCACTTACATTTGACCTAGTCAGAAAGGCCCAACACTCACATCCTCTAGCTTGGTAACTACCATCTGAGGAAAGTCACAGCACTTACATCCTCTAGCATGGTATCTACCATTCGAGCAAAGGCCCAGCACTTACATCTGACCCAGTCAGAAACGCCCATCACTTACATCTGACCTATTCAGAAAGTCTCAACACTTACATCCTCCGACATGGTAGGACACACCATCTACCATCCGAGGAAAGGCTCGGCACTTACATCTGACCATGGAAGGAACCAATCCTATCACCATGTCAGAAGGGATCTCCACTTACATCTGACCATGGGAGGCACTGCCTACCACCATGTCAAAAGGGCTCTGCACTTACATCTGACCATGGGAGTCCCTACCTACCACCATGTCAAAAGGGCTCACGAACTCATCACTTCCCCTTGGAAGGAACCTCGATCTAGAGAACACCCAGCTTCTCCCTGAAGTACTCAAACTTCAGTCTAGCTAATGGCTTGGTCAACACATCAGCTATCTTCTCATTTGTTGCAACATACTGAAGCTTCACTACTCCTCTATGCACCATATCCCTAATATAGTGATATTTTATCTCGATATGGTTTAACTTGTCATGGAACACCGGGTTCTCCGACAACTTCACACAACTCTAGGTGTCACAATATATACAAGTAGAATACAACTTGAGATAAGACAAATCGTATAGTAGCTTCCTTAGCCACATTGCCTCACAACTAGTCAAACAAGCTGTGACATACTCTGCTTCGACTGTACTTAGTGCCACACAGGATTTCTTCCTGCTAAACCAAGAGATCACACCTGATCCCATACTGAAGCAACACCTTGAAGTGCTCTTCCTATCAATGGCACTGCCTGCCCAATCTGAATCAATATAACCCTCTAGGTTAATATTCTGATTTGCCTCATACTTGAGCCCATAATCAACTGTACCCTTTAGGTACCTCAAAATATTCTTTGCAGCAATGAGGTGAACATGTCTAGGATCTGTTAGGAACTTTCTTAATGTGTTCACGGCAAAGCAAATATTTGGTCTTGTATTTGTCAAGTACATCAAGGACCCAATTATCTGACGATACATCATAGCATCAACCAACTCTAATGAAGCATCACTCAATAGCTTCAGGTCCAATGCCATAGGTGTGGTCATGGCATTGCAATCCATCATCTTGAACCTCTTCAAGATATCTACTGCATACTTCCCTTGTCGAAGGGAGATTCCATTTGCACTCTGCCATGCCTCCATGTCTGGAAAGTAATGCACCATAACCCAAGTTCTTCATCTCGAACTCGGCAGCAAGTCTCCTTCTTGCAACTTTAATGAGTTCCACTTTCCCTATCAAGAACAAGTCATCGACATATAGTAGGAGCATCACTGGTCTTCCACCTTTGACCTTGAAGCAAAGGTTAGAATCTACTTTTACTCCCAGTAAAGCCTAGAGTCAAACCTCAGGATCTTCTGTAGTCACTCCCTCTGGAGTAGAGCATCATTCTCCCTCTTCCTTTCATAATCTATGTGTCATGTACTGGAGTGACAAGTAGCTTCCTCTGCTACTATTATTTTATGTATCCATCTAGGGTCACTAGATACCAAGATCCTCTATCTTGAAAACATTCTTCTCACACCCATCTGTGAGCTTGTCATCCTCTATAGGCTTTCATCTTCAACCTTGTAGCAAAGGTTAATATCTTCATCACTCTAGGTGATCTTCAAGATCCTCATGTACAAGGCCTTCTTTAATTTTCACACATGAATCTACCGGTCATGTGTCTTAACTTCCAGTGGCTTCAAATGTCTCTTCATATTCTATGCCTTCTTTTTAGAATCCTCATGCTATGAATGTTGCCTTGTATCCCATGATGTTGTCACCTACCGCATACTGGATCTTGTAGATCCATATGGAATACATTACGGACTTTCCTTCAGGTCTCGATACTGCATCCTAGACATCATTCTTATTGAACTAGTACTCTCCTTTCCTTTCTTCTTAGCCATGTCTTCATAGCTGGAAGGCTCTGCATCAATGATGTTGCTCAACAATGTCACGTAACTCCACTATGTCCGAGACCTCTTCTTTCTTTGAAAGTATCGTCATATTATTCTTCATTTTGGATAATTTATTGAACTATTGTCACTTATTCTTCGAACAAGTCTCATCCTTATTTTCTTGTAGGCGATGGTACGGGATCTTTCCTACAAGTCAAATGCATTAGTTGTATGATTAGAAACATTTCATAAGGCATATTCATAATGGAAATCTCTTATGCATAAAGATATAATCATGCAACTCTTTTATCCAATACAACATTCATCCATATCTCACGAAAATTTTCTAGATGCCTTCCATCTCTACCATGACGTCATTGAGATTGTGCACTAATCCAATATGTCAGCAAAGAGATTTCATTCTAGATAAGTAGCAATGGATATTTGTATAGCTCCATGAGCTACTTACCCATCACATGCATATTAGTAGTATATTTTCATTAATGCAAACATTCTATCATGCATAACACATCAATTGAATATAAACAAATGCATAACAAAACAATATCATGGAATGACAATTGAATGCTTATCTTTATTTGTTCCGTGGGTAGACTCCTTTCATATTCATCATCTTCTTCATTCATAACAGCATAATTTCTTATCCAAATGCTAATATGGATAAGAGGTTCTTCAAGAATTGAGTTCTTCATATTCCTCATCGCTTGAGGGATCTTCTTTGAATCGTGAGCGCTTGATCTTCAGTTGTTCCCATCTTCTCTTCTCTCATTATAAGTCGAGGTTCTTCTTTTGTGCACTCTTCCTAGAGTCTGCTGGAGGTAATCACTTCCTTCTGGCACACATTCCTCGAATGAATAAATACCATGATCCTGGGAGGCCATTCAAGGTGGTTATAACCATATCTTATTCTTTTTCGACTACTTCGTCGTAGCATCGAACACTTCCTTGTGGTGTCTTCAAGGATGACACCTAATGGATGAGATGATCTTTAATAGAATCTGCAATGATTCTCTTCCCTCTATCATTGGCCTCATCTCCCTCTGGCTCCTAAACCTTTCTTACTGAAATACTGATCCAAGTCAATTTCTTCAAGGATCACGGAGTTCCTATACTGCTTCTGATTTATATTCTTCTCTTCAAAATAGCTTGGTCAAGGAATCAAACATCTCTTTAGGTTTCGTTAGGGAAGACACGTGTGGTATAAGGTGATCCTCTTGGCCTTGACCAAGTTCTTCTTGTGTAAGGCTTTAACCTCATCTCCCTCTGGAACTTGAGCCTCTCCACTTATGTAGGTGTCCAATTCATTTCCTTCAAGAACCAGTGAAATCCTATACTTCTATGCTTGGAATTTGTTAGCTTCACCAAGCTTGTCATCAAGCTGGTGTGATTAGTCATCTTGAAATGAGACCCTCAAATGTAAATAACAAAAGATTAGGTCTTACCGATTTGAGGTGTCCGTCCTAGTTATGGAGCTGGCTAATCTAGGGTTTGTCAGAGAAAACCTAATTTTAAAACCTTGGAATCTTTCATATCTGATTAAATAGAAATATGGGCCTCTTAAAGGAGATCTATCCAATGTACTCCTTTTCTGAAATCAGCGGAGGGAAGCTCCCGGAACAAGAAGCCCTAGTTTTCCAATTTCTTCTGCAGAAATGCGTGATATTGTTTCTGCGGTATCTCCGAAATTATGGCTCCTCTGTGTCCAAAATTTCATAATGAGGTATCCTCGTCCATCCTCTTTCCAACACCACTGGTTTGAATAAAATTGTTTCACCAATTGGAAGTTAAGAGATTTTTCCCAGGGTGACTTATTTAAGGATTGTTCAGCATAGCAAACTTGTACAGACTGCCACATGTCATTGTTTCACCTTCGGGGTCTGAAACTTTTACAACAGAACGTACATTACATTCCCTATATATATAATCTTGAGAAATATAATTTGGACCTTTGTAGCCTGAGATATAGCAATTATCACTAGGTGTCCTGTTTAGGGATGAATCTTGGAAGGGGTTGGAACCCCGATTTGGAGGAATCATATCTCCCAGAATATAGTGAATCTGAGACTAAAATATTTATACAGGGTACATTAGGATTTTATCTTCGGCTTGTGAAAATTTTGGCTCCTGATCCTTTTTAAATCTCGATATATAGCGAATGTACCAAGACTACCAGTTTTAGTATTTTAGGGTTTTTCAGGCTCGGGGTCAAACTAGGGTTTGACTTTCTTGGAGTTTTACTCAACAAAAAACTTTGACCTCAGTCTCTTAACTTATATTTTGATGAGGAGAGAAATCCTATGTGGGTTTCACTCAAAAATTCATCTTCTGTGAAAATCCCTAATTTCCCGCAGTAGTGATAGGTCAAAACTAAAAAATGCCCAAAATCAAATTCTGCTTCGACATAAAGATGCACCCTTCAATGGAGAGTTATCCTAGCCTCCTTTTTCTGATGATATATGGAGAGAGACCCAAAAATTAAGAAGCCCTAGCTTCTACAGCTACACAGTGTCTTCTCTCAGGTTAGCTGTGATACCATGTTGGGTTTTTATCATTTAAGCAATATGATCTTAGGATCTTATCTGAGAGAATAACATGCACAGCAATCAATCACAAGAGACAATAGACACAAATATTTTCCTTGGGGAAACCATAAAGAAGAAAAACCTACAACTTCCTCAGAGATAGAATGAGCACCAATGGCAACAGTAAAACCCAAAGACAGAAAGATGATCTCCAACAGTTGTTCTCTCTCTCACTTGTGTGAGCTCCTCTTCTCTCACCTATGCGCTATAGTTGGGTGAGTGTGTGTGTCAAATAGAGAGGCTCACTCTCTATTTATACTATTTTTTGACTTGACAATAACTTATCAGGTTCGACTTCTCTAGGAGAGTCTAATAACCCTAGTTGTGGGGACTTTACCCCCCTGATCAACAAGGACGGTTAACCTCAACTCAATTGTGGGGAATATTTCCCCGACTTAAAATGGAGGGTTAACCTCATTGACACGACTTTATTATATTAATGACTCTCCCGATATGAACATCGGGGACAATAAAATACAATATATGAAATATACAAGTGAATACATTCTGAAGTTACAAATACATCAACATTTGAAACTTCTCTGTATCTTCAAGGAAGGATGTTTCCTCCAATGAAGTAGCTCTACAACAATAATTTGACACTAATGCTTGAGTGCCATGGAGTATGCTAAGGGACTCTTGGATCTTCTTTTCATTCATCTTTAAGGACCCTTCAAGAAAATGAGGCTCTTGCAAATGAACCTCCTAATATTATTCCTTCTTGCTTGGACCAACTTCATGAAGCTCAAGTGGTGATGGGGAAGATGATCTTGTTTCTTCTTCAACTGCTACAAGGTCTTCATTTTCATGTTTAATGGAAGTTTTTCTTGCAAAAAGACTTTCAAATCTGATCTCTATGTCACCAACATAGAGTTGTGAGCACCCATCAGTAGGTACTCTTTCATAGTTCAATGATCCATCAATAGATTTTCTTTAATTTGCACAACCCCCATCAGTAAGGATTGTGTGTTGGTGTTCACTTTCCTCTTTATTTTCTTCTCTACAATCACCATGAGGTAATTGATTCTCGACTTCATGATCCTCTATTTCTTTATGTAATGGTGTGTCTAAACTCTTTTCACAACTAGGCTGATTTTTTCTCATTTCATGCTCTTCTAAACTTGTGGATTTTTTATTGTCCCTTAATGAATTCAAATTTGAATTATTTTTCCTAAATTCATTTAGCCAATCATAAAAGTCTTCAAAATGAATGGTCTTGTGTGTCTCTCCATGATGGAAACTTGTACTACCCCCAGTTGCTAACTTACCCCTAAGTTGTCTAGCCATCAATTCAAATCCTTTAATAAGATTCTTGGTCATGTCTTCAAAGATATGTTCCATGATTTTTATATGCTCCTCACCATCATATAAGGTTCCCTTTTCATCCTTAGTCATAGTTTCCTCAAAATTTGCCTTCTTCTCCTACTTTTTTTTTTCCTTTTCAACAAAAGGATTTTTGGTTTCAAGATCTAATGGTGGTCCTTGAATTATTGTCCTCATAAATATCAGACCACATAAGGTGCCAAGATCATGTTCTGGTACCACTGTAATGTCCCTTTTTTAGAATTTTATTAAAATGACCAATTTTTCACTTTTTTCACTAATTCGACCTTTGACTAGTTTTGATGTCTAAGTCTCCAAATTGGTCCAACTGCTCCCAAATATTCACAAAAGGTATATGAATGATATTAAGGTTTGAATATTATTTTTAGGGAATATTTATGACCCTCTAAATGCTTCTTCAAACTTGTTTAATATTCTGGTCGAGTTAGGAGTTTTGACTAGTAATTTGGGGTTCTAATTCCCCCACAATGAATACTGAAGATGGCTTCTCGAATGCACTCAATCCAACTAGAATTTCTGAATGTAATTAGGGGACATTTAAAGGAAATCAATATGAACTCATATGCATCACCATTCAACTTTTAATGTCTACTATAACTCCCTTAAATCAGATGCAAAAAGACTAGCTTCAACCTTGGGGGAAATGATAGGAAAACTTCTCCAAATGCTATGAAAATTAAACTCATATAATACATAAATAACAGCCCATTCATCCATAAACCATCATTATTTTACTTATCCATTCGAATATGTCAACATGATATTGGTTCACAACAAGGTAGTGGGGAAATGGCATTGTTTCTTCATTGTTTAACATTTATACATGAAATATTTTGGGTATTTCAACCTGAGAGTCTTTTGAACTTTTAAATACATAAATATCAGTCCATTCCTTCATAAACCATCAGTAGTTTACTTATCCATTTGAATCCATCAACATTACATTGGTTCACAACAAGATAGTGGGGAAATGGCACTATTTCTTCATTGATTAACATTTTTACATGAAATATTTCAGTATTTCGACTGGAACATAAAATAATGGGGAATTATAAGCTTCCCAAAAGAGATCAATATATCACCCAAAGCGCAATCCCTCCATGAGCAAGAATATGCAATAAAAACTGGAAATGGTTGAGAGAAAGTGTTGCAACAGAAGGAACCATGAGCTGCCCTGTAGATTACACCTACAAATACAAATCCATTAAAGCTCCATGAGATACCTGAGTTTCCTCTCCAAACACCAACTTGGATGGGAATATTTCACCCTCGAAATTGGTCAAGGAAAGAAACTAGTTATCCACTAGCTCTCTCAATTCACAAATGCAATTTTCTCAAATGATTAAAAGCTCCTCTCTTGGTTGATTCATGTATTTTATAAACATCCTTATCCTTATAAGGTTACCAATCCATCCACAAAATCAATCCAATTCGAATTAGGGTGTGTGCTCATGATTTTCCATGTGTCCTCCCTTTCCTAGTCTTCCATCTTCCCCCAATTCGAGTAGGAGCCCATTTAACTTCCCCAAATGACATGAACGCCCTATTGGATCCTCTATTTCAACCTGACATATCAGATATGTCATATTTCAACCTTCATATCTGATTTGTGTCATAGGTGTCATATCATCTTCATCATTGTTGTCATAGAGCTAGGGAATCTAGTCCAAGTGTCTCACTAGCTCCAAAATGTCTCTTCCTCTTCCACTCAAATTCAACATGAATTGATTCATGATAAATATATTGACCTTACAAATCATACCAAGACCCTTGGGCATCTTATGGATTCTAAATGACAAGAGGAGGATTCTATGTGGCATAGAAAATCTAGCTTATGTGGGTCCCACATTCTCCATGTGTCTTCATGATCAATTATCACTTTGATTTTCACTTGTATTTATTTATTTATCTCATTTATTAAATATTTATGACATTCTAATGTTCAAACATCATTTATTTTCCCCCTTATTCCAAATCCCAAAGCTTCCACCCCCAACCTAGGAAACTAGTAATTTCCCTCCTTGGCAATTATTTGACCCTTAGCATCAATTTACAAAATCTCATGAATATGGCAAATGTGATTAGGCCATTGTGATCCAATGAAAAATTTGGGACATGAGAAAAATTCACTAGATGAATGTGAAGACATATTTTCTCAATGAAAAAGTTGAGGAAGAAGTCTACTTCGAGAAACCTAAATTTTTTGAGATCCATGGGAAGGAATCCCATGTCTGCAAGCTGAAGAAAGCATTGTATGGGCTTAAACCGGCTCCAAGACTTTGGTATGCAATAATTCCCAGTTACCTTCATAGCTTGGGTGTCTCCAAGAGTGTTGCTAACCAACCTATATTTCAAGGTTGTTCAGAACCATCCCTTGATCTTGGTCTTATATGTCAATGACGTGTTCCATACTAGAGAGAAACAACTGATAGCTTAGTGTAAGAGGGAACTCACTTCGGAATTTGAGATGAAGGATCCGGGTCGTATGCACTATTTTATTGGTCTAGAGGTGTGGAAAAACCAAATGAGATCTTAATTTCACAAGGGAAGCATGTAGTTGATATATTACGAAGATTTGGGATGTAAGACTGCAAGCTTATGAGCACACCTAAGGTGTCAAACTTGAAGCTACATGAGTCAGCTTCTTGTTCAAATTTAGTGGATCCTACCTTGTACCATCCATTTATTGGATCATTGATGTGCCTAATACATACTAGACCAAATATATGATATGCAGTGAGTGCACCGAGTCAGTCTATGTCTAAGCATAAGAACATACATTGGGGATCATTGATGTGCCCAATACATACTAGACCAGATATATGATATGCAGTGAGTGCACCAAGTCATTCTATGTCTGAGCATAAGAAAATGCATTGGGTAGTTGTGAAACATGTGCTTAGATACCTACAATGCATTATTGCATATGGGATCAAATACACTTCCAACAGTGGAGTGATGTTACTTGGTTATGCTGACTCTGATTGGGTAGGAAGCGTAATGGACCGAAAGAGCACATCCAAGCATTGCTTCAGTATGGGATCATCCATGATCTCCTGGTCTATCAGGAAGCAGAGCGCTATATCCCAAAGAATAACAAAAGTTGAATATATATATATCAGCTAGTTATTCCTCTCGAGAAATAGTATGGCTTAAGAGGTTACTTGATGACTTGTTTGGTGAGAAGCTTGAGCCAACTGTTATCCATTGTGATAACTAGAGTTGCATAAAGCTCTCAGAGAATCCACTGTTTCATGACAGATAGAAACACATTGAGATGAAGTATCACTTCATCAGAGATATGGTCCAGAGAGGTGCCATGAGACTTCAGTACATTTATCAGATGAGCAGATTGCATATGTGTTGACCAATCCTATATCATTGACGAAGTTTGTGTACTTTCAAAAACATCTTGATATTCCAGATAATGCCTCTCTCGTTGAGAGGGAGTGTTGTTTTTTTAGCAACATCGAGAGCCATTCTCTAGGAGAATGGAGGCCCCTGGTCAGATACTAGGAATATCATTCAGTATGGGACTCAGGCACTTGGTATGTTGTCAATTTGTTGACTAGTGGTCAACTTCATTCAGCCTAGAGATAAGGCACATGGTCAGTTACCAAGAATATCATGCAATCGGGGACTAAGCCACTTGGTTTGTTACCAAGTTGTTAACTAGTGATCAACTTGATTCAGCTGAGGAACCTAGTCAATTATAGGCCATCACTATAATCCCTAGACTGGGTCTAGGAAAGTGATTTGAGATGTACTCCTCTCCTTGGTCATTGGGGATATGTGACCTCCTCAAGGGACTCACCAACCATTGTTGGGATAACTAACCTAAGACCTTGGTGTTAGTGGGGAGAACAAGACACCTAAAGAATATTATTCCTTATATATGATGATGTACTTGAGATGGCACGTGTGGACCATGGATACCAAGAGTGTTAAATTATTGTGCCATTGATCTTTAGGTAATGAGTGCAATTGAATTGTTGTATTATTATGCAGTGTAATGGAACAAAAAATACACACTGAACAAGACAAATTTCACAGAAAATGGATAAGAATTGCTAAGTATATTTATAGTATAAACTTTATTAATCCCGGCAGTATACATGAATGTTACATAAAGGAGAATTCGAATCATGTGGATATGATTTGAATCTACCAACTCAATATGACTG
The DNA here is from genome assembly GCA_001517045.1 of Pseudotsuga menziesii. Classification (NCBI taxonomy): domain Eukaryota; kingdom Viridiplantae; phylum Streptophyta; class Pinopsida; order Pinales; family Pinaceae; genus Pseudotsuga; species Pseudotsuga menziesii. The sequence goes on along the minus strand of LPNX010346171.1, from coordinate 64,978 downwards.
CATGGCTAACTACAAATGTATAAATCACTATCAAAGTTCACTAGTCTAACTCCATATGTCTAATTCAGACTCTCAATCAGTTAAACCAATTAAACTCATGAGGTAGGTGAGAGGTAGGTGAGAATAGGCGCCTACCCACATGCATCCATGCAAGAATGACGCTAACAGAACTAGAGTACATCTAACTGAATGTAACTGGAGCATAACCTAGCTTAACTATTTACCAGCTACCAACAACTAAAGGAGGTTGGTGGTGGCACTCCCAGTGGCTCCTAAATTATAGGGATTAGTCTTAGAGGTAGATAAACTGATGCATGAACATGCGGTCAGTTGCAGTTAACCTATATATGTGTTCCCCACAGTCTAGGGAATGGTACTAGTGGCACCAATAGCCCAAGTGAACCCGATGGTGCTAGTGGACCCAATATTAATTAATGACTCCTAAGTTATGAAAATATAATCTAATAGACAAGTACGGATAAGGGTTGATGATCGAAATCTCTTTTAATGTATTCACCTCCATTATCTGATCTTATAGACTTGATCTTTTTTCTGAAACTATTCTCAATCATAGTTTTAAAAACTTTAAAAATTCCAAATACTTCTGATTTATGTTTCATGAAATATATCTAGCAAAACCTAGAACAATCATCAATAAAAGTAAGGAAATACCTGGAACCATTAATTAACATTGTAGGAATTTGTTCGTAACACATCACTGTGTATCAAATCAAGTATAGAAGCAGCTCTATGTGCCTTCCCAACTTCATACCTCTTCTCATGATGCTTACCTACCAAGCAACCAGGACATACTCCATCGGAAGTTTTGATGAGAGGCAATCCTTCAACCATTTTATCATTGTGGAGTTTTTGAAGATATTTGAAATTGAGATGCTCAAATATCTCATTCCATAACTTTCTAGTGTTGTTAGCATGAGTCAACAGAGTTGTAGGAGGTGAAACAGGAAAAAAATATGAGAAATCATAAGCCTTAGTGGCATGATTGGCAATACCTTTTGCTATGAGCTTTCTAGTCATTAGGGGAGTTTTGAGGTCTAAAATGGGCCTCATAAGGGAAATAATAAAATAATATTATAATAATAAAACAAAAGTTCTAAATTTTGGAGGGGAGAAAGAAAGACTATTTTTTCTTATCGATTCACCCAAATTTCAAGTATGGGGACTCGCAATTTTCATTTTTGGGTGGTGTGGGTACCTTGAAAGTATGCAGTGTGGGTATGGATTGGATACGGAATCTAACAAGTCCCAATACTCGAAATTTGGGTGAATCGATAAGCAAATATGTCAAAAATACGATAAGAAAAATTAGGTTTTCTTTTTCCCACCATTTTGTTTTACAAAATTTTACCTTTATGGTTGACATCATCATCTTGAATCCTATTGGTTTGTATAAAGTGAATTTTAATGGCACAATTTTTGTTTTGGGGCCCATTTTTTACCTCAAAACTCCCCTAATTATTTTTTCTATGATTCCATCTGAGTCAGAGTCAAATGTAACCCTCTTGGGAAATCCTATTGGATCATCTAATAAACAGAAAACAAATTAGTTGCAAGAGGGGGCACATAGAGAACATTTTTTAACTCACCATGCTAGATTTTAACTAGACCTCTTCCTGCTACTGGAATTTGGGAGTCATCTCCCATGTGAATGCTAGGTCCTTCTGATAGACTGAGAGTGGAGAAGGATTCCTTGGAAGCAACCATGTGGTGGGATTCTCCAAAATCAATTAAGTAAGATTTTTATTGAGTAAGGCATGGAATCTCTCATGATCTTATGTATGTGGTTCAATATCAAAGTTATTTTCTCCTTGTGGAAGTGTAACGTTGTTATGTTCAAGGAGAGCGAACAACTGGTCAATCTACATCTTCATGCACCGGCTTTCAGGATGAAAGCCCCTCATACAATAAGGACACTTGGTATTTTCAAACTTTTTCTTCTTCTTGGAGGCCGAATCTTCTTTAAAATAATTTTGATTCACTTTTGGCTTCGAATCAGATGCTTTAGGATCCTTCCCCTTGTGCTTCCCCTTAGCTTGCGCATTGGTTGATTCCGACATCAAAAGAGCTTGGTTCTTGGAGGTCTCCCATTTGGACCAACTTATCGTGTTCTTGTATTAAAGACTCGGCAAAGACATCAAGTGAAGGCCTCTTCCAATCGGGGATGTAAGATCTTCCGAAATGGAAGGTAGAAACGAAAGCAAAGTACTCAGAACCAAGTTTGTTGTGCATAGATAGAAAAAGTTGCTCATCCTTCCTCTATTCTGCATTTCTTACATTGTAGTGCTAGAGACTTGATTTGTAAAAAAATTGGATAGGCTCGAAACTGCTAGGATGCAATGTTATTAGCTCATTCTCCAAGATGTGCCCCCGAATCTCATCTTGTTTTGCAAACAAGAATTCGAGCTTCTCCCAAGCTTATTTAGGAGTCTTCAATCCCTCGAGATGAAAGAGGAGATCCCTAGAGATGTGAGCACAAAGGAAGCCAAAAGCTTCATCCAACTGGTTCAAGAACTTTCTTTTCTCAGTAGGATGACGAGGTTATGTCTCTCTTCCCATAGTCATCGTATATAGGCCAAGCTTGCACAAGGAGACCTACGTATCTGCCCTCCAATCAACATAGTTGAAGGGTGTAAGGATATGAGGTAAGAAAGTAGTATAATCCATCAATTCTTCCTTCTCAACAGTCAATTCTTCAATAAATCTACGTAGTACCTGTAAGAAACACTACAAAATAAAATACAATTCGCAATCATGTCAGAATCAATCCTTCCATCTTGACATGTACACTTTCGCAGGGTTCGTCACGCCCGCAGAGACTTCTCTGAATGAATCCATAGTTAGCAATACACACGTTGCGGGACTTATGTGGAAACCTGGCTGCTTCTAGTGTACAATGGAGATTGTACATACTTGTTGTATGCTTCAGTAGGCTCTGATACCATGTTAAATTATTGTTCCATTGATATTCAGGAAATGAGTGCAATTGAATTGTTGTATTGTTATGCAGTGTAATGGAATGAAAAATACACATTTAACAAGACAAATTTCATAGAAAATGGATAAGAATTACTAAGTATAATTACAATATAAGCTTCATTAATCCTATTAGTATACATGAATGTTACATAAAGGATCATTTGAATCATGTGGATATGATTCGAATCTACCAACTCAATCTGACTGCATGGCTAACTAGAAGTGTCTAAATCACTATCGGAGTTCACTAGTCTAACTCCAGATGTCTAATTCAGTCTCTCAACCAGTTAAACTGATGAGGTAGGTGAGAAGTAGGTGAGAATAGGAACCTACCCACATGAAGCCATCAAATACAGGCATTAACTGAATTGGAGGACATCTGACTGAATGTAACTAGAGCATAACTTAGCTTAACTAGTTACCAACTACCAACAATTGAAGGAGGTTGGTGGTGGCACTCCCATTGGCTCCTAAAATGTAGGGATTGGTCTCAGAGGCACATAAACTGATGCATGAACATGTAGTCAGTTACAGTTAACCTCTATATGTGTTCCCCACACTCTAGTGACTGACCCCTAGTGTCACCAATAGCCCAAGTGGACCCAATATTAATTAATGACTCCTAAGTTAGGAAAATATAATCTAATAGACAAGTACGGACAAGGTAGGATTATAAATCCTAACAAAGAGAATGGGATAAGAATGTGTCTAAAGATGACTTACCAAAGAAGAGTGGGTTAATATCCCAAATATCCCTAATGAAGTGTCAAAAGACCATAATGAAAGTAAAAGGGCCCTAACTAAAGTATTTTATATTATTTGTTAACCCCTTGACTTATGGAAGTTACCCCTTGGATTACTCAATGGTGGAATATAAATGAGGAACCCTCTCAAATGATAAGTACACATCAAGCACCATTCAATCAATCCTCATCTCTATCCAAGAATTCGTTGGGGTATTTTCAACTGCTATCTTCTTTATCTCAACTATGTTTTTGTCTTGCGTGTTTGGATTAGCTAGCAGGAACACAACCTGACTATTTTCTTTTCTCAAGGCTTCCAAGTACCTATTGTATCCCTAGAAGTGCATCTCTCTCTTAGTCGTAGCTCTGTTAGGACTTGTTACAGCCAGTCGCATCCTTTTTAGGGCTTGGTGACTCTTTGTTACACCAAAATCTTGTCATCACCATGATAATGAGATATGTGCCTCCAAATTTTCCTTAATCCTACTATTGCCAAAATTGCTTGGGAAAGAGGTTCTACCCTTCAAATTTCCAGTTTTGTAGCAATGTTGTACTTTTCCTATTTATAACAGGTGGAAAACTCCTAATGACGCACTCTGCACACTGACAATGTGAGGCACTACCTATGTATGCATTCATGCAGTGTGCGGCACCCCTTAGTACCGCATATTTCTCCTTAGAAAGGTACAGCACTGCTCATTCAAAGGAAAAAAGACAAGATTCGAGAGGTTTCTAAAAAGAAGCTCTTATGGAGGCTTATGCCAACAAATCAATATGAGTGTCATTCGAACCCCTAACCTCTTGGTATTATCCCTTAACATTCTCCATTGAATCCTCAACTCCCTCTATCATATTTGGCTTATATATACAAGCTCACCCTTCATGGTTGAAAGGAGGAAATATAGAGCACCCAAATGCTGTTGAAATATTCCTATAGACGAGTTTCCTTTTTCCATTAGAGAAAAGGTTGGATCTTTGAGGAAAAGACTACTTGAAAGAATTTACAATGTCAAGGAAATGGTTGTAATCTCCCCTTCTATATTCTTATTAATACAATAATATATACTCTTTCCATAAAGATTTATTGTGTTTTAGATATTTAGAACTTGTTTCCTTGGCCACTTATTAAGATTAATCAATATTACATATTGCTTTCACTTGTGTTTCCACTTGTTTTTCCTATGTTTTTTTGCAGCTAGAGATTGAACATCACATCAAGCAAGGATAAACTACCGTAGTTGCAAGGTGATTAATCTGATTTTCTTTTGTGCTTTGATTGAACTAGGAAAGTGTATATATTCTATTGTGTTTTTTCTAGATCCAAATCATTTGGACAAGAGAGTTGTGTCCTTGTCCACATAGACAAAGTGACTTGAAACAAAATTGGGGACTCCATTGGGGATCAAACCCATAATCTCTAGTTTCGCAAATCATTGGAGTTGTCAATTTTGTTTGAAGACACTTTGTCAATGCAGACAAGGACAAATCTCTCTAGTCCAAATGATTTGGAACTAGAACAAAGCACAACAAAATATATACATTTTACTAGACTAATCAAAGTACAAAATAAAAACATATCTCTCACCTTGCAACTACGATAGTTTCTCCTTGCTTGATGTGATCTTCAATCTCTATCTGCAAAACAACATAAGACAAGCAAGTGGAAGCACAAGTGAAAGCAATATGTAATATTGATTAATCTAAACAAATGGTCAAGGATTAATCTAAATATCTAAAACAAAATAAATCTTTATGGAAAGAGTATGTATTCCTATAATAATAAGAATACAGTAGGGTGGATTACAACCATTTCCTTGGCATTGTAACTTCTTTCGACTAGTCTTTTCCTCAAAGATCCAACCTTGTCTCTAAAAGAAAAGGGAAACTTGGCTCTAGGAATACTTCAGCGGCATTTGGGTGCTCTATCTTTCCTCCTTTCAACCATGATGGGTGAGCTTGTATATATAATCCAAATAGGATAGAGGGAGTTGAGGATTCAATGGAGAAGGTTAAGGAATAATCCCAAGAGGTTAGGGGTTCGAATGACACTCATAATGATTTGTTGGGATAGGCCTCCACAAGAGCTTCTTTCTAGAAGCCTCTCGAATCTTATCTTTCTGTCTTTGAATGAGAAGTGTTGCACCCTGCTAAAGACAAATAGGTAGTATTAATGGGTTTCTCATGTTGCATGAATGCATACAAAGGCAGTGTCACATCTTGTTAGTGTGTAGAGTGTGTCGATAGGAGTTTATTGCTTGTTGTAAACAAGAAAGGTGTGGCATTGCTACAAAAATGGAAATTTGAAGGGTAGAAACTCTTTCCCAATAAATTTTGGCACTAGTACTTCAGGGATTAGGGAAAATTTAGAGGCACATATCTCATTATCATGGTGATGACGATATTTTGGTATCATGGATTTCCCACCAAAGTATGAAGCTAGAGGGATAGGAAAGGTGAAATAATTTGATACATGAGGGTTGAGGCAAAATACCATTGGTTGAAATGTTGAACAAGGACTTTACAGTACAATAAATTATGAGATATATGTCCCAAATGACTCATGACATGCCTACTGGACAATACATTATAGATCCATGCATACACATCCAGGTCATGGCTACCAACATACAACGTAGATCCAAGACCAAAAAGACTCAAATTTGGACATAACTATAGGACATACAATGTAGATCGATGTCATAATGATCCAAACATGAGCATAGTTATTGAACATACATTGTGGATCTATGCAATGACACACATGCTCCATCACAACTTGGGGAATAAAGATAATACAAGTGTGTGCATAAAATAAACCTAAGGTCTTCATCTCGAATCCAAAAATGTACGATTCTATCCATGTGAATAAATGTCTTCATGTCAGACATGGCAAAAACCATTAGATTACCAGTCATTGAGGTATAGCATTAACAAGTGCAAAAGAAATCCCCATTGATGTTGATGATTCCCAATCTACCGTAGTGCATTCCTTTGAATGTGAACTAATGAGTTGAAGTCGAACATTCGAAGGAATCTTCCAATCAGAGAGAAATGGTGTAATCCTACTGTTGAAAGTGAGGTAACCTACCATTAAGGCATGCAAGCCCAAGGTACTTAACTAGTTTCTAACTCTAATCCTTGGATGATGTTGTTAGACCAAAATATTGTCATGTTGAACCATGTGTCAACCTTATGCCTAATCCCTAAAGTTCTCTCTACTAAGGTTGATTGATATTGAGGTTGTTTCTTCATTTTTCCCCTCTTTAGGAAATTCAGTGCTCTTTCCCTTCATGCTATAAGCATTGATGGCACTATTTCCCCTTGTGTAAGGTGCACCGGCACTCTTTCCCTTCATGAAAGGTGTACCGGTGGTGTTTTGAGGAAAAAAAACAGAGCTTCGAGGCCCTTATCGAAGGTGGATGAGGTGGAGGACTTTCCCTACATTCTAGGTGAGGTGGAATTTGGTTCCTAACCTATGGGGAATATCGCTTAGATCTCTCCTCCTAATCCTCAACCTACTCTATCCCTTTAGCCTTATAAATTAAACCCTCTCTCCATGGTGAAGGGAGGAAGGACTATGGTACTTTTATGCTGGTGGAATTTCTAGGCGATCCCTATCATCCTTTGGGAGGCTTACTATATTGCTTCAGAGGCTTGGCTTGGATTGTTGGATGGAATATTGCAGCGTTAAGGCTAGGTTGTGATATTCCTTCTTTATGTAATTCTATGTATCTCATTGATTACATTCATACAAATCTATTCCCATAAATGTTATTGTCTTGATAATGTTTAGAGCTTTCTTTCTTAATTATTAGCTTAGATCAATTCATGTTTGGATACACATCTATTGTTTGCTTGTTTCCACTTGCTTTACAGGGTTTTGCAGCTAAAGATATGAAGGCTCTGGAGCTTGGATCAACAAATAAAGAAGAGGATCTGCAGATTTTAGGTAAGTGATCTATCTGTTAATTTGCATTTCTAATTGACCAAGGAAAGTAGGTTGTATTGTGTACTTGATTTGTTCTAGATCAACTTGGACTAGGGAGATCTGGCTTGAGTCCACTTGAGTATATTTATCCAATAACATATGTGTTGAAGTCGACAAGGATAGACTCGTCGAAGGAGGGCCATGATGTTTCCCGCATCGCCAACATAAAATAAACATAGGTTTTCTGGTGTGAATCAGACTGTGGAGTGACTTTGGTACTAACTTAAGGATGATCGACACAAAGGAAGGTAAGATGGATACAAAGGATGACTAGAATGGTAGACCTCTCTTGAACATTTATAGCAAACCAGATGACCTAGAATCATTGAATTAACAAGACAGAAACCAATACATGGTGCAACAAGAGACCGATGCATTCTTTGAATAACTCAACGGAGCAAAATTACTCATCAAAGTGGGTCAACTCAAAGACAAGTTGATGAAATGCAAGAAAGTGTTATATTTATTTTCAAGGATGAAAACTTGTTGCCATTAATATAGACTCAGATACATTCTCTTTCCAATAATTCCCCATCATGATTGATGAATTCCTCTTTGCTTTTTAACGAGCTGGAAAAAGGTAGCAAACACTCAATATAGCTCATCTTTTTAGGATGAGTTCAAACTCACATGTTTTACGAACCTGAGAAATGAGGGGTTCGATCCCAAAAAGGTTCCTTCAATGTTTAATTTTTAACGAATCCAAAGAAGGTAAACTCGATGGTGTTTTATGTTTAGGAAGTCTGAAAAAACTAAAGAAGACTTCAAGATGATTTTTTTCATAAATTTAGTCCCTAAGGCCCAAAAAAGTATAAAATAATACCTAAGAGAACTTTTCTAGTCAAATGTTGACTAGAGTATTCATTTTTCGTAAATAATCCAACCCGAATGATAAATGGGTAAGCTATCACCGAAAAGATGACATTTCTAATACTTTTACAAGCATGCAAGAATCAAGTTCGCTTGGTGATCTTTTCCTATTTTGGGAGTCTGAAAAGAGCTTAAAGGAGGCTCTAAGGAGTTCCTTCTTAATAAAAAGAAATTAACAAGCTTTAAAAAGTGATAAAATCAACGTGGTGGGGATTTTTTGTGTGCCCCAGCAAATTGATCCCACATCGCAATCCCAAAGGAAGCATTGAGGAATCGATCCCTCATCAATTCCTCTCAAGATCGTTTTCGTGATTCTGGGCAAAAAAATGATCCCTGCCCTTCTACGGGATTGTTGAGGGATGGATGAGGGATCAATACTCCCAGAGTGATCCCTCATTTCTCCCTCAACAATACCAGACAAGAAAAATTGCTCCTGAAAATGGCTCCAGTGCGACTCCGCGGGCTAAGGCAACGATTTTTAATTTTCTCAAATTTGTAAAAATAATTGATTTTTAGTCATTGCCTAGGGTTCAATTAGGATTTATTAACACTATTGGACTCCATTTGGACTCATTATATTCCTCATTTTCTTGATTCCACTTCTCTTGCTAGGGATTTTAATGGGTTTGCTAGTTGTTTGAGATCAAATTTGTGGGAGCTTGGAAGGGAGATTGAAGGATTCTATTTGTGAGAGTTTGGAAGGAAAATTGAAGCCTTCCATAGAGACACTCAACCACCCTTGAAGAGATAAATAGGTAGTCTCTAAAAACCTGATCTTTGTTTGTTTTTGAAAAAAATGTTTCGCAATGTTAAAATTTTAAATCTTGTATGTTTTATTTTCCTACTCCTTCCCATTTATTCTTCTCCATATTTATATTGTAGGAAAGAAGTGATTCTGATATCGAGTCAAGAAGCATGATGGCGTATGTGGGTTTTGTTTTGGTTCCAATTCTTCTCATGATGATGGTGGTGGGATGTAGATTTGGTGGTGGCAATGATGAGGAGGAAGATATAGGGAGTGGCACATACCATGGAGAGGAGGAGGAAGACGAAGAGTATGATAATGAGGAGAATATTGAGATTGATGAGGGGAAAAAACAAAAAGAAACAACACCTTTGTGGAAGTATGTGACAAGGCTTGGGGGAGGGAGAGGGCGTGTAACCACAAAGTTTACATACCCCCATTGTACTTAAACTTACATGGGTTCATATACCCGTGTGAGAAAGAATTTGTGTGGGATTATGCCATGTGATCAAGGTAAGGATAATAGAGTCAAAACCTATGAGAAAGTGTCAACTAAAGAAATAAACAAATATAGGAAGGAAGAAGAGGCCACTCAAAATGATTCCAAGATATCAAGGGTTGGATATGAATCCTCACAGTTACAGAGAGTGTTTGGTAGTGGATCTGGATCATGATCTCTCCATGGTAGTGGAATCTCTCCTATGTGAAAAACATTAACAAATTTCCTTGAATTTGGTCGTAAAGATGATGTGGATTCAAAAGTTACAGGCTTCTCTATGCATTGTTAAGATTTCACATGCTTAGCTAGATATCATTAGTGTATAACCTAAATTCACAATAGTAGCATATGCAGAATCACTGAAAGAAACACAATCACAAGATAGACACAGTATTTATACCGGGAAACCCTTAAGGGAAATAAAACTGAGCTAAACCTCCTCTATATAGATGTATAAGATAAAACCCCAAAAACAGGTATTCTCCTCCTTACCGCTCTCTCTCTCTCTCTCTCTCTCTCTCTCTCTCTCTCTCTCTCTCTCTCTCTCTCTCTCTCTCTCCTATGCACTACATAAGTGTGTGTTTGTGTGTTATAATGAGGAGAACAAGTCCTCTATTTATACACTTTAAGTCACTTGAATTTTACCCTAAAAATTCGGCCCCACTAAATTGACTGAGTACACTTCACCTAGGAAATCACAAAATAGTATTATATTATATTCATTAGGGTACTATTGACCCGAATTACATTGGATTCTTTACCTCATGACTCTACGATGACCAATTACAATAATAACACCCCGACGGAGGAATAGAACATCTCCCTTGGGGTACATCAGTAAAATACATTTAGAATATCTTTTGAAGTTAAAATATTTCAACACCCCCCTTAACGAGAAGGGTATTTTACTTACAACAACATCATCAACTACAGGAGTAACGAGAGAGAGGATATTCGCAGTATCAAGGTAATACATTTATACGTCACAGGAATTTTTCAACAATCATCAGTAAATGGAATAGTTACTCTTCAATGTCTTTAGTACTGGAACATCATCTTCTATAACAGTGAGTCTTCATCTTCTGCAGCACTCGATCACTTGATCCTTTTGCAACAACACTTCGATCTTTCTATCCCTTGTAGCAGCACTTAGATCTTCTTGATCCTTTGCAGCAGCACTTCGATATTCTCGATGCTTAGTAGTAGCACTTCGATCTTATCGATCCTTTGCAGGAACATTTCGATCTTCTAGATACTTTGTCGTGACACTACTTGCAGTACATGTGATATCTTTGTGGGATGATCAATACCTATCACTTTAGGACATAGGTCCAAGGATGATGCAACCCTCATCATCCTACTCCCCCTTAACGAGGAGGGTTCATACTATCGACCATCTTGATCATCTGCAAATGAATGCAGGACCATATCGTCTGCAAGAACTCATCGTAGACCATCCTCAGCATGTTAGATCCAGGACCACTCCAAGTGAGTGTTATACTATGGCATCTACATGTGCTTGTAGGCATACTCTCCATGCAAGAGTATCATCTGCAACTATAGATCTCGTCTTCACCTAAATGCAAGACCTATCATCCATAAGGACTTATAGTAGACCATCCTCAGCTTCAAAGCTAGGACCACTCCTAATCAAGTGTTATTCTACGGCATCTACAAATGAATGTAGGTACACTCTCCATGTGAGAGTATCATCTGCAACTGTATATCTCGTTCACACCTAAATGCATGACCTTTCATCCGTAAGGAATCATTGTAGAGCATACTAATCTTCAAATCTAGGACCACTCCTAAGCAAGTGTATTCTATGGCATCTACAAATGAATGTAGGTACACTCTCCATGCAAGAGTATCATCTTGCGGGACCATCCTTATCCCATAAGAGCTAGGAACAATCTCAAGAGAAGAGTGTTATTATCTGCAAGACCATCCTCAAAAGAGGATACTATCGTGCACAAGTGAATTTCGGACCTTATCAGCATCTGCAGGCACACTTGGCCTCTTTTGTACTGGAGCATCACTGCCATCCCTTTATAAATGACAGTATTATCGTCACTTCCCCTTTCCAGGGAGGATCCATATCATCAACCTGCTCCCCCTTTGTTCAAGGAGGGTTCATATCTTTGACTTGTTCCTCCTTTCGGAGAAGAGACCATATCTTCGATGTGTTCCTCCTTTCTGAAGAGAGTCCATATCTTCATCGTTCCTTCTTGCAAGGAAAGTCTGTAGTATAATCATTGTTCCTCCTTACGAGGAAATTCTTTTCGGACTACACGAAGCTTATCGTGGAAATATTTGAACTTTACTCGAGATAGCGGCTTGGTCAACACATCAGCAACTTTCTCATCCATACTCACATACTGGATCTTTATAGCTCCCTTTTGTACCATATCCCTTATATAAAAATATTGTATTTTTATGTGCTTTGATTTATCATGAAACATAGGATTCTATGTCATCTTTATACGACTATGGTTGTCACATAGAATCACTATGGTATCCAACTCCATGTCAAATAGACTTGACATCAATTTCTGAAGCCATGTCGCTCCACAACTAGCGGAGGAATATGCTATGTACTCTGCTTCAGTCGTGCTGAGAGAAACATTGGATTGTTTTTTACTAAAACATAAGATGATGGAAGATCCCAGACAATAATATCCACCTAAGGTGTTGTTTCTGTCTGTGGCACTTCCTACCCAATCTGAATCCGTATATCCATATAATCTCTAGTCATGATCTCCAACATAGTATAGTCCAAATTCTATCGTACATTTTAGGTAACTCATCACATGCTTTGAAGCTATCAGGTGAACCCATCTAGGTTTACTAGATACTAACTTAAGGTGTTCACAGCAAATCATATATTTGTCCTTGTATTCGTCAGATACATCAATGACCCAATAATCTGTCTATATTGAGTCATATCCACTAACTCTAATGATTCATCAGATAACAACTTCATGTTGGTGTCCATGGTTGTGGCCATGGATTTACAATCCAACATATCAAATCTTTTCAAGATTTCTACTACATACTTTCCCTAGTTCAGAAATATTCCTTCAGGGCTCTACCACACTTCCAATCCGAGAAAATAATGCATCGATCCAAGATCTTTCATCTCGAATTATTCAGCTAGCTTCTTCTTTATTTCGATGGTTTGTTCCTCATTTTTAATAAGAAAAAGATCACCACATACAACAATAGTATGACAGGTTCTTCATCCATAACCTTTAGGTAAAGGTTAGGATCAGCTTTACTTTTGGTAAAGCCCAAGCTTGTCAATAAGCTATCTATTCTTGCATACCAAGCTCTATGAGCTTGCTTTAGTCCATATAGATCCTTTTTTCAACTTACATACACGAGTCACTCTGTCTTTGACTTCAAATCCTTGTGGTTGTTCGATGTATACCCCGTCCTCAATCACACCATTCAACAAGGTTGTCTTGACATCCATCTGGTGTAGATCCCACTTCATCATGGAAGCAAGTGCCATGATGGTTTTGATGGAAGTGTACCTTGCTACTAGAACAAATGTCTCATCATAATCAATCCCCTCTTTCTAAGAGAATCCTCTGGACACAAATATTGCCTTGTATTTTTCAATACTTCCATCAACTACATGTTTTATCTTGTAGATCCACTTTGAATATACCACACTCTTATTTTTTGGTTTGGGTACTATATCCCAAACATCATTCTTCATTATTGACTAGTATTCTTCCGCCATTTCTTCCACCCATTATTTCTTTTGTGCAACTTCCTCATAGCTGTTGGGTTCTTAATCTACAAGATTACACATCAAAATTACATAACTAGAGAATGGATTTGATCTCTCGCTTGTTCTTTTGGAGCCTTCTGGAGATCCATACTTTTCTGCTTCGTGTATGATTTCTCTTACCCAAGCAGGTTTTCTCTTTCGAGATATATCCATAGTAGGGGGTTCTTGAGGTTCTAGCATACCATGATATTCTGATGCTACTATTTCAGAAGAGGGTTCAGCCTCTATCTTTGTGGGAGGTACATCCTCTTCATGTACTTCTTCAATATGACACCTTCTGGATTTCTTAAGATTTGTTTCTTCATCAAACGTCACATCCCTTCTAATCTCTATATGATGGAATCCTGAAATGTATATACCTCAGGTTTTGGATCCTTCACAGTATCCAACAAATATTCCCTTCTTTCTAGAAGGATCCAACTTGGTTCTCTTCTCTTTCGGAATATGTACATATAAATATCTTGAGATGGCTCACTTCAGGTTTCTTTCTTGTATACATTTCTTCAGGAGTCTTGAATCCAAGAGAATTGTGAGATAATTTGTTATGCACATACACAACTGTTCTTGCTGCTTCATCCCATAGATTCATGGGAAGGTCTTGGTCATAAATCATTGTTTTCACTACTTCCATAATGGTTCTATTCTTTCTTTCTGCAACACCATTCTGTTGGGGATTGTATGGAGTGGTTAGTTTCCTCTTAATTCCAGCTTCCTTGAAAAATGCTTCAAATTATTTTGAAATATATTATCCACCATTATCTGATCTCAGTGTCTTGATTCTTTTTTTTTATGAATGGTTCTCTATCAAGGCTTTGAGCTCCTTGAATTTCTCAAACACTTCACTCTTGTTCTTCAAGAAATATATCCATGTCTTTCTTAAATATTCATCAATAAATGTGACATAATATTCATATCGACTTAAAGATGAGGAAGGCATAGGACCACATACATCATAATTAATTAATTCTAATGTACCTTTAGTCTTTATTTCACTTTTCAGAAAGGGATTCTTGACGTTCTTTCCTCTTGCACATCCTTTGTAAGTTCCTTCATGATCAATCTTCAAATCTGGAAACCATGTTACTACCTTGCTCACACAAGGTGTAATGTCCCAAATTTTGCATTGGGTCACAATTGCCTAATCACATTTTCCATATTCATGAAAGTTGTCAAATAAATGCTAAAAGTCAAATAATTGCCAAGGAGGAAAATCACTAGTTTCCTAGGTTGGGGGTGGAAGCTTTGAGATTTGGAATAAGGGGGATAATAAATGATGTTTAGAAATTAGAAGTGGATAAATATTTAATAATGTATCTTATTAAATAAATACAAGAGAAAATGGAACTGGCAATGGAGCATGAAGACACATGGAGACTATAGGGCCCACACTAGCTAGAATTCCTATGTTAAATGGTATCTTTCTCTTGCAAATTCAAATATATGGGAAGCATAATGTTTTTGGATGGATTATAAGGTTAATATACTTTTCCATATACTTCATAGGTCAAATTTGGGATGAATTTTAACTTACATGGGAGAGGAAGAGCCAAATGGGAGTTTCATGGACACTTGGCTAGATTCCCCTTACATTTATGGCATCTATGACAGCAATGATGGATATTCTATGAAAGTTATGACACAAGTCAGATATTAAGGCTGACATACTGACATACTAACATGTCAAGACTGAATAGAGCATCTTAGAGGTCGAATTTTGGAGTTGGATAAAGCCAAGAGGCTCCTACTCAAATTTGGGAGAAGAAGGAAGGTGAAGAGAGAGGCCACATGGCATAGCATGAGAAGCCACACCAATTCGACTTGGATTTGGTTTATGGATGGATTTGAAACCTTAGAATACTAATAATGTTTATAAAATACAGGGATCAGCCATGAGAAGAAGATTTTGCTCGTTTGTGAAATTGTCATTTGTGAATTGTGAGAGCTAGTGGATGACTAGTTTTCTTACTTAAGCCAATTTCAAGGGTGAAAGATTCCCATCCTAGTTGGTGTTTGGAAAGGAAACTCAGGTATTTCATGGAGATTTAATGGAGTCTTATTTGTAGGTGTAAGCTACAGGAAATCATGTGGATTCTTCTATGGCAGCACTCTCTCTCAACTATTTCCAGTTTTCACACCATATTCATGCCAATGGAGGGATTGCGCTTTGGATTAGCTATTGATATCTTTGGGGAATATTATAATTCCAATTATATTATCTTCTGATGTATATGCTCTATATTTCATGTTCAGAAGACTCTCAGGTCGAAATACCCAAAAGAATTCATATAAAAATGTTGAACAATGAAGAAATAGTGTCATTTTCCCACTATCTTGTTGTGAACCATTGTAATGCTGATGATTTCAAATTGGGAGAGACTTTAATTGTCCATTTTTTATTTTAATCAGTTCAATATTCCCTATTCTTCATTCTCAGAAATTTTCAATTCGAAATTAACAAGAGTTGTATGTCAAAATGACTTTTAATGAGCAAACAATGACCATTTCCACTCCATTTTGACATATGCCATGGTAATGCTTATTATTTCGAATGGAGGAATGAATATATGATAAAATTATGATGTATGGACTGTAATTAATGTGTATTTCAAGTCTCATGTTCATTACCTAAGCATTGGAAGCCATTTTACTAATTTTTATTGCATTGGGAGAAGATTTGGTGCCTTTTTCCCAAGGGTCAAAATTGTGACTTGGGAGTTGTTTTGGAAAGAGTCATAACAGCCTGTGTAAACTGAACAATGATGCATATGAGACTTTGAAAATTTCCCTTACACATACCCATCCTCTTTTCATAAATTCAAGTGACTTTGGGATCATTTTTGAAGCCATTTCCGACAATTACCCAAGGAGAATTGGAGCCCCAATTTGCTAGTAAAGACTCCTACTTTGAATAGAACATTAAACAAGTTTGCAGAAGTAATTTGGAGGTCCAAAAACATACATGAGCATGATATTTAAGTTATATTAACATTCATTTACCTTCAGAGAAAATTTGGAAGCATTTGGGTCAATTTGTAGGTCTAGACATCAAAACTAGTCAAAAGCCAAAATTGTGAAAAAAATGAAAAATTGGGCATTTTAATAAAATCCCAAAAAGGGGACATTACAGTGGTATCAGAGCATGATCTTGGAACCTGATGCGGTCTGATATTTATTAGGACAATAATTCAGGGACCACCATTATATATTGAAACCCAAAAGTTCTTTTGTTGAGGAGGAAAAAAAAAGTAGGAGAAGAAGACATTTTTTTGGAAACTATTACTAGGCATGAAAAGAGAACCTCAAATGATGGTGAGGAGATAATAAAAAGCATGAAACCTATATTTGAAGACATGACCAAGAATATTATGAAAGGATTTGAATTTTTGGCTATCCAAAGTTGGGAAAAATATATTGATTTTAAGAAAACTAAGGGGGGAAATGCATCAGCTTGCTTTAAGGAGCAAAAGGAGGAGACCCGTGAACCACCTAGTTCTAAAATAAGTGAAGTAGAAGAATTATTACATGAAGAGGATATAAATTCACTCCAAAGTGACTCTGAAAAATATGAAGAGACATCACATGAGTATGAAGAGTTTTTATTGAAAATACTGAAGATAATTTTGAGACACATGCTACCTTGGAAATGATACAAAGAGCATCTACTGATGGATGCTTGAACTATGAAGGAGTACCTACTGATGGGTGCTCACAACTCTATGTTGGTGACATATATATCAGATTTCAAAATGTTGCTGCAAGACAAAATTCCATTAAACATGAAAATGAAGACCTTGTAGCAGTTGAAGAAGAAACAAGATCAACTTCCCCATCACCACTTGAGCTTCATGAAGTTGGTCCAAGCAAGAAGGAAGAAGATGAGGAGGTTCATTTGCAAGAGCCTCATTTTCTTGAAGGGTCCTTAAAGATGAATGAAAAGAAGATCCAAGAGGCCCTTAGAATACTCCATGACACTCAAGCATTGGTATCAAATTCTTGTTGGATAGCTACTTCCTTGGAGGAGCCATCATTCCTTGAAGACATGGAGAAGATTCAAAGAGAAATGTGCAACATCAAAGGTAATCTCATGTCTTTTCTTTTTGATAGAAAAAATGTCATTGAGATTATTGAATGGTTACATGAATCCTACTTGAAGAATAATGAAGTTATTGATAAGCTCACAATTCAAAATGGGCAACTTGTTGAAAAGTTGCAAGACACTTGTTTTTCCTCCGATGTTTCAGATTTTCATAAGGTAGATTGCCTGGAGGATTCTCATGACATGATGGATCATGAGAAACATGAAAAATTGTAGGTTCTTGATGTTCTTGAGGATGATAGTGATGAGATCCAATCACTAGTAATGGTGGAAGAGGAACCTGAGTTGCCTCTTCAAAATGGTTACACAATTTTTGAAGAAGTGCATAATTCCAACACCTTGGAACCAACCCATGAGGAATTTTTTGCATTTTCTAGGGAGTTGAATAATCCTAACCCTATGGATACTTCACATTATGACAATTTTTCACTTACTGATCATTTGGGTGAGTTGGTTCTTTCTCCTACATCCTACACTTCTAAATTTTACAGCAGTCATCCTAACGAAGTATGGGTGAAAGGTTTCTTTTTTATGGTGCCACATGAAGAGCATGGACATTCTATTTCTCCTTTTTATGATGGAATTATTAGAGAGCAATATTATTTACATTTGCAGCAGCATCCTTGTTTACATTATGATTATACACATCTACATGGGTGCACATATGATATTCATTTGAGTCACTTGAAGACTCATGGTTTTTCTTGCTCAACACTTGGTTCATTTGATGTTGGAGGAACTTCATCCAACACTTGGATGAATAGGGATATGATTGAAGAACATTATTATTCACAGCAACATCCTCTGTTATTTCATGATGATATACATATTCATGGGTGTATTGATGAGACTTCTTTGAGAAACTTGAAGTCTTCATGTTTTATTTGCTCCTTATTTGGTTCATATTTTGGTGGAGGTTGTTCATTCACTTCTTGGATGAAAGAAAAAATGGATGATTATTATTTTGATGCATATTACATTCTTTGGGAGCAGCATTATAGGATAGGGGATCCTCACCTATGTCATTGGAGCAGATTTGATTGGTCACTTGAAGCATGTATGCACTTGGAAAATGGTAGTCTACTCATTGGGAGGTATAAGCACTTTCATGATTTCTTGGGGAGGCACCTCCTTGATGTACATTCTTATTATGTTGTTATATAATTTGATGATATATATTATGCATTCATGATGTTTGTAAGAATGCATACAATAAAATGGCATCCATGAATTCTCTTTCCAAATGGTATGGGTTGGAGAGCACTCTTAATTATTGGAGTGCAATGTAAGCAATGGGACCCTGGTATAGTTTTTAGTCCCATTAATTTCAAATTATTTGGGAAACAAACAGTATGGGAGATGGATTCTCCACTTAATAAGGTGATTTTAATCATAGTAGTGCAGCAACAAGCATGGTGGTTCCTCTCGGAAATCTTCATGGAATCTCAAAGACTCAAAGTGAGCAGTTTAGTGGCAACTTCAAAGAATCATACAGAAAGCAGGTTCTTCAACAACCATGTTTGAAATTGCTTGAGGACAAGCAATATTGGGAAGGGAGGATTTGTAATGTCCCAAATTTTGCATTGGGTCACAATGGCCAAATCACATTTTCCATATTCATGAAAGTTGTCAAATGGATGCTAAAAGTCAAATAATTGCCAAGGAGGAAAATCACTAGTTTCCTAGGTTGGGGGTGGAAGCTTTGAGATTTGGAATAAACGGGATAATAAATGATGTTTAGAAATTAGAAGTGGATAAATATTTAATAATGTAGCTTATTAAATAAATACAAGAGAAAATGGAACTGGAAATGGAGCATGAAGACACATGGAGACTATGGGGCCCACACTAGCTAGAATTCCTATGTTAAATGGTATCTTTCTCTTGCAAATTAAAATATATGGGAAGCCTAATGTTTTTGGATGGATTATAAGGATAATATAATTTTCCATATACTTCATAGGTCGAATTTTGGATGAATTGTAACTTACATGGAAGAGGAAGAGCCAAATGGGAGTTTCATGGACACTTGGCTAGATTCCCCTTAAATTTATGACATCTATGACACCGATGATGGAGATTCTATGACAGTTATGACACAAGTCAGCTATGAATTCTGGAATACTGACATGTCAGGACTAAATAGAGCATCTTAGAGGTCGAATTTGGGAGTTGGAGAAGGCCAAGAGGCTCCTACTCAAATTTGGGAGAAGAGGGAAGGTGAAGAGAGAGGCCACATGGCATAGCATGAGCAGCCACACCAATTCGACTTGGATTTGGTTTATGGATGGATTTGGAACCTTATAAGACTAATAATGTTTATAAAATATAGGGATAAGCCATGAGAAGAAGCTTTTTCTCATTTGTGAATTGTGAGAGCTAGTGGATGACTAGTTTTCTTGCTTAAGCCGATTTCGAGGGTGAAAGATTCCCATCCTAGTTGGTGTTTGGAAAGGCCACTCAAGTATTTCATGGAGATTTAATAGAGTATTATTTGCAGGTGTAAGCTACAGGAAATCATGTGGATTCTTTTATGGCAACACTCTCTCTCAACTATTTTCAGTTTTCACACCATATTCATGCCAATGGAGGGATTGCGCTTTGGGTGAGCTATTGATATCTTTGGGGAAGATTATAATTTCAATTATATTATGTTTTGATGTATATTCTATATATTTCATGTTTATAATACTCTCAGGTCGAAATACCCAAAAGAATTCATGTAAAAATGTTGAACAATGAAGAAATAGTGTCATTTCCCCACTATCTTGTTGTGAACCATTGTAATGCTAATGATTTAGAATTGGGAGAGCCTTTAATTGTCCATTTATGATTGTAATTAGTTAAATATTCTTTTTTCTTCATTCTCATAAAGTTTCAAGTCGAAATTCCCAAGAGTTGTATGTCAAAATGACTTTTAATGAGCAAACAATGACCATTTCCACTCCATTTTGATATATGCCATGGTAATGCTTATTATTTCGAATGGAAGAATGTATATCTGATAAATTTATGATATATGGACTGTAATTAATGTGTATTTCAAGTCTCATGTTCAGTACTTAAGCATTGGAAGCCATTTTACTCATTTTTATTGCATTGGGAGAAGATTTGGTGCATTTTCCCCAAGGGTCGAAATTGTGACTTGGGAGTTGTTTTGGAAAGAGTCATAACAGCCTGTGTAAATGGAACCATGATGCATATGAGACAATGAAAATTTCCCTTACACATACCCAGCCTCTGTTTATAAATTCAAGTGACTTTGGGATCATTTGTTAAGCCATTTTCGGCAATTACCCAAGGGGAATTGGAGCCCCAATTTGCTAGTACAGACTCCTACTTTGAACAGAACATTAAACAAGTTTGCAGAAGTAATTGGGAAGTCAAAAAACATACATGAGCATGATATTTAAGTTATATTATCATTCATTTACCTTCAGATAAAATTTGGAAGCATTTGGGTCGATTTGGAGGTCTAGACTTCAAAACTAGTCAAGAGCCAAAATTGTGAAAAAATTGGAAAATTGGGGATTTTAATAAAATCCCAAAAAGGGGACATTACATAGGGTATTGCTTTGTAGTTGATGTGAGAAAGCCTTTTATTCCATATTTCACTTGAGCTAGTGCTCTCATGGACAAGGGTCATCTCATGATGTCCCTTGAGTTTGTACAGTCCTCTTTCTTCACCAATGACCACAGCGTCTTCAAGTGTCTTTCCTTTGGTCCACATGAGTACTTGACCATTTATAAAAGCAAATCTATATCATTTATTATCTAGTTCATAGATGGAAAGTAGTTTCTTTTTCAAACTTGGTACATATAGTACTTCCTTCATCTTCATAGAAGTTCAAAGGTCAAGTTTGTATCTTGATTCACTAATACCTTTGATGGGATATTGATAGTCATCTCCAAATGATACTTTCTAAGGAGAGTTCTTTTCTTCAAGTCTTGACAGAGTTTGCTTCTTCTGTGTCATGTGCTTTGAAGTGCCACTATCAATAGGCCATGTATCTTCTTCAGGTGTTACAGACCTAAAGAGTGCAGAGAATAGTACATATTCTTCTACATCTTATTCATTTGTTACTCTCTTTCGAGGTCTTTCTTCTTCTTTATCCTCATCTTCAGCTAGATGAGAATGATGTATTTTTTTGTTGTTCTTCTTCAATGGACACTCTATGGAAAGGTGTCTTATCTTATGACAGTTGTAGCATTGATATTTTGAGTAGTCTTTCTTCTTATTGTTTTCTCTTTTCTTTTGAAACTTCTTTGGAGGCCTATGCTCCTTGTGACTATCCTTCTTGAAGTTTCATTTTTTCTTCTTTTAGTATGGATGTCTAGAGCTTGATCATCTTCTCGAAGTAGAGCTTCTCTGTTAGCTAATCTAGCTTCTTCTTGGATGCAATATTCCCATACAATGCCAAACTTCATACTTTCTTTTCTGGCACACAGAGTCTATATGAATGAATCTCAAGGTCTAGTGAGACCATTGAGAGCAGTCATAACTAGTTCATCTTCATCAAGGGTGTCTCCAATGGAACTTAGTTGTTCCCTGAACTGGGAGACCCTTATGAAGTAATATTGAATTGATTCTCCTTTACTCATCTTGGTACCCTTTAGTTAAGTTCTCAAATTCATCTTCCTGTTGATGTTCTTTCCCTCATAAATTCTAGAAAGTGCATCATACATTTACTTTGGTGTCTTCTTAGATGACACTTGAGGGATCAAGTGATCTTTGATAGAATCAGCAATGATCCTCATTGCTTTGATTAGGTCTTTCTAATGCTTCTCCTTAGCTTCATCATCTTTCGGATATGCAAATTCATCCTTGATGTACTTCTCAAAATCATTCTTTCTAAGAATGAGACCAATCCTATATTTCCATGTTGGGAAGTTTTCTATGTCTTCCAGCTTGTCCTCAAGCTTAGTGCTTGGGGCCATCTTATCTAGGAGGTCACTAAAAACTGAAATTTCTCAAAATGAAAAGATAACCTTACTAGGAGATGCGCTTGAATGAGGCGATTTGGTTGGTCCAATTGGTTTTTGGAGAGCCCAAATCTTCACCCTTCAAAACTTGCTTCCAAGGTTGCAGTTTCTGCAGATTTTTTGTTATGGTTTTCTGCAGTTTTCTGGTTCAGGGCCAAACTAGGGTTTGGCTTACCCAAAGATTCACCCACTCAAAAACTTCAATATAGGGCTCAATAGATGCACTCTAGGGAGGCGCAACTTTCTATGCAAGAAGATCTTCAAAATCCCAAATTTTGCATAAGCCCTAATTTCTTCCAGAGGGAGAGGAGAGAGAGTTTCACCTTGTGAAAGTTGTTCTATTCAGGATAGCTCTGATACCATGTTAATATTTCATATGCTTATCTAGGTATCATTAGTGTTTAATCCAAGTTCACAACAGTAGTATATGCAGAATCACTGAAAGAAACACAATCACAAGATAGACACAGTATTTATCCTAGGAAACCCTCAAGGAGAATGAAACCCAGAAAATCTTCCTCTATATAGATGTATAAGATAAAACCCCAAAACAAGGTATTCTCCTCCTTTTTGGTATGTCTCTCTCTCTCTCCTATGCGCTACACAAGTGTGTGTCTATGTGTTATGATGAGGAGCATATATCCTCTATTTATACAATTTAAGTCACTTGACCTTTACCCTTGAAAGTCGGCCCCACTAAACTGATTGAGTCGATTTCACCTAGGAAATCACAAAACGGTATTATATTATATTCATTAGGGTACTATTGACCAAAATTACAACAGATACTTTACCTCATGACTCTATGATGACCAATTACAATAATAACATCTCGACAGAGGAATAAAACATCTCCCTTGGGGTACATCAGTAAACTTACATTTAGAGTATCCTTTGAAGTTACAATATTTCAACATGCATGCGGTGTGTCATTCAATGTTCTTCGTCACCCTATTGGAATGAAATGGTACAAGCCATCAATGGTGCCCCTAAAGGATAGAGGATCCATGAGTATGACAAAGCTAGAACCATGGGACTTGACTGGGAAAGAGCCAAATTCAACAGTTCTCTTGGAAAGTTTACAAACGATTGGTCCATCTATGGGGATCCATTGTATCTGATGGGTGGACAAATGTTAAAGGAAAGCCATTGATAAATATTCTTGGTGTGTCTACTAGTGGTGCAGTCTTCCTTTCAGCTCATGATTAGTCATATCACTACAAAACTGGTATTAATATTGTACAACCTTTACTGAAAACCATTCAAAATATTGGGTCATACAATGTCATTCAAGTCAACATTGATAATGGTGTTAATTGTAAGGCAATATGAGCAATCAGGATAAGTATCCCAACGTATTTTGGTCAGGGTGTTTGGTTCACACATTGAACCTTTTAATGCCTGGTATTGTTAAGATGAAGGACCCTAGTTACCAATGGATTGGTGCCTTGTACAAGAGGTAAGAAAATGATAAAATTTATTACCAATCATAGCATGGACCACCACATTTTTCGCAATCACTCTAGGTTGAAGCTATTGATGATTGTGAAGGTTATATTTGCTAGCTATTACCTCACCTTCAGGAGGATTTTGAAGGTAAGAGAGGCATTGGCTAGTATGGTCTCAAGTGATTCATGGCAGGGATTGAAAGAGACAGTTACAAGCGCATCTGATAGACATGACTTTCAGGAGATGGAGGACATGGTTCTTAATGGTCAATTATGGGCACAAGTTAAATATGTTCTACAGTTCACCAAGCTCATTTGTAGTATGATTCGTTTTGCAGATACATATCAGTCGATGATTGGGGAGGTGTATGAGCAAATGGATAGCATGCTTGGTCAAATCAAAGACATTGTTGAGCAAAGAGATGCAATCTTGTGTGACAATATTCATAAACATGTGGTCAAAAGGTGGGATAATTTTAATGCTCCACTCCATGCCCTTGCATATGTCCTTACCGCCAAATATTATTCTCCATCTTGGTTGGCCCAACCTGCATTTGGTGGTAGAGTTAGGAAAAGACCACACACAGATCCATAGGTGCAAAATGGGTATATGATTTCATTAGACAAGTTGGTCCCTGACGAGGAGGAGTGTGCTCAAGTACGGAGTGAATTGAGTCAATACATGAGTGAACATGGAGTCTTTGGTACCTTGCATGCAACCAAAGATCAAGATAGGTTGAATCCTATCTGTTGGTGGAACATGTATGGCAGTGGTGCTACATATTTGCATAAATTGGCAATAAGGGTGCTTTCACGAGTTGTCAATAGGTGCTCAGCAGAGAGATGTTGGAGCACGTAAAGCTTTATCCACATCGTCAAGAGAAACAGTTTGAATGTAGAACGGGCTGAAAGTTTGGTTTATGTGAATTATAAATTGAGGCTATTGTCCCATTATTGTGAAGCCGCCAAGAATGATGAAACATTTTTTACTCGGGACAACAATCCAGAGGAGGATAATCTAGAGGATGGAGCCATAGCATTAGAGTGCTTGGAGGATGAACTATTGGGTGATCATGATGGTGATCCAATTCATACATCAGAGATGCCACCCCCAACCACCAGTAGGTTTCCAAATGCGGGACTTTTTTCTTTAGCTTCACAATGTCCAACAATCAGTGGGGGGTATTTATCTTCTTCCCATGTTCCACAATCACTTCCAGTAGCTCCTATTCCACCTAAAACACGAGAAAAAAAATTGGAAGTTTCTCATGGCAAGAGGAAAGCTTAGTAGATAGTATCATAGTACTTTGTATTTCATGTTTATTATGGCCTATTTTGTAAACATTATGGCCTACTTTGAACTTTGAAAGTTTGACCTTTGAATCTTGAAAGTTGAACGGTGAACCTACCTTTGAAGTTTGAAGTTTGAAGTTTGAACTTCAAATTGTCAATTGCATCTTATGATCTTACAACTCTTTGGTATTGAATATGATATTATGATGTTTTGTTTCATTTCATGGTTGATGTTATCTATTAGAGTTTGTTGATGGCAAATATTATATGTTGAAATTTGAAGGTTGATGTTGTTGATGATTGATCATTGATCAATTGATGACAATGTTATAAGTTATAGCTCATAAATTATTGATGTTATATGTGTATTAAATAGTTATATCTATGTTTTCTATAGCAAATTTGGCATAATTGATGTTTTTTTAATATATATGCATCAAAATATATTAAATATGTATTATATAAACAAATGCTCTTTTTTGAAAATTTTGCTTTCACTCTCGCTTCTCACTCCCAAAAGCATAGTATAAAAGTATACTCAACACCTTTTACATGTTAACGAGCGCGATTATGGTATCAAAAGCACTCGGAATTATTTTCATGTTTAAATCTAGAGCACAAAAAGGTAAAAAGTAATCTCAAATCATATTTTTCATGTTTTAACCAAAGCACGAAAAAGGTAAAAAGTAAGCTCAACACCATTTACTATTTTTAACAAGCTCGAAGATTGGTTGGAACAATGCTCAAGGTATCCACTTCATTTTGTAATGAGCTTGCAACAAAAAATGAATTATGCTCAGGATGCAATTTCATGGGTTAGCAAGCTTGAAATTAGTACAATTGACGGTTATATTCCCAACATAATGTCCAGTGATTGGTACTTTCCCCGAACTAAACTCTAGGTTACTACTAGGAAACGTTCACTAGAAACAGAAGAAGAAAGAGGATCAAGTAACAAAGGTAGATGAAATGAAGGTTCAAGTCCTACAACGGATGGAAGACTCAAAATTTTACGAAATTAAATTTGGAGCTTCGTAGCCCGAGATATGACATTTTCCCCATGTCGCCTAATTAAAACTCAATTCTAAAAGAGGCTGGAACCTTGTTTCGCATGGATCATAACTCAGAAAGTACAATGAATCTGAGGTTGAAACTCACACACAAGGTACATCAATATCTCATCTTGAGCATGTCCGAGTTTCAACTCCTAAACCTTTACCAACATCAAGTTATAGTGAGAATACCCAGGTGAATAGATTCTTTCTTCTAGGGTTTCAAGCATGTCAAACAATTCTTGCACTATTTCCTTCTTGACAACTTAGCTTTGGAGTCTGATACCATGTTGATTTTTTGATAAATTTGTATAGATAAATGCTTTCTTATCGTTATAATTAGATTTATATGCATAAATACAACCATAAAACATTTCAATAAAGCATTTAACATGTAGAATCTAGTCAAGAATAACAATAGACAAGAGACACGACATTTTATCCTGGGAGAACCTCATGGGGAAGAAAACCCAACAACCTTTCTTAGAAGAATAATGTTCAATCCAAGTACGATCATCCCATGAACATGCTCTATCATACAATAGCAACAACACATGAGAAAACCATAATCGTGACAAAGAGGACATAGAAAACTTATCTCCATGAAGATGACCCCCAAGGTGTAGAGCTATGCATACATGAACATCGAGATCTTTCCTCATGAGTAAAACCCTAAAACATAACTCATGAGGAAACCCTAATTTTGAATCTCCTCCTTCATGTGCTACTCCAAGAGAGACAAGACAAGATGTGAGGTAATACAAATGAGAGGAGTGACTCTCTATTGATACAAGACTCTCCTAATTTACATGGGGCCTCTTACCACAATAACATAACAATACATTTACATTTTGGACCAAGTCGACATGACATATACATAAAATGAACCCCACATGAACATAACATGACCCACCATGTACCAACATGGTTTACATAAAGTCCCCACATAGAGCCATCATAGTATACATCATATAACCAACATGTACCCACATAGTACATATCATATGCTTAACATATACCTGCACAGGATATATCATATGTCCATCATGTACTCACAAAGTGTGTTGGACATTGGGTTCAGCGCTCCCCATGAGTTTCGTGACATGGACTAATTGTCTCCCAATATCCTAACTCTGGTGATTGTGGTGAAGATTAACACCTAGGGGTTTTGGTCTAACGGCAATCGTGAGTCCAACAAATGGTATTAGAGCAACAGGTCAAGGGTTCGAAACTCACCTGAATTGCGTTGGGGGGGAGATTGTTGGACAATGGGTTCAACGCTCCCCGTGAGTTTTGTGAAATGGACTAATCGCCTCCCAAGATCCTAACTCTGGTGATTGTGGTGGAGATTAACACCTACAGGTTTTGGTCTAATGACAATCGTGAGTCCAACAAAGTATGCATTATATGTCCACCATATACCAACACATGATATATCATATGCCCACATGTAATATATCATCGTGGTCCTCTTTGATCATTTAATGGCCATGCACTAGCTTCTTGAACATCTTCAATTCTCTTACAACAAAGGTTGTCTTCGATCCTGCAACATCATCATAGCCTACAAGGCATGTCCACTCAGGACATAAGCAAGATCTCCATAGCCACATAGGTTAGTGCACATATGAGCCACACCAGGGTAATTTTTAGGGGTGAAATTTATCCAATTGGCTATTTTTGGGGGGAGTTTCAAAAAATAAATTAGTTATTTGGCCATTTTTAGTGTCTAATATTGCCTATATTTACATAAAATATGTTTTTTAATCATAATATTTGCCAAAAATTACACATTTCATTGTTAATTTTATGCTTCATATTTAATATTCGCCAAGCTATCTATAAACATGTTTTTTTCAATCCAAAACAATCGCGTAGAATACTGTACTTAAGTATAATATTAGAATCCTTAAAAAACACGTTGGAGCCACACAAGCTTCACATATGGATGCACACATAGGACTCTGCAAATATCTTCACCCATACTCACATTGGTCAGGGGTTATTGTCCCCTTAGTCCTAATCAGGGGGAAGGGCTGCCCGAAGATGCACCATCATCAACAATTGCCTTCGGATTTAGGTTCGATATGTCAATTCTAGTGGTTCAAACAACAAAATACTTCCATTTTTTTAAATGCCTTTCAATATCTTCATTTCCATGTTATTTTTAAATAGCCTACATGAATCCGTTGTCGATGAAACTACACAAACACATAGGTCGGACTATGCAAATTCCATATATATACTCACGTTGATCATGGGCCATTCTCCCCTTAGTCCTAATCAGGGGGAATGTCTTCCCAAAGATGCACCATCATCAACAGTTGCCTCGGATTTAGGTTTGATATGACAATTTGGGTGGTTCAAACAACAAAAGCTTCCATTTTTTTAAATGCCTTTCAATATCTTCATTTCCATGCTATTTTTAAATAGCCTACACAAATCCATTGTCGATGAAACTACACAGACACATAGGTCCAACTATGCAAATTCCATATATATATATATTTGTCATGACAATATCAATCTTAAAATACAAATGTCTTTTATTGATGCTATAAGTTTTTATCGCCTTACCCATTTTATAGAAAATTACAAGTTACAGTAGCACAAACCGAGATCTATAATCTAAAAAAATGGTTTTAGTGTTAAGACCCTCAAACCCTACACCGATGCATAATTTTGTATTTTTAAAGTTATAATGACTTTCATTATATATATATATATATATATATATATATATATATAATCCCTCCAATTCAACATTTTTTTTTGTTTGCATTGCCACTATGCATCATGAGAGACCATCATTAGCTTGCACTCGCCCATTAATCACTTACTCTATACAAATAACACAAATAATGATATCTCATAAGTTGCACTATGAAAGTCCCCCAAATGCTTAAATGAAAAAGTCAAGGGAAATCTAAACTAATAGTTCACAAGGCACAATACTTGTTAAAGTATCAAAAGGGGCAATAAGCTAATTGGACTTGACTATGGGGGAAAAACTCCATAAGTGCACTTGAGCCACAGAAATATTGGGATGTGTAACCTCCCAAGAAGTCCTAATCATTGAGTGCAAGCCCCATATATGATGATTGACCCTATTTATTCATTTTGCTAGTTTCAGTCCCACTTCTTCATCTTTATAAGCATCATCTGATGTAATAAATGCTAAGTAAAATATCCAATATTATGAAATTAGACATTCTCACAAAATGGGTCATGCATTAATGCCTCATTATATGCAAATAATTCCAAAATGATATCTCAAAAGGCATGATGTTAATGCAAGGAGGTAGGTACAATAAAAAAAAATGTGGCAGATGATCTACTTATTGCAATTATTTTGCATGTGACTACGTATTTCTTGCATTTGTTTCTCTTATAGCAAGCCCTTATGGTTGTGTTTACACTCAAACTTGCATTACTTCCTCAATAGAGATCAAGTGCAAATTATAGACAGTACACCCACTGTCACCTCAACGTACATGCCTCTCGCTTTAGGGTTGGTGCATGACAACTCCAAGGAGGTATCTCTAATTGTACCTGCAACTCGTTAATTGTTTTGCTTAGTGAGAAACAGTTGCAAGTACATAAAAATTGTATTGAATCTATCGAACGACGAGGGAAGGATCAGAGAAGACCAATGTCTTTCAAGGGTTGATGAGTCAAAAGTGGGCTAGAACAATAGTCTGAAAGAGGGGTAGAAAATAAAGGCGAGGCTTCGGAGATGGAATAATCTTGCTCCTGACAGGATGTGGCTTCAAATGAAAGGTTTTAACAAATGAATACATTATTCTAGTATTTATGAGGGCTAGGAGGTGGTGTAGCACACTGCATGTCCTAAGAGGCTAGGGAGCTCACTCAAACCTGCAATAGTTGATACAGATCAGCGGTACAATTATTCGATCTGCTAATTAACCAAACAACGTCTATGAGAAAGTAATCAAGCATATATTATCCAAGCATTTAAACACACATGAAAGCAAGAAGGAAAATGATGGGGCAACAAAAAAGATTTATTAATTGTCAATATAGAAATACAATAAGCAATCTCTGAAAATCCCAACCCTTTACAATGAGTATTTTACATTACTTTACAGGCCTAAAATGACCCGAGTCAATGCGCCTTATCCCAAAGTGCATGTGCACTATACACACCAAGTGTCAGAAAGAATATGCCATGCATATGATTAACAATGATCCACTTTTCCATACTACTGAACTTTTCCCATGCATGCCTTCACTAACAAAGGTGTGGGCTAAGGTCTGTGTTTTGGTGCTCTTGCATGTTGTTATCTGATGAATAGTGGTGTTGTGTGCCCTGTTTTGGTTTTCAACTTGAATCTTAGTTAGTGCTCCCACATCAAATCTCCTTGTAGTGATGCATGCTTTTAAAACCATGAGTTTTGAATAATAATAAATAGGAGTCGAATCTCACTCCTTGATGCATGCTATCATCAAACCAACCATCACTATCTCATAGGCTGCACTTTCAATTGTTGTTAGAAGTTCCTGGGCATGCACACATTGGAATAAAGAACTATAGATCCAATCCAATGATCAATCCTAAAGTTGTTATAACTCAGCAAACACGCTTTTTTGTTTCCACGAGGGAGATTTGAGCACGAGTTGATCAAACATGTTAGTAAGGATAGTAATTAGACTAGCATGCATTATGTTTAAAACTTTAAAACTACCAACTACAAACTTGTAACTCTTAGTCTCACACATGCCTTTATGATCATATATATATATATATATTATCCTTTGGTGCACGTGGTGTTTTAACTAACCAAAATATATGGCTAGTTCAGCATATGTCTTCCTCATCATCCATGTAAATATACTAGCTTGACAAACAGATGCATGCATTACCATACTTAACAATTCTCCAATAAGACTAAGTCTTCCCTTACACGTCTCTTATTGACTTATAGGTGCGTGAGTCTGAAAATAGCACTGCAGTCTACGTTTAGTTTAAATATGTTCTTTTCTAGGCGCCACCTTTATTTGTGTAGTGAATTATAAGTGTCATTTGGAAAAACACTCAGCTCTTGCTCTGTATACCTTTAAGGCACGTCTTTGCACAAACTCCTCATGCTTGAGATTTCTTCATAATGTTTTAGAGCCTCTTCACCTTTTAGCTGGAAAACACTATTTTCTAGTTGCGGTTCACACATTCCATTTTGTAGTACCCTTCTCCTCCCTTTTTAGAATATGCCAGCTAATTGTTTTTTTTTGTTGGTGTTGGCATTTGCGTCTAGCGCTCCCTGTGACTTTCGCAAAATGGGTTAACACCCTCTCGTGTATCTAACTTTGGTGATTGTAGAAAATATTAACACTTGCGGATTTTGGTCTAATGGAAATCATGCTCCAACAAATGGTATCAAAGCGATAGGTCTTGGTTATTGTTGAGATTTGTATCTCGGGATGTCCTTCATGCAAACATGCCTAGCATGAAGGGACACTAGTAGAGTAGGCATGGATATAGGGTGTGAGAAACACTCTATTGGTCAGCATGGCTTCAACAGTGGAAGCGTGCAGTGAGTTATGTACCTTTTACCATGTGTATGCAAGGAATGCATGAAGCACCATTTTTAAATGCAGTAGTGTTAGTTTTTAATGTAAAAGTGTGATTTTGCATGAAACTCAAATTAGGGATTGGAACCCTAATCAGTCACTCAAGCTATTAAAAGGAGGTTGGAGGTAAAGGTAAAGATACTCAAGACCGACTTCAAAGATTGAAGAGCCAGAGAGGTGAGGTGCACTTTTGAAAGAGGAGAGCGCATTTCTTGAGGAGGGGCACACTTATGAGAGAAAGGGTGCAAAATTGAGGCTAAGAGGGTTGAGAGTAGTGGGGCATATTCTTCACAGATTGAGGAGAGGGTGTCTTGATCATTCAGATATTGAGTGATAGTCAAAGAGCATTTTCTATTGAGCAAATAGAGAACAGTAAAAGAGGGGCGCATTCCATAGAGTGGGGGGCATTTTCTTATGAGGTTGAGATAACAGAGGCAGACCGGGGTGCATCTTTCAGACACTAAGAGGGGGCGCACTTCCATAGACAGAGATATAGAGCAGATCGCATCAAAGATCAGATCAGACAAAGGGTGTACTTGCCAGATTGGTCACACGTGTGCCAAAGGGGCACATTCCTTGAGAGACAGCTCAGTTGTTGAAGGATTCTCCTAGATATCTACCACGACTTCCAAGGCACCAGGTTCTTCTATGTAATTAATAAAGTTGATTGTAATCATTTCCATAATTTCTCTAGCTCATATTATAGAAATCCCTCAGATGTTGGTTTTCCCCATTAGGGTTTCCAGGGTAAATCATTGTGTTTATGTGTGTTTAATTTCCAGTTCTGGTGTGCATGTTTGACAATTAATGAGTTTATTATTGTTGCTTATAGATCAAATCTGAAATTTATTCTCTATGAATGTATCTAGAAATTTATAGAGTAGTATATCATAGATAAGCTCAACTCTTGTGATAAAAGTAAGTAGTGAAAATTAGCATGGTAGCAAAGCGTCATCTCTGAGAAGAAATCGAGGGTTTACACATTGGTATTGCATAGAGTGCACAGTTTATCATATCCGTGAGAGCAAATTCCAAATCTGTGGAAAATCTATCAAATCTGTGAGAATTGTGAGAATAGAGGTCAAATCCATTAGATATGTGAGAGCATAGCGCAGATCAGTTTGATTCGAGAGTTGTCGAACCACGGTTTATCAGTTCTAAAGAGCAGAGATCATATCTATCAGAGTGAACCCTAGATTTGTGAAAGAGAGAGTTATGCATCTAACCATATGATGGGAATACGAGAGGTGTTCCTTAGGGTTTTAGAGATAGGGTCACACATGCAATGGAATGAGTTGGATGTGTTGGATTCTAACTCAAGTTAGGAGGTTCTCTGAATATGGGAGGAGGGATGAATGGACCAGAGTTAAAAGATTTTCCCTCGGTGCCAGCTCTAGAGGATGAGGAATATAGTATGGTGTTCTGGGATGGACAGAGGCTTCTATATTCAAAGGAAATGACCTTGGATGCAGCAGTGAGGCATGGCATCAAACAAGGAAAGTTGTACAGGTTGTTAGGCAAGCCTGTAGATGGGTCCAAAGAGATCTTGGATGCAATTTCAATGTCTGAGACAAAGACTGACAGTGAGTATGTAGTGTTTGACCAACCTACATTTGGAGGATCTGGGTGGATAACAGGTTTTGAATCTGAGACAGACAGAGAGCTGGAAAATCGAAGGATTGATGTGAGTAGTCAGTCCTCAGTTCAGAGAGAGTGAGAAGCTCCAAGGGTTGAAGTGGATCCAAGTAGTCAATCCTCGGTACAGAAAACTGAGGGAGCATCCTCAGTTCAAGGGAGTCAGCGAGAGGCTACTTCTTCCAATTCTGGAAAGAGGGTCAATTGGTACGATTTGACTCTAAGTGAGGTTCGGGAGCAAGATGAGGCATCTTGGAGAAAGAGAATCAGGCACGGGGTGGTGGATCAACTTGTGGACAACTTGAAAGGGAGTTTGGAGCATGGATCAGCGTCAATGACATAGGGATAGCGTGAGGATTCCATAGAGAGGACATTGATGGAGGAGGCACATGAATTATCATATCAGAGTGCAACAAATGCAACTAGTTCAGAGGGAGTAGTTACAACAACAGAAGACTTGATAGATCTGAGTTCCAGAAGGACTTCCCTTGCTAAGAGGGAGTGTTGATATTTGTATCTCGGTATTTCCTTCATGTGATCATGCCTGGCATGAAGAGAGATTAGTAGAGTATGCATGGATGTAGGGTGTGAGAAGCACTCTACTAGTCATCGTGGCTTCAACAGTGGAAGCATGCAGTGATTTGTGTACCTTTTACCTTATGTGTGCTGGGAATGCATGATGCACCATTTTTTAATGCAATAGTGTTATTTTTTAATGCAGAAGTGTGATTTTGCATGGAACTCAAATTAGGGATTTGGAGCCCTAATCAGTCACTAAAGCTATTAAAAGGAGGCAAGAGATAAAGGTAAAGATACTAAAAACCAACTTCATAGATTGAAGAGCCATAGAAGTGAAGCACACTTTTGAGAGAGGAGGGTGCATTGATGAGAGAGAGATAACAAACTTGAGGCTGAAAGGGATGAAATTAGTGAGGAATATCCTTTAGAGATTGAGGAGAGGGTGCATTCATTTAGAGACAACTAAGCTACTAAAGGATTCTCCCAAAGATATAGCACACCTTCCAAGACATGTTCCTATGTGTAATTCGTAAACTTGATTGTAATCATTTCCATAATTTCTCTGGCTCAGATTATAGAGCCCTCAGATGTTGGTTTTCTCCATTGGGGTTTCTAGGGTAAATCATTGTGTTTATGTGTGTTTGATTTCCAGTTCCATTGTGTGTGTTTGACAGTTAATGAGTCAACTATTGTTGCTTATAGATTAGATTTGAAATTTATTTTCTATGTATGTATAAGGGAATCTATAGAGTATTTACTATTATATCATAGATAAGCTCAGCTTTTGTGATAAGAGTAAGTGAAAAATTAACATTCACGACATGGGTTAACCCCTCTCATGGATCTTAACTTCGGCGATTGTAACATAAATTAACGCCTATGGGTTTTGATCTAACAACAATCATGCTCCAACAATTGGGATGTATTGTAGGAAGGTACTCTATCCTTATAACAGATGTATGAGGTGGAAGTTAGCTCCTTGAGTCTGTTAACACAAATGTTTCACCATCAGCACAACCAAATCAAGTGCTCCCAATTGAGCTAAGAATTTTGACAAATGGTTTAATTTCTTCTGGTGATGGGAGGTTTTATTTAGTGATTATTTTAAACTAGTCAACGTAACCATATTTGACCTCCCCGTCCCATATGAGTACCTTTTGATCACAACTTGACTCTAGTGACCATTAGTCTCATCCATTAGAAATGTGGATTTTACTCTAATTTCTTTGCGACTGCCTTCTGAGTGTCTATTACAGGTAAACAGCGTGCTTGTACTGGAGACAGCCACAAAGGAAAGTGATCATCATAATGCTCTAATAATATGCCAAAAACCTTTCAATAGATCCTAGGATGGCCCTGTGAATCATGGTGGATAGTTATTTCTCTAAGCTTGAATCAATATAAAATAGATCAAATCGCTTAGGTAGATTAAAATCCACCTGAACTTGTTAGATTTTTAATGGTTATACAAGATATAAAAACATTTAGCACCATAACATCATAACCATAAGCAATGGATCACTAAAAGAAAGACAAGTGTAGCAACACAAGAGAACACAAAGATTTTCCTCGAGAAAACCACAAGCGAGAAAACCCCGCAAAACTTCCTCAGTATAGAATTCGACCATTTACAGTGTAAAACTCTAGCAACAAGAATAGTTGCTCATCTTCCATAGTAAACTCTTTCTCTCTCTCTCTCTCTAGCGCAATACTTGGGTGTAAGATGTATGAGAATGAGAGAGGCACCTCACCTATTTATATTATTCAGTTGACTTGACCTCTAACCTAACAAGGCCAACTTCTCTAACTGACTGGGCCCACTTGTCCAACTGGACACCACAAATAACATTTATTATATTGACACTTGGGTACTATTGACCCGACTTACATCTGGAGGTTTACATTGATTCTTTCACATGACCAAATACATCAGGGACATCTTAGAATGGAGGAATAACATCTCTGAAGGAGAATACAACAAAAGTATAATAGAATATCTTCCGAAGTTACAATACTTTAACACTGCCTCTTAACTAGGAAGGTATTCTACATCAACAACAACCATCATCACAACTGTACAACTGACTAGTAAATCTCTATATGTCATAGGAATTTTTGGAACAACATCATGCATCTTCATCATCAAACTCGGTATGAGAATATTGGATCTTCTTCTGCAACCTCAGTATGTATATACTGAATCATCTTCTATGAGTACTAGATCATCTTATGCAACCTTAGTATGTAAGTATTGAATCATCTATGAGTACTAGATCATCTTCTGCAACATTAGTATGTGGATACTAAATCATCTTATGTGAGTACTGGATCATCTTCTAGATATTGTATCATCTTCTACAACATCAGTATGTGGGTACTGAATCATCTTTTGAATATTGAACCTTCTTTTGTAACACCAGTATGTGTATACTGAATCATCTTTTTCCACATCAGTATGTGAATATTTAATCATATTTTGGACCTTCTTCTGTAACATCAGTATGTGAGTATTGAATATTCTTCTTCCACATCACTAGGTGAATACTGAAACATCATCTGCATCATCAGTATGTAAATACCGAAACATCACCATCTACATCATCAGTGTGTAAATACTGAAGCATCATTGTCTGCATCATCAGCATGTAAATACTAAAACATCAACATCTGCATCATCAATATTGAAACAACAACAACATCATTAGCATGTTAGTGTTAAATAAACTTCATCAATAAATGATATCTTATCATCTACATTATCGGCATAGAGATGCTGAAACATCATCATCATCATCAACATAAAAATGTTGAGACAACATCATCAACATAAACACAAAGTATTGTGACTTCAACCATATTAGCATTATCAGCACAGGGTGTTGGGACCACAACCATATCAACATCATCAACACAAGGTGTTGGGACCATAACCACATCATCGGCATCAACATACAAATGTTGAAGCAACATCATTATCAACATCAGTATAGAAATATTGAAATTACCTCACCATCATCATTATCAGTATAGAAATACTAAAACTGTCTTATCAACATCAGTATAGAAATGTTGAACCTGGCATATCAACATTAGCATGAAAATACTAAGCTTGCCACATCAATATTAGTATGAAAAATATTGAACCTACCATATCAGTATGGGAATACTGAAACTATCTTAACAATCATCCAAACAACATCAGTATGAAAATATTGATCCTGCTACATCAGTATAGGAATACTGGAACTATCTCAGCAATCAATTCAACAATCAACAATCATCAATGTAGTAACACTGAAACTTCAACAATCATCAATAATCAGTGTAACAACACTGGAACTATCTCAACAATCACCAGTATAGTAATACTGAAGCACACATCTCAGCAATCAGTATAACAATACTGAAGCAATCATCTTAGCAATCATTAGTATAACAATATTGAAGCAATCATCTCAATAATCATTAATACTATAGCAAACATTTCAGCAAACATCATTATAACAATACTGAAACAATCGTATCAGTAATCATCAAAACATCTCAGCAACCATCATCAACAATCATCAATAATCAACAGTATAACAATATTGAGGATACATCTTGCCCTTCAACATCTTGGAGCAGCATCACGGTAAGTTCTCTGGAAGATACATCCGTGAATTTGGTCTAACTTACTAACTCTTTCGAGCCAAACAAGCCTAGTTAGACAGATGGATCTCCTTAGGGACCAAACAAGGCTTGTCTGGCTTACTAACCCTTTCAATCCAAACAAACCTATCCAGACATACTAATCCCCCTAGGATCAATAGGCATCGTCTGACTTACTAACCCTTTCGGGCCAAACAAGCCTAGCCAAACTTACCCTCCTCTAGACTGAGCTACTCACCACTGCATCCATCATCCATCTATTGTCACTCTCTCTATCGAAAGAGGACTCTTTCGAGAGAGGTCCTTTCAGACTACACAAAGCTTGTCTCGAAAGTATTCAAACTTTACACAAGCCAAAGGCTATTAGACTTTTATCAATTAGACAATATTATCTTAGGATCTTGTTTGAGAGAATAACATGCATAGCAATCAATCACAAGAGACAATAGACACAAATATTTTCCTTGGGGAAACCATAAAGGAGAAAACCCCGCAACTTCCTCAGAGATAGAATGAGCACCAATGGCAGCAGTAAAACCCAAAGACAAAAATATGATCTCCAACAGTTGTTCTCTCTCTCACTTGTGTGATATTTTCTCTCTCTCACCTATGCGCTATAGCTGGGTGAGTGTGTGTGTAAAATAGAGAGACTCACTCTCTATTTATACTAATTTCCGACTTGACAATTACTTACCAGGGTCGACATCTCTAGGAGAGTCTATTAACCCTGGTGCCCCTTAACTGTGGGGACTTTACCCCCCTGATCAACAAGGAGGGTTAATCTCAACTCAATTGTGGGGTCTATTGCCCCGACTTACAACGGAGGTAAACCTCATTGACTTTGCATGACTTTATTATATTAATGACTCTCCCAATAGGAACATCAGGGTACAATGAAATATAAATTATTCTCCCGATAGGAACATCGAGGTACAATATAAGTGAATACATTCTGAAGTTACAAATACATCAACACTCCCTCTTAACTAGGAGGTATTCTCTTGACACAATTCATCAGCACAATTCTTCACTGGATCATTCATCAAGGCTCGATCATCATCAAAGATGGATCATTACTGGATCATCATCAAAGCTGGATCATCACTGCTTCCGCTATCTCGATCAACTGGTGCTATCTCTCAATTCTTCTCGTCATAGGAAGTTCTACAGAACCAACCCTTTTTCATGTTGGTTGTAGGCCTAGCCTCCATGTAGTTCTTCATCTTCTTCAGCACTTATATCTGACCATGGAAGGAACACATCCAAGAACCATATCAGAAAGACCCGCCCAACACTTACATCTGACCATGGGAGGAACACATCCACCACCATGTCAGAAAGGCACGCCCAACACTCACATCTAACCATGGGAGGAACACATCCACCACCATGTCAAAAAGGCCCAACACTCACATCCGACCATGGGAGGCCCATCCTGCCACCATTTCATAATGGCCCAGCACTTACATCTGACCATGGGAGGAACACATCCAAGAACCATGTCAGAAAGGCTCAGCACTTATATCCAACCATGGGAGGAACACATCCAAGAACCATGTCAAAAACGCTCAATGCTTATATCTGACCATGGGAGGAACACATCCAAGAACCATGTCAGAAGGGCTCAGCACTTATATCTAGCCATGTGAGGACCACATCCTGCATCCATGCTAGAAAGGCTCAACACTTATATCTAGCCATGTGGGGAACACATCCCGCATCCATGCTAGAATGGCTCAGCACTTACATCTAACCATGTGGTGAACACATCCCGCATCCATGTCAGAAGGGCTCTGCACTTACATATGGCCATGGGAGGAACCAATCCTACCACCATGTCAGAAGGTCTCTACACTTATATCTGACCATGGGAGGAACCAATCCTACCACCATGTCAGAAGGGCACACGGACTCATCACTTCCCCTTGGAAGGAACCTCGATCTAGAGAACACCAAGCTTCTCCCTGAAGTACTCAAACTTCACTCTGGCCATTTCTAGCATATAATCACATCAGGGTTGATTACGTCCAAGGATATCCTACGAGCTTCGTCAGGACCGATTACATCCAGGGACATCCTACATGACTGATTAGGTCTGAGCAACCTACGAGCTTTGTCAGGATTTATGCTCAGGAAACCTGTCTCACCGGCTATGCTAGGACTCACTCTTTCGAGAGATCTCGATCTGGATCACATACTAGAGCTTCAATGCTCCTCTCTCGGTTATTCGCAGCGCCATGCAGGACTCCTTCCTGCTAAACCAAGAGATCACACCTAATCTCATACTAGCATCACCTGGAAGCGCTCTTCCTATCAATGGCATTGTCTGCCCAATCTGAATCCACATAACCCTCCAAGTTAATCTTCTGATTCATATCATACTTGAGCCCATACTCAAATGTACCCTTCAGGTACCTCACTACATGCTTTGCAACCATCAGGTGAACATGGATCTGTCAGGAACTGCCACAATGTGTTCACAGCAAAGAAAATATTTGGTTTCATATTCGTTAGGTACATCAATGACCCAATCATCTGACGATACATCGTGGCATCAACCGACTCTAATGAAGCATCACTCAATAGCTTCAGGTTCGATGCCATAGGTGTGTCCATGACCTTGTAGTCCATCATCCCGAACCTCTTCATGATCTCTATGCATACTTCCCTTGTCCCAGAGAGATTCCATCCGCATTTTTCCACACCTCCATGCCTAGACAGGAATGCCCATACCCAATTCTTTCATCTCGAAATCGACAGCAAGTCTCCTTCTTGCAACTTTAATGAGTTCCTCTTTTCCTGTCAAGAACAGGTCATCAACATGTAACAGGAGCATCACTGGTCTTTCGCCTTAAACCTTGAAGCAAAGGTTGAAATCTTCTTTACTCTCAGTAAATCCTAGAGCCATCAGTAATATGTCCATCATGTATGTTGATGTAATTGTAACTACGAAATGTATTCACTTGTATTTCTTATCTATTGTAACCCGATGTTCATTCCGAGATGTATTGTAATGTACTTGAGTCATGTCATACCCCGATGTTTATTCCGGGAAGTTTCTATAATGAGAAAGTCATGTCAAGTCATTGTGGGTAACCCTCCTATTGGTCAAGGGTTAAAGTCCCCACAGTTGTGGGGCCCTAGGGTTATTAGACTATCCTAGTGAAGTCGACCCTAGGTGAGTCATTGTAAGTCGGGGCAATAGTCCCCACCATTGTGTTAAGGATAAACCTCCTTGTTGGTCGAAGGAGGCAAAGTCCCCACAAGTTGTGGGGCACTAGGGTTATTAGACACTCCTAGAGATGTCAGCTCTAGTAAGTAATTGTTAAGTGAGACCGACATGATGGAGTGGGTTCCAAGTGAACAGAAGAATATAAATAGAGAGTGAGTCTCTCTATTTAGCACACACACACTCACTCATTGGGGCGCATGAGTGAGAGAGAAGAAGCTCTCTCAGTGAGAGAGAGAGAGAGTGCTGCTGTCGGGAGATCATCTTTATGTTTTCGGGTTTTACCTTTGGTGCTGATTCTATCTCTGAGGAAGTTGCAGGGTTTTCTCCTTTATGGTTTCCCCGAGGAAAATTATATGTGTCTCGTCTCTTGTGTTGTGCTTGTGTTTTATTGCTGTGCATGTTATTCTCTCAATTAAAGATCCTAAGATCATAATGGTAGCTTATATGTTGAAAAAATAACATGCTATCAGAGCTAACCTGAGAAGAAGACATTGTGCAGCAGCAGAAGCTAGAGCTTCTTATGTTTTTGGTCTCTCTCCACAATCCATCAGCAAAAGTATGCTAGGCTGACTCTCCATTGAAGGGCGCATTTTTTCTGTCGAAGCGGAATTCGATTCCGAGCATTTTCAGTTTTTGATGCAGAAATTAGGGCTTCCTACAGAAGAGGAATTTTTGAGTGAGCCCGGCATAGGATTTTTCTCCTCATCAAAATCGAAGTTTAAAGACCTGGATCAAGAAATTTGGTTGGGTAAAAATCTTGAAAAGTCAAACCCTAGTTTGACCCCGAGCTAGAAAAACCCTAAATACTAAAACTGCTAAGTTGTGGTACATTCGCTATATCCTGAGATTGGCGAAGTCTCAGGCGCTGAAAATTGGAGGGGCTGAATATAAAATACTGATGAGCAGTATTTCCAAAATTCAGCCTCGAATTCGCTATATTCTGGGAGATATGATCCCTCCAATTTAGGGTTCCAGCCTCTTCTAGAATTCATCCCTAAACAAGACACTTGGGGAGAATTGCTATAGCTTGGGCTAACAAGGTCCAAATGGAATTCCTGAAGCTGTTCCAGAAAGGGTACGGACTATAATTTCTGTGGTCCGAATTTTAGACCCAGAAGATGAAACAGTGACACGTGTCAGTCCGTACAACTTTGTTGTTCTGAACAGTCTTGTAACAGGTCACCTTGGGAAAAGGATCATAAATCCCAATTGGTGAAACCAATTCTGATGAAACCTGTGGTGTTGGAACAGGGACATGCGAGGCTACCTTAGTAAAAAGTTTCAGACACAGAGGAGCAGTAATTTCGGAGATACCATAGAAACAGTAACAGAAATTTCTGCAGAAGAAAATGGAAAACTAGGGCTTCCTGTTCCGGGAGCTTTCCTCCATTGTTTTTAGAAAAGGAGTACATTGGAAAGCTCCATTTGAAGAGATCTATCTTTCTATACAATCAGATCTGGAAGATTCCAAGTTTTGAAAATTAGGGTTTCTGTGAGAAACCTTAGATCAGCCAGCTCCGGAACCAAGATGGACACCTCAAAACAGTAAGATCTAATCTTTTGCTATTTTCATTTGAGGTTCTCATTTCAAAGTGATCTATCACATCACCTTGATGACAAGATTAGGGAAGTTGACAACTTCCAAGCCTCGAAGTATATGATCTCTCTGAAGAAAATGGATTGGACACCTACATGAGTATAGAGGTTCCAATTCCAAAGGGAGATGAGGCTAGAAGCCTTACACAAGAAGAACTTGGTCAAGGCCAAGAAGATCATTGTTGATTCAGTCACGAATCAACTTGTACTACAAGTGTCTTCCTTAAAGACACCGAAGATGTTTGATTCCTTGAACAAGCTATTTGAAGGGAAGAACAGAAATCGGAATATGACCTTAAGAAACCAGTTGAAGAATGTGAAGATCCAGAATGCAAAGACCATGCAGTCATACTTTACAAGGGTCTCTCAAATCAAAGAACAACTTGTAGCGGTAAAAGAAGAAGTGAAGAATGCAGTAGTGGTGATGTCCACCTTGAATGGCCTCCCAGGATCATGGGATTCATTCATTCGAAGAATGTGTGCTAGAAGGAAGTGATTACTTTCAGCAAACTCTGGGAAGAAGAAGAAGCTCGACTCATTAGAAGAGAAGAGAAGATGGGAGCAATTGAAGAACAAGCTCTCACCATCGAAAGAAGATCCCTCTAGCGATAAGGAATATGAAGGACTTGATTCTTGAAGAACCTCTTATCCATCTTGAGAGCTTGGATAATAAATGATGAATTCATGAATGAAGAAGATGATGAAGCGGAAGGATCAAGAATGAGCCTACCCACGAAACAAATAAAGATAAGTATTCAATTGTCATTTCATGATATTGTTTTTGTTATGCATTTGTTTATATTCAGTTGATGTATTATGCATGATAGAATGTTTGCATTAACGACAGTATACTACTAATATGCATGTGATGGGTAAGTAGCTCATGGTGCTATACAACTCTCCATTGCTACTTATCTAGAATGAAACCTCTTTGATGACATATTGGATTAG
Organism: Pseudotsuga menziesii; assembly: GCA_001517045.1. Lineage (NCBI taxonomy): Eukaryota > Viridiplantae > Streptophyta > Pinopsida > Pinales > Pinaceae > Pseudotsuga > Pseudotsuga menziesii. The sequence goes on along the minus strand of LPNX010346171.1, from coordinate 21,292 downwards.
TGCACAATATCAATGTTGTCCTGGTAGAGATGGAAGGCATCTAGAAAAGTTTCCATGAGATATGGATGAATGTTGTATTGGCTAAAATAGTTGCTTGATCATATATTTATGCATAATAATTTTCCAGTATGAATATTCCTTATGAAATGTTTCTAACCATACAAATGCATTTGACTTGTAAGAAAGATCGCATACATAATCACCTACAAGCAAAGAAGAATGAAACTTGTTCCGAAGAACAAGTGACGACAGTTCAAGATGAAGAATAATATGACGAATGCAGCGACATCATTGATGCAAAACCTTCCAGCTATGAAGAAGTAACCAAGAAGACCAGTTCAAGAAGAATGATGTCTAGGATGCAGTATCGAGACCTGAAGAGAAGTTCGTAGTTCCATCATGCAGTAGATGGAAACATCGTGGGATACAAAGCAATATTCGTATCACAAGGCTTCTCACGAAAAGAAGGCATAGACTACGAAGAGACATTTGCAGCCAGTAAGAATCGAAACACATAGATGATGAGAGTGATGAAGATCTTAACCTTTGCCACAAGGTTGAAGATGAAATTCTATACACTAGATGGATACATAGAATACTAGTAGCATAGGAAGCTACTTGTCACTCCGGTACAGAATGTTTCAGTACATAGAGTACAAAAGACAGAGGGAGTATGATGCTTCGCTTCAGAGGGAGTGACTACAGAAAATCTAAGGTTCGACATGGCATGACAGGATGGATAGATTACTGATGACTCTAAGCTTTACTGAGAGTAAAGCGGATTCCAACCTTTGCTTCAAGGTTGAAGGCGGAAGACCAATGATGCTCCTGTTATGTGTCGATGCACTATTTTCTAGGCAAGGAGGTGTGGATAAAGGAAGTATGCAGTAGAGATCCTGAAGAGGTTCAGGATGATGGACTGCATGACCAAACCTATGGCATCAAAGCTGAAGCTATTGAGTGTTGCTTCATCAGAGACGGTTGATGCCATGATGTATCGTCAGATGATTTGTTCCTTGATGTACCTGACGAATACGAGACCAGATATTTGCTTTGCTGTGAACACATTGAGACATGTTCACCTGATGGTTGCAAAGAATGCAGCGAGGTACCTGAAGGATATAGTTGATCATGGGCTCAAGTACGATGCAAATCAGAAGATTAACCTGGAGGGTTATGTTGATTCAGATTGGGAAAGCAGTGCCATCGATAGGAAGAGCACTTCAGGGTGTTGCTTCAATATGGGATCAGGTGTGATCTCCTGGTTTAGCAGGAAGCAATCCTATGTGGCACTGAGTACAGCTGAAGCAGAGTATGTCGCAGCTTGTTCAGCTAGTTGTGAGGCAGTATAGCTATGGAAGCTACTGTCTGATTTATTTGATCTCCAGATGGATGCTACTTGTATACATTGTCACAACCAGAGTTGCATGAAGTTGTCAGAGAATCCAGTGTTCCATGACAAGTCGAAGCATATCGAGATCAAGTATCACTATATCAAGGATATGATGCAGAGGGGAGCAGTGAAGCTCTAGTATGTTGCCACGGAGGAACAAATAACTGATGTGTTGACGAAGCCATTAGCCAGGGTGAAGTTCGAGTACTTCAGGGAGAAGCTTGGTGTTCTCCAGATCGAAGTTTCCTCCAAGGGAAAGTGATGAGACCCATAGCCATTCTGACATGGTGAGAGGATTGGTTCCTTCCATGGTCATATGTAAGGGCTGAGCCATTCTGTCATGGTGAGAGGATTGGTTCCTTCCATGTCAGATATGAGTGCTGAGATCCATAGCCATTCTGACAAGTAGGTCAGATATAAGGGCTGAGCCATTATGTCATGGTGAGAGGATTAGTTCCTTCCATGTCAAATATGAGTGCTGAGATCCATAGCCATTCTAACGAGTAGGTCAGATATAAGGGCTGAGCCATTCTGTCATGGTGAGAGGATTGGTTCCTTCCATGTCAGATGTGAGTGCTGGCCATTTTGTCGAGCAAGACAGATGTAAGGGCAACTGCCATTCTGGGAATGGATGTACCTGGTCAGTTACCAGGAAAACTCAGTCTAGGACTGAGAAGCCATTCTGATGTGATAGAGGGATGTGTTCCCACTTGATCAGATGTAAGGGCTGAACCATTCTGTCATGGCTAAAGGATTAAGTTCCTCCCATGTCAGATGTGAGTGTTTGCCATTCCGACGAGCAGATCGGATGTAAGGGAAACTGCCATTCTTGAGGAGAATGGAGGCACCTGGTCAGTTACCAGGTAGCTCAGTCGAGGACTGGGGGCCATTCTGATATGACTGTAGGATTGGTTCCTACAAGATCAGATATGAGTGCAAGCCCTTCTATCATTGTGAGCAGGATGTGTTCCCGCCTGGATGGATGTAAGTGCAGATCATTTTCATCATTGTGAGCAGGATGTGTTTCCGCCTGGATGAATATAAGTGCAGAAATCTTTCATCATTGTGAGAAGGATGTGTTCCATCCTGGATGAGAGTCTTTCATCATTGTGAGCAGGATGTGGTTTCGTCCTGGGTGGAAGAACAGAGATCTTCCATCATTGTGAGTAGGATGTGCTTCCGGCCTGGATGAAAGTGCGGAAATCTTCCATCATTGTGAGCAGGTTGTGGTTCCGGCCTAGATGGAAGTGCAGAACTCTTCCATCATTGTAAGCAGGATGTGGTTCCGGCCTAGGTGGAAGAACAGAGATCTTCCATCATTGTGGAAGGATGTGGTTCCAGCCTGGATGGATGTGAGTACTATGCCTTTCTGACGAGTAGGTCAGATATAAGTGCTGAAGAAGACCTACATGGAGGCTAGGCCTACAACCAGCAAGAAAAAGTGCTGGCACTGTAGAACTTCCTGTGACGAGAAGAATCATGAGATAGCACCCGTGGTACTAAACCAGATCGAGTGAGGATCTAGATCCAGTAATGATGATCCAGCACTGATGATCTAGATCGAGTGATGATCCAGATCCAGTGATGATCCAGATGGAGTGATGATCTAGATCCAGTGACGATGTCCAGTGATGATCCAGATCAAGTGATGATCCAGACCCAGTGATGATGATCCAGATCAAGTGATGATCCAGACCCAGTGATGATGATCCAGATCGAGTGATGATCTATATCCAGTGATGATGATCCAGATCCAGATGAAGATGACTTGAAGATTACAAGGACTTGACGATGACCCAGATGATACAAAGAAGAAGACTTGTGCTGATAAATTGTGTCGAGAGAATACCTTCCTAGTTAAGAGGGAGTGTTGATGTAATTGTAACTACGGAATGTATTCACTTGTATTTCTTATCTATTGTAACCCGATGTTCATTCCGGGATGTATTGTAATGTACTTGAGTCATGTCATACCCCGATGTTTATTCCGGGAAGTTTCTATAATGAGAAAGTCATGTCAAGTCATTGTGGGTAACCCTCCTATTGGTCAAGGGTTAAAGTACCCACAGTTGTGGGGCCCTAGGGTTATTAGACTATTCTAGTGAAGTCAACCCTAGGTGAGTCATTGTAAGTCGGGGCAATAGTCCCCACCATTGTGTTAAGGATAAACCCCCTGGTCGGTCGGAGGAGGCAAAGTCCCCACAAGTTGTGGGGCACTAGGATTATTAGACACTCCTAGAGATGTCGGCTCTAGTAAGTAATTGTGAAGTGAGGCCGACATGATGGAGTGGGTTCCAAGTGAACGAAAGAATATAAATAAAGAGTGAGTCTCTCTATTTAGCACACACACACTCACTCATTAGGGCGCATGAGTGAGAGAAGCTCTCTCAGTGTGAGATAGAGAGACTGCTGCTGTCGGGAGATCATCTTTATGTTTTCGGGTTTTACCTTTGGTGTTGATTCTATCTCTAAGGAAGTTGCCGGGTTTTCTCCTTTATGGTTTCCCCAAGGAAAATTCTTTGTGTCTCGTCTCTTGTTTTGTGCTTATGTTTTATTGTTGTGCATGTTATTATCTCAGTTAAAGATCCTAAGATCATAATGGTAGCTTATATGTTGAAAAACTAACAATGTCGTACCATGTCGAACCTCAGGATCTTTTGTAGTCACTCCCTCTGAAGCGGAGCATCATTCTCCCTCTTCCTTTCGTACTCTATGCATTGAAACATTCTATACTAGAGTGACAAATAGCTTCCTCTGCTACTATTATTCTATGTATCCATCTAGGGTCACTGGATACCAAGATCCTCTATCTTGAAATCGTTTTTCTCGCACCCATCTGTGAACTTGTCATCCTCTATAGGCTTTCATCTTCAACCTTGTAGCAAAGGTTAAGATCTTCATCACGCTAGGTGATCTTCAAGCTCCTCATGTATGTATTATCCCATGGGTGCCTTCTGATCTCGTACAAGGCCTTCTTTAATTTGCACATGACTCTTCCTGTCATGTGTCTTAACTTCCAGTGGCTGTAAATGTCTCTTCGTAGTCTATGCCTTCTGTCTGTGAGAAGCCTCGTGCTACAAATCTTGCCTTGTATCCCACGGACTTCTCTTTAGGTCTCGATGCCACATCCTAGACATCATTATTCATGAACCGTTACACTACTTCCCTTTCTTCTTGGCTATTTCTTCATAGATGGAAGGTTCTGCATCAATGACGTCGCTCAACAGTGTCACATAACTGCACTATGTTTGAGGCTTCTTGAAGTCTCATCATACTATTCTTCATTTTGGATTATTTCTTGAACTTTCGTCACTTGTTCTTCAGAAAAAGTCTCATCCTTCTTTTCTTGTAGGCGATTGTATGTGTTGGGCCAAATTAATGTCGTTTTAATTCCATTATAGTAATTTCCCAGCCATTTAATTTGTCAATCTAAGGTTCGTAGGCTTACGAAGCACATGCAAAGTATATGTAGGACTGAAACGAAATTAAGCTAATCTAACCCCCCATGAAACTAAGACTAATATAATCTAACCCCCCTTAAGCTGAAACACGCAATTGCTAATCTAATACAGGAATATGAAACACACGGCTGAAAGTAAATTGCATAAAAGAAAGACAACATATGAAGAGCAACAAGACAACACATGTGAGCTCACATTAACCATAAAGCAATCTTAAATTACATCACAAGAATCAATCATAAATCATGAAAGCATCAAACCAAGATTATGAACAAAAGCTAAGAATTCCCTTCTCCATATTACAAAGTCAAGACTAACTTCTACAATCTACTATCTATCTCTGATTTATATCCTATGATTCTATATCTGCTTTAAGATTCATCAAATGAAGAGAGAGCACTCTCTTTTATACATGAACTCCTTTGAGAAGAAGATAACCATCTCATAATGAGAGATCCACTATTCACTCAACTACTCAACTACTTTCCTATTATTACAAGATATGATCCCTTCAAATCCTCCACATGTCTCTCACAAATTCTCCACATGTCTCTCATAAATCCTAAATAGGATATGCCAACCAAATCTTCATGATCTTCTCATTAGAATTAGCTTGAATAATTATCTCCTTGAAATGGTGGAGGAGATATTTGAGAAATCTTTTCTTGAATTAATTCTTCACATATTCCTACACATTACAAAGCTCATCCATATTTGAGATATTAGTGAAAAACATGTTTAATTTCTAATATTTTAATCATAAATTCGTTTATAATACTAAAATGAATAAAGTGGAAATAATAAGGTGAAACCCACATATATGTATGGAAATGGTATGATAAAATGTTAATGGGACGCTGAAATGTGAAGAATAGTGGAAGATAAAGTGGATGAAAATGTGACATTTCTGAGTCTCAACATACTCCCCAACTGAACTTGTTGCATGTCCTCATGCAACCGTGTATGGATCTTCTCAGGAACTTTTGGCATCTGAACTTGGCTTTGATTGATGATGTCTTTTTAACAATGAATGTTTCCAGGGTGTGAAATACATGAGTAACGACTGGCATTTCCTTATGGTTGGTATAAAGAATGTTGGTTCTTGTGTAACAACATTCATTTCATGATGTGAAATGCATGAGTAACAGCTGGCATTTTCCTTATGGTTGGTTCTTGTGTGACAACCATGAATACAAAGAATGTTGGTTCTTGTGTTAACAACATTCATTTCGTTATTTATTTTCTAGCTGCATAATAATTTAACCATACACTCACTAAAAATGATAAAGTATTAATGTGCATAGAAATCATCATTGTGCATAGAAATCATCATTGTGCATAAGAAAGCCTTTTATTTATATTTATGAATCATGCCAATATGTATATCAATGTGTATGAAGCAAAGTGCAATAAAGGATTTGTCGAAAAAGAAATTCTTGTGAATGGTAAATGAGATGAAAAATGGGTGATGGTGGTGAAAAGAATGGAACGATAGTAGTGAGTATGTATTGAATATAGTCCCCCCTCCCCAACTGATTTGGTTGTATGTCCTCATGCAACCTAGCATGCGCTGTGAAATAAATGGAGCATGGTGAGGGAATTCTCCAAATTATTCATTGCTAGCGTGTAAGGAATTGCATGATTAAAGTTTAGAAAACAACATACCCCTACTTACTCAAAAAGTAGATAAACAATGCAATAGCAATGTAGCTAATGCTGATAGATCGTGGAATGTGTCACTGCTGTTGGATCATGGGCAGTGAAGGAATCAGAACTGTTGTTGCTGAGTCACGGCTAGAGGATAAAAATGTAACTGTAAATGCTTCCGCAAAATCATGGAGAATATGTCACAGCTGCAGGATAAAAATGTAACTGTAAATGTTGTTGCGGTTGTAACTGCCGGAACTGCTGTAATGTGAAGTGGAGAAATCTGAACTGCTGCTGATAAATAATAGAAGGCATAAAGTGGAACTGTGGTACACTCATAGATCTAAAGTCATGTTTCTACAACTGCTGATGGAGTCATGATAAAGAATGTATAGTCTTCACCCGCTACAAAACCCGATGGTACAATTCTAGTCATGCGAATAAATGTGTCGATGTCGAGCATAAAAAGAAATCATTGGATTACCGGCCATTGATGAATGTCGTTAACCAATGCGAAGCAACTCACCAGTGATGTCAATGAGTGGCAAGGTACCCAAGTACATCTTGCGAAGTGCGAATAGATTTGTTGATGTCGAGCCACTTGCAAGATCTGACGATCAAGGGACATTGATGAATTCTCATGATTGTCAGCGAGAGAACTTGCCATTAAGGCATGCAAGCCTCCGGGTACTCAAAATGAACTCTAGTCTATATCCCAGATAAGGTATTGAGGTCGATGGGGCAAGACTTGTTGAAAGGTTGGCCTTAAGGAATCCCACATCAGTCAACGTGAATTGGTATAAAAAGATTGGTAGGACTATCAGTGAAAAGATCTCACAGTCAAGCAGTGGATATGGCAAAGCTATGCAGTCATGGAAAGGGAGCTAGTTTTATTCAGAAGGCGAACTGGAATGGAAAAATGAACTGAAAAAGATAAAGGGATGTATGCAATTCAGAAAGATAGGCATGTGTGAAGTCATGACAGATAAAGCAATGGAAATTGGACTTCAAGACATGGATGGTGAAGGTGCTCTGAAGGAGAAATATAGAAAAACAATCATGACACAAATGTGTTTATGAATGGTTTCTGTGTAACAATAAACGCCATAATGTTTATGATGAGTAACGGCTCCTTCAAGGTGTCTATCAAAGCACATTTTTCAAAGGTTTTTTTGTTCTTGAAAAATCACTTTGGCAGCAAAATGCGATAGTCTTTGAACCTGAAACAAAACTTAGTACAAATTCCTGCATGAAACTTAGTAGTGAATATGTATTGAATATAATTCCCCCTCCCCAAGTGATCTAGTTGCATGTCCTCATGCAACCTAGCATGAAACTTATGAAAAGTTCGTAAAAGAAAACATATCATGTGGAAAGAAGTACATAAGCTGCAAAGAAAATGTCTGGAAGAAATAAAATGTGTTGTACCTGTTTCCGTTGCGCTCGTGGTTCGTCATTGATCGTTGTTTAAAGTGACTCGAAGAAAAACAATTCAGCATTAGTCATAAAAGAAATTTCATTGAAAATGAAAACGTCCATTTGCAACTTTATTTTTGTTTTTGGTTGTTTTTTTTTTTGACTTTTTGTGATTTTTATATATTTTTATTTTTATTTTTATTTTCTTTTGCAAAATTTAAAACAAAAGAAATAATTTTTATAATTTTATATATTTTTCTTGTTTTTGTTTTATTTTTACAACACACCAAAATAAAATAAAATAAAAATAATGGCAAAAACACTCAAAATTGAATTTATCTGATCTGCATTAATGTCTCGGCTCTTTAACCAAGCATTAAAAATTAAAAAATTTAATAGTTGTAACAGCTAGCTACGACACCACTTATAGCTGCAATTGCGAGCTGTGACAGTGAGCTGCAACAACCGACTACAACACCCGGCTGCGACAGCCAGCTACGGCACCCAGTTGCGACACCCGATTGCGACAGCCAGCTACGACACCCAGCTGCAACAGCTAGCTACAACACCCGGGTGTGACAGCCAATTGCAAGAACCGGCTGCAACAACAGGATGTAACAACCAGCTACAACACCGGGCTACAACAACCGGCTGTAACAGCTAGCTGCAACACCCAAGAAACTCTCTCCGTTGTGGGAAAATTTGTTTGTTGCACTTTTATGGATTTAAAATCAACTACCGGGCTGCAACAACAGGCTGTTACAACCAGCTGCAACACCCATCCATCTGCAACACCACCAACTGTGACACATAAGAAACTTTCTGTGCTGTGAAAAAATTGGTTTATTGTGCACTTTTATGGATTTTTTTTTTTTAAATCAAATATCCTGGAACATAGCTCTGCATTGTCCACTTCTATCAAATGCTCGATTTCCATAAAGTTACGCTGGTGCACAAATGAGTCATGTGCCTCTATGTAGTGTGTAATAATGCTCACTGTTGAAATCGCAGCTCAAGTTTTGTTATTGTTCGTTCAGCTAATATATAGGAACTCAATGCGACTGTTAGATCAATTACAATTTATCCAATCCATTCGATCTTGAACGTAAAACTTACCTCGCCTTCCTCCTTTTTGTTGTGTTAAGACCAGTCAGCGATCTCGACACCCAATATTTCCCAGTCACTTTAGAAACATAGAAAGATAATGATTGCTAAAGTAACATAAGAAAACAAATGAGCACTAAAAACATTTTTGAATTTATTGTTTTCAAGAATAATTTAAAAAGTCCATTTGCAACTTTGTTTATTTGTTTTTAAAATTGCAAACAAAACAACATTGAATAAAAGCCAATTGAAAACAAAATTCATCAAGCAAAAACCACCCATAAAAAATAGGAAATGTTATTGGCCTGTATGAAACTCATATTGTCTTGTAATCATAATATCAAGCACACTCTGAAACTTGTTTAGAAAAGGATTCAAGGAGTTTAGGTTTTTATGAGTATGCAATGACGGTCCTTAAGGAGAATCTCTACAGTAGTTTTGATGGTTTATGAATAGAAAGAAGAAAAACAAAAGCATGTGGCCAAAAATAAATACCAACCGAGGAAGCAAAGCCTATAGAAAATTTGTGAGCAAGTGCAAAACCCGACTGCTTTCAGCTTTTTATGTGCAAGTAAGATAAGTAATTGCAGCTTTATCATGTATTGAACCAAAGCTAAATTGTTCATTCGAGAATCCATTTTTGAAAGGATATTCAACAACTGCTATCGGGAGGGAATCAATGGAAACGTTGAGCCTCAGGTGGATTCATTTTAATATTGCGCAACTTCATCCACATGCCAACCTAGTGCTCATGATTTTGACTGTGTATCTGCCCTGTTGAAAACCGGTCATCCCGAAATCTAACTCCTTCATGTTCCAAAAAATGAAAAATTCTCTCAAACCAAGTCGAATTTTCACAAACCGCTTGCGATTCAACTAAATGAGACCCTTCTACACAAAACCCATGTTTTGGATTTTTAAAATTCGTCACGGTTTGCTCACAAATTGCAACCGAAGTTGACAGTATGCAAATAGACGTTAATTGACGAAAAGTTTCGGATTGATAATTTTAGGTTTGCAAATGGTTTCATTCTAATCGTCATCACCCTAGCCATGAAAATCATGCAAAAAGATAAGATTGAAGAAGACGATCGAGGAGCAGAACGTAAGCAAGGAAGGTTTAAACATTTTTTTTCTTTTATCAGGCAGAATGAATCGGATCTTTTATCGTGAAATCAACTTTGGAATGCTATAAATCAAATTGATACCTAATCAAAGCATATATGGGATTTAGTTGTTGCAACCACCAGCGGCAAAATATTTTTATTCATTTCAACGTACAACTTCTAGAAGTAAATCACGTATTAGAAGTAGATCAAATCCAACATACGAGAAGGTAAATATTGATCGCAGAAATTGTGTTAAATGGTTATGATTGTTGCAATTATCTCGTTCAAAATTCTCCTTTCCGGATACAAATCTAAAACAGAATTCTCCTTTCCGGATATGAATCTAAAAACGGATGCGCTTACTTTGTCTCGTCTCTCCCTCTCAACGTGCATTTCTTTTTAAAACTTATGAGAGCCGGCATTCCAAACTTTGGCAAAAATTATGATTGTCAATTTGGCTTGCGGTAAGAATGGAAAGCATGGGAATTTGGCCAACAATCACAGAAAGTCATTGGCCAAAGAGCCGAGCAATGTAAAGCAATAGATTTGGATCTCAGCTCGTGTGAATTTTGCAAAATTGCTTATGCTGTATTTTTTTGTTCAATCGAAACTGTACATTTAAAGTTGCTTTAGTTTAATTGTGGTTGCATGGTTAATTTCCAGGTATCTATAGGATGAAGGCAAAGCGATGGCTACGACTAGATTTAGATTGCAGGACAAAGACAAATAGATGGCTGCGAATCCAACCATGTGTTTCAGCTGTTGTGGTTCAGCTGTTGTTTGGGTGTGTTTCAGCTTGGAGTTGCGCTGTTTTAGCCTTGAGTTGCAACTATTTATAATTGCAGTGATTGCTTAGATTAGAATGAATTTGCCACATGAAATTTGCAGGCTAGTTCTATTTAAAAAAATTGAAAAAGTTTTTAGCAAATGGAGATAATGATTGCAAAATAAAGATTAAATCAATTAGGTATGTTGCAAACAGTAATTTATTATTCCTGAAAAATTTAGAAAACATCATAATCTCTTGTGTTTCAGCTACAGCTGTTACAGCTTATGTGTTTTAGCTGAAAAAGCGTGTTTCGGCCACAATTGTTACAGCTCTTGTTTCAGCTCAATGCCCCTACTGTTTTAATTGCAGATCGAAGGATGGAGGCTCAAATTTAGTGTTTTCTTTTTTTTTTAATTTCAGAAAATCAAATAAAAGAACTTTTAAAATTTTATTTTGCAAATTTATAAAAAAAACAATTATGAGCAAATGGAACAAATTGCAGACGAAAAAATAGATTAGGCAGAATATTTTTTTTTCATCCGTCAACTGTTGATGTAATTGTAACTTCGGAATATATTCACTTGTATTTCTTATGTATTGTAACCCGATGTTTATTCCGGGATGTGTCTGTAATGTAATTGAGTCATGTCATACCCCGATGTTTATTCTAGGAAGTTTCTACAATGTAAACAAGTCATGTCAAGTCATTGTGGGTAACCCTCCTATTGGTCAAAGGTTAAAGTCCCCACAGTTGTGGGGCCCTAGGGTTATTATATTATCCTAGAGATGTCGACCCTAGGTGAGTCATTGTAAATCGGGGCAATAGTCCCCACCATTGTGTTAAGTATAAACCTCCTTATTGGTCGGAGGAGGCAAAGTCCCCACAAGTTGTGGGGCACTAGGGCTATTAGACACTCCTAGAGATGTCGGCTCTAGTAAGTAATTGTTAACTGAGGTCGACATGTTGGAGTGGGTTTCAAGTGAACGAAAGAATATAAATAGAGAGTGAGCCTCTCTATTTAACACACACACACTCACTCATTGGGGCGCATGAGTGAGAGAAGAAGTTGCTGGGACAAGAGAGAGACTACTGCTGTCGGGAGATCATCTTTACGTTTTCGAGTTTTACTTTTGGTGCTGATTCTATCTCTGAGGAAGTTGCAGGGTTTTCTCCTTTATGGTTTCTCCGAGGAAAATTCTTTATGTCTCTTGTATTTTGTGTTTTATTGCTGTGCATGTTATTCTCTCAGTTAAAGATCCTAAGATCATAATGCTAGCTTGAATGATAAAAATCTAACATGGTATAAGAGCTAACCTGAGAAGAAAACATTGTGCAGCTGTAGAAGCTAAGGCTTCTTACTTTTTAGGTCTCTCTCCACAATCTATCAGCAAAAGTATGCTAGGCTGACTCTCCATTGAAGGGCGCATCTTTCTGTCTAAGCAGAATTCAATTCCGAGCATTTTCAGTTTTTGGTGCAGGAAATTAGGGCTTCTTATAGAATAGGAATTTTTGAGTGAGCCCGGCATAGGATTTCTCTCCTCATCAAAATCAAAATTTAGAGACCTGGATCAAGATTTTTGGTTGGGTATAACGTCGGGAAAGTCAAACCCTAGTTTAACCCCGAGCTGGAAAAACCCTAAAATACTAAAACTGATAAGTTTTGGTACATTCGCTATATCTCGGGATTGGAGAAGGCTCAGGAGCTGAAAATTGCAGAGGCCAAATATAAAATCCTTATTTACACTGTGTCTAAACTTCAGCCTCATATTCGCTATATTCTGGGAGATATGATCCCTCCAAGTTAGGGTTCCAGCCTCTTCCAGAATTCATCCCTAAATAGAAAACCTGGGGAGAATTGCTATATCTTGAGCTACAAAGGTCCAAATGAAATTTCTGAAGATGTTCCAGAAAGGGCACAGAAATTAATTTCTGTGGTCTGAGTTTCCGACTCAGAAGATGAACCAGTGACACGTGGTAGTTTGTACAACTTCGATGTTCTGAACAGTCCTGTAACAGGTCACCTTGGGGAAATGATCATAAGTCCCAATTGGTGAAACCAATTCTGATGAAACCTGTGGTGTTGGAAAAGGGACATGCGAGCCTACCTCAATGCAAAGTTTTGAACATAGAGGAGCAATAATTTCAGAGATACCGCAGAAACAGTAACAGGAATTTTTGCAAAAGAAATTGGAAAACTAGGGCTTCCTGTTTCGGGAGCTTCCATCCACTGTTTTTAGAAAAGTTCATTGGACAGATCAACTTGAAGAGATCTATCTTTCTATCCAATCAGATCTGAAAGATTTCAAGTTTTGAAAATTAGGGTTTCTCTGACAAACCCTAGATCAGCCAGCTTCGAAACCAGGACGGACACCTCAAATCGATAAGATCTAATCTTTTGATATTTGCATTTGAGGTTCTCATTTCAAAGTGATGTATCACATCAGCTTGACAATAAGCTTGGTGAAGTTGACAACTTCCAACCATGGAAGTATTTGATCTCTCTGAAGAAAATGAATTGGACACCTACATGAGTAGAGAGGTTCCATTTCCAAAGGAAGATGAGGCTCAAATCCTTACACAAGAATAAATTGGTCAAGGCCAAGAAGATCATTGTTGATTCAATCACGGATCAACTTATACCACAAGTGTCTTCCCTAAAGACACCGAAGATGTTTGATTCCTTGACCAAACTATTTGATGGGAAGAACATAAATCAGAATATGACCTTAAGAAACCAGTTGAAGAATGTGAAGATCCAGAATGCAAAGACCATACAGTCATACTTTACAAGGGTCTCTCAAATCAAAGAACAACTTGAAGCAGGAAAAGAAGTGAAAAATGTAGAAGTGGTGATAGCCACCATGTATGGCCTCCCAGGATCATGGGATTCATTCATTCAAGGAATGTGTATCAAAAGGAAGTGATTACTTTCAGAAGAAGAAGAAGGTCGACTCATAATAAGAGAAGAGAAGATGGGAGCAATCGAAGATCAAGCTCTCACCATCCAAAGAAGATCCCTCGAGCGATGAGGAATATGAAGAACTCAACTCTTGAAGAACCTCTTATCCACCTTATCATTTGGATAAAAAACGATGCTATTATGAATGAAGAAGACGATGAAGCTGAAGGCTCAAGAAGGAGTCTACCCACGAAACAAATAAAGATAAGTATTCAATTGTCATTTCATGATATTGTTTTGTTATGCATTTGTTTATATTCAGTTGATATATTATGCATGATAGAATGTTTGCATTAATGACAGTATACTACTAATATGTATGTGATGAGTAAGTAGCTCATGGTGCTATACAACTCTCCATTGATGCTTATCTAGAATGAAAGCTCTTTGCCGACATATTGGATTAGTGCACAATCTCAATGTTGTCCCGATCAATGTTATTAGAACCGGACCGGTGGTTGAACCGGAACCGGACAAAAACCGGAAAAAAACCGAATCAAAAAACCGGTTAAGCAAAAATACATTAAATATTCACATTTTCAATATATATATATATATATATATATATATTCATGTGCATCCATGTGAATTCAAACAATTATACACAAATATGCAAAGTTTCTCATGTATATAGCAAGTAAGAGTGTAGAAAACAACAATAGCACCGAGTGCAAATACATATCTGATGAAAAGTACATCCACACAGAGGCTATAAATGGCCTCTAAAGTCAAAATGTAAGCATATGACTATAGTCTAGACTCTAGAATATACAATCTAATGATTTTAATCATATATCAGAAATATTTAAGTCCTCATGATCAGACTCAGAGTCATCATCTACATCCTCAACAGGAGCATGGCTTAATTCCCCTGGGCCTGAAGGCACCGGTCCAACTGCAACATCAATGTCCACATCCTCTTGTTGTGGAAGAGGGTCCAGGTCCATACAAGATAGGTCTTCATTGTCAAATGTTGTTGGCTAACTCTCCAGAACCCAATCTGATGAGGGATCAACATCCTCCAACACTATGGTTTGTGATCCAGGGGTCTTTCTCAGCAACTGGTTGCGCCTCAATCTAAGGTTGTATTGAACATAGACCATATCATTCAACTGTTTTTGTTCTAAACGGTTTCGCTTCTTGGTGTGCATACGCTCAAAAACACTCCAATTGCGTTCACACCCAGAAGCACTGCATGTCTGGCTCAAGATTCGAATCGCAAACTTTTGCAAATCAGGGCACATGCTACCAAATTGTCCCCACCAATACGCTGCAATATGAATTAACGAACAAAGAAGCTTCAGTAAATGCGTATGAAACTGACTCATATTTTGCCATGAATAATATAATTTAAAAAATTAAAACATTCAAATTACTTACCAGGTGGATCCTTTACTCTACCTCGAACAGCCATAGCCATGCCAAAACTACCAATGCCCTCATTGAAATGAAGGAGCTTACTGTGTATCTCATCTTGTATCTTAGGATCGGGGATCATGCGCTCAATGCATTTGTATAATCCTTCTTTTACCTCCCCATCTGCTTCAAAATCTTGTGTAATGGTACCTTTAAAAGACAAAGAAACTTAACCAAATGAGATTGAGAATTTGAGAGTTGAAATTTTAATTTAAAGTTTAAAGTTTAAACAATGAATGATATAACTAAAAACTTTGAAATTTGTATTTACCATTACAGAATTACTTACCTTGGGTTCAAGTAATAGCCCGCTGCATGTAAAGGTCGATGGATTTGTCTGTTCCATCTTTCATCA
The DNA here is from genome assembly GCA_001517045.1 of Pseudotsuga menziesii. NCBI lineage: Eukaryota > Viridiplantae > Streptophyta > Pinopsida > Pinales > Pinaceae > Pseudotsuga > Pseudotsuga menziesii. The sequence goes on along the minus strand of LPNX010346171.1, from coordinate 5,662 downwards.
ATGATTCTCCACAAAGGAAGATACTTTTGTCTCTTATCTCCATATGCTTCCTTTATTGCCTCTTTGGCCTGATCCATGGCCTCATAGATAAAACCCATGGCGGGTTTATCACCATCCACCATTCGTAGCACTTTCACAAGTGGCTCATTGAATAGTACTATCTCCTCTGCCTTTTTCCAAAATGTTTTTTCAAATACTTTGTCAAATATGTCTTTGCTTTCAACCCTTTTGCTCCACTGAGATGCATTCCACTCGTCAAAAGAGAACATCTTCCTCAAGTTGGCCTTTCGTTGAATCAAGGATTGCAACGTAAGAAAAATCATTGCAAATCGTGTAATAGCTGACCTAACAAGCTCTTTCCCACCCGTGTTTTTCCTCATAAGGTTCAACACCCATGTGTGGTTGTAGATGTATCTAGTTATGCATTTAGCTTGTTCCACACACTTCTTCACCCACTCAATTTTGCCAATATCCTAAAGCATGAGATCCAAACAATGGGCTGCACATGGAGTCCACCAAATAGTGGGGTGTTTTTCCTCTAACAATTTTCCAGTTGCAACATAGTTTGATGCATTTTCTGTGATGACTTGGACAACATTTTGCACTCCCACTTCCTCAACTACTTCATCCAAGAGACGAAATAATAATTGTGCATCCTTGACTTGATCAGATGCATCCACTGATTTAAGAAACATAGTTCCTTTTGGGAAAGCAATTAGGAAATTGAGAATGGTTTGAGATCTTGTATTAGTCCATCCATTGGACATTATTGTACACCCAGTTTTACTCCAAGACTCCTTGAACTCTATGAGGTATTCATCTATTCTTTGAACCTCATTTTGTAAATGTGGCCCTCTAATATCATGAAAACTAGGGCCTTTGAAGCCCGAACCACATGAAGCTATAGCATCTATCATAGGCTGACAATACACAGAATTAGTTGCATTGAATGGTATGTCAGCATCATACCACCACCTAGCAATGCATTCCCAAGCAGCATCATTTCCCATCTTCTTCCATTTAGCATCAATGGTGGGTTGAGCACCAGGAACGGTGCGGGGTACAAAGAATGACTCAAGATTAATACAGGCCCTCTTCACATTCGATGTGCTACTAGGTCCACTGCCAAAGCCACCAACAAGTTCTTCTTCCCTATTATGTTTCTTTTGGATGGGATTTGTATAAGGATCAATAGGAAAAGTGCATGATTATTCAAAACTAGGGATTCTATCTTGAGGATCACTCCCTATTCCTAATGCACCTTTTCCTATCTCTTTTTGCATCTTTTTATTCTTGGCTTTATCTGCTTGGTAGGCTTCAAGATGAGCTACCATCTCAACTTTTAGATCATCAGGGACTTTTGGGCATGCTCTTACATTCCCTTTTGCATGTGCTAGGTGTTGTTTAATTCTATGAATCCCTCCCCCACCAACTTCCTTTTGACAATAATTGCACACCATTTTTCCATCAACCAATTGGCAATAATTCCAGGCAGAATCCTTCTTGTCTTTAGGAGCCATTGCACCAACAAAAAAGAATCTACAAATAAAACCCTAGCAATTTTTTTGAAAAAACAACAAAGAATATTAACTAAGATTTTATTGTACATACTGCAAGTCTGCAATGTACATACCTCCACAAGAAGCCAAAAAGAGCAGCTCCCAAGATCATAAAACTAAACCCAAAAATCAGCCTTCAAAGTTTCAAACAGCCCAAAATTCAGCCATCAATTTCCTATCTAAATTTTAAAACCTCCTTAAATCAGCCTTCTAGTTCCAAACTTCCAACTTCCACCCTGAAAGATAAATATTCAAGGACCCTGTAAGAGTAAGCAGTAAGTAAGTAGTAGTACTAGCACTACCCTGTAAGAGTAAGCACTACGTGACTACCTTCAGTCAATAGCATTTCAAATGTACACAGTACAACACAAAATTTTGGACTAGAGACACCGACAGAGACTTAGACATTGGAATAGTCAACATTTACCAAAAAGCAAGTTCATTGTTCTACACAGTTATCTTGAAATCAAATGATTGCAGTGGACTTTCTTGGGAGCAACATAGTTCATAATTTCAACCTTTCATGCCTGGGCATGATATTCAGGAATCAGGATTGATGTCACTTATTTCTTCCACTGTAAAGCACTACGAGGTGATATACAGCCCAGAATGCTACATATAAATATGTTTGATCAAGAAAACGCTTTAAATCTGTTCTTCATGTAGGATAACAAACTCAGATGGACACACCTGATTTGAAATGATGATACCCAGGTTAAGACAAGGCTTCTTTATTGTTGTTACCACTCAATCCCGATAGCCATGTTCCGATTACACCTGATAGATCAAAGGTTTTTGGAAGAGGAAGCCCCCCCTCGATTTAACTTGACACTTAGAAGTTGAATGTTGAGTTTGTGAAGCCCCGGTGTTGCACCAGATATACAGGAAGAATTCAGGAATCAGGTGTATGCAAATTTGATCAACCCGTTCTCAAAGAAGACACCAACAACACAAGGTTAAGCACTTGGTTCACTGATACCCTACTGCAACTCGTTGAAGGCAGGTGTAGATACGCTTGCCATTGCATAAGACTCGGTCATCAAGACTCTTGCTGCCTGCACAGTGCACACTCTCGAGTCATGATTTCATGTCAACCAGCAAGCTACAAAGTTATAACTCCCGCTGCCTGCACAGTGCACACTCCCGAGTCTGTATTTCACGTCCACAAGCAAGCTGCAAACAATAAAACTGAAACTCCTCCACGATAAACTCAAAACGCTTCCACGAATGATTCACAAATCCGTGATTGATATGGAGGGTGGGCTTCCATTTATAGCCATCCAATGTTGAATGGACCGCTAATCATCCAAAAGGCCGATAGGTGCATAATTAAAAAATAAAATTTAAAAGTTCCATTTAAAATACAAAAAAAAATCACGTGTTTTTTGCATTTTGAGTTTCACGTCGAAACCGGCCGGTTCTGTAGGGAACCGCCGGTTTGGAGCAATTTGGCCGGTTCAACATGAAACCGGGCGGTTCAGGGATGAGACCGAGCGGTTCAGACAAGAACCGGTAAAAAACGGTTCAAGCTTGCGATTCGAGCCGGTCTTTCATGTAAACCGGTCCAACCGGCCGATTTTTTCAAAACCGGTCCGATTCCGATAACATTGGTCCTGGTAGAGATGGAAGGCATCTAGAAAGTTTTCGTGAGATATGGAGGGATGTTGTACTGGCTAAAGTAGTTGCATGATCATATATTTATGCATAAGAATTTGCGAGTATGAATATTCCTTATGAAATGTTTCTAACCATACAAATGCATTTGACTTGTAGGAAAGATCGTATACATAATCGCTTACAAGAAAAGAAGAATGAGACTTGTTCCAAAGAACAAGTAACGACAGTTCAAGATGAAAAATAATATGACGAATGCAGCGACATCATTGATGCAGAACCTTCAAGCTATGAAGAAGTAACCAAGAAGAAAGGGAAGACCAGTTCAAGAAGAATGATGTCTAGGATGCAGTATCGATACATGAAGGGAAGTTCGTAGTTCCATCATGCAGTAGATGGAAACATCATGGGATACAAGGCATAGACTACAAGAGACATTTGCAGCAAGTGGGAGTTGAGACACATGACAGGCAAAATCATGTGTGCAAATAAAAGAAGGCCTTATACGAGTTCAGAAGACACCCATGGGATAACACATACATGATGAGCTTGATGAAGATCTGAACCTTTGCTACAAGGTTGATAAATGATGACAAGCTCACAAATGGGTGTGAGAAGAACGCTTTCAAAGATAGAAGATCTTGGTATCCAGTGACCCTAGATGGATACATAGAATATTAGTAACAGAGGAAGCTACTTATCACTCTGGTACAAAATGTTTCAGTGCATAGAGTACGGAAGACAGAGGGAGTATGATGCTTCAGAGGGAGTGACTGCAGAAGATCCTAAGGTTCGAAATGGTACGATAGGATGGACAGATTACTGATGACTCTAGGCTTTACTGAGAGTAAAATGGATTCCAACCTTTGCTTCAAGGTTGAAGGCAAAAGACCAATGATGCTCATGTTATGTGTCGATGCACTATTTTCTAGGCATGGAGGTGTGGCAGAATGTGGATGGAATCTCCTTCGGACAAGGGAAGTATGCAGTAGAGATCCTAAAGAGGTTTGGGATGATGGACTGCAAGGCCATGACCACACCTATGGCATCGAACCTGAAGCTATTGAGCGATGATTCATTAGAGGCGGTTGATGCTACGATGTATCGTCAGATGATTGGGTCCTTGATGTATCTGACGAACACGAGACTAGACATTTGCTTTACTATGAACACCTTGAGCCAGTTCTTGACAGATTCGAGACATGTTCACTTGATTGTTGCAAATCATATTCTGAGGTACCTGAGGGGTACAAATAATTATGGGCTCAAGTACGAGGCGAATCAAAAGATTAACCTAGAAGGTTATGTTGATTCAGATTGGGCAGGTAGTGCACTTCAGGGTGTTGCTTTAGTATGGGATCATGTGTGATCTCTTGGTTTAGCAGGAAGCAATCCTGTGTGGCACTAAGTACAGCTGAAGCAGAGTATGTCGCATCTTGTTCAGCTAGTTGTGAGGCAGTATGGTTGCGGAAGCTACTGTCTGATTTATTTGATCTCCAAATGGATGCTACTTGTATACATTGTGACAACCAGAGTTGCATAAAGTTGTTAGAGAATCTAGTGTTCCATGACAAGTCGAAGCATATCGAGATCAAGTATCACTATATCAGGGATATGGTGCAGAGGGGAGCAGTGAAGCTCCAGTATGTTGTGACGAAGGAACAGATGGCTGATGTGTTGACAAAGCCATTGGGTAGGGTGAAGTTCGAGTACTTCAGGGAGAAGCTTGGTGTTCTCCAGATCGAGGTTCCTCTAAAGGGAAATGATGAGACCCAGAGCCATTCTGACATGGTGAGAGGATTGGTTCTTTCCATGGTCAAATGTAAGGGCTGAGCCATTCTATCATGGTGAGAGGATTGGTTCCTTCCATGTCATATATGAGTGCTGAGTCATTCTAATTTGACTGTAGGATTGGTTCCTACATTATCAAAAATAAGCGTTGAATGCCATTCTTGGAATGGAGGTGCCTAGTCAGTTACCAGGAATACTTGGTCTAGGACTGAGAGCCTTTCTGATACGACTGTAAGATGTAGTCTTACATGATCAGATGTGAGCGCATGGCCATTCTAATGTGATTGAGAGATTGGTTCCCACTTGATCAAATATAAGGGTTGTTTCCATTCTTGGAATGGAGGCGCCTGGTCAGTTACCAGGTAGCTCAGTCTGGGACTGGGGGCCATTCTGATATGACTGTAGGATTGGTTCCTACTGTTAGCACTCGGAATGTACTCAGGTTGTAGGAAGCACACCCCGAGGTAACAGCAAAACCACTTTAGAAAGATATTGATATTTCTCTCCCAGAGAGGGATCTCTCAACACAAATCTCACGAAATCAAATGATAAACAATATTTAAGCATTCATTCATTTGGCTGAACCATTCACGTATCTATTGGGAATGGAGTCATATACAGGTAAAAGATCATAAAGATACATACACGAGAACTACCAAAGGCAAGATAATCACATCATTACAGTCATTAAGTTTGAT
>LPNX010346170.1:21229-32007 GCA_001517045.1 Pseudotsuga menziesii | reverse complement strand
TGAAAATATACCCATGCATTAAATACCAAGAGAAAAATTTGAATCCCTCTAGTAAATAATTGTGCAATACAACTTATGAATAGGTAGAGTTCGTAAGGGATCTTGGACAAATAATATACATTAACTAGTAACAAGACATATAATACCCCAGAATGCCAGCCCTTTATATTCGACTAAGTATTTTGGAAACATTGGAACCTTATGCTTGGAAGTACAACACACTTGGATATATTATTATACTATGTTGAAAAATTTGCTTGGGCTGGGTGGGTTAAAACGATGAATGAGGAGACTTGGTCTCTATAGGGAAAAACCATGATAAACATAAGAGATTAAGAAGACTAAATAGAAAAATAATTAAACATAAATATAGGAAAAATAGAAAATAAATAAGGAAAATAAAAAGAAAACAAATCTAAATATGAAGAGACACCACCTTAAAAAATGACTAATAATAGTAAATGCCTCTTCTACAAAAGAGGGAGAAAAATAATTCCAAGGGTTAATTTCACTTGGGGGAAGAATGTGAAGGAACAATAAAAAGCATAAATTCAGATCTAACTAAAAGAAAATAGAGAAACAAAAAATACAAATGCAAGAATGAAAATCAAGTTGAAGAAAACAACACTAAAAATCCGAATATGTAACTTTTAGAAGATGGAAATCTGAAGTGGAAAAAGAACTAGCCACTTGATATCGATGAATAGATGATCAAGGTCCACATTCAATCGTGGTTCTAAAATTCTCTTTGGCCATAAAGTGTAGGCACTAAATGTTTCTTAAATTCTGAGTACCAAATGGTAGGAGGACTGCCTAGGTACTATACTGTTGAGCCCATAAATGGCCTCTTTTAACCATCCTTAATTACCTCTTCTTCCCCTATCCTATCCTATTCAGCATACCAATTAGACATGTTATCCCCACTGTACTCTTCAAACTACCAAGGTATGAATAGTCGTTGCTTTATTTTATTAATACTTATGACTGTGATAATTAAAGCTGTGTGTCTCTCAAATGTGCTAACATATCATGGTTTTTAAAGGTAGTTTGAGATAAGTGGACTGCAGGAAGGTTGGGCTGAACAAGTCTAGAAAAGGATGGATATTCATTGCTCAAGTTGATCCTCAGCCATCTTATCATCACCCAAAGCATGCGGTTCTAATGCAATATCCCGGACAGAGCTATGACAAGGAAGCTCTAACAAAATGCACCATATTTGGAGATTCAGAGTACCTTACTGCTCAGGTGTAGTCATAATCAGAAAATGCCGCTACTCCTGGGGTGATTAAACAGTCTTTCTGTGCTTTCTATTTCTTTACCATGCCATGTTTGTAACAGCTAGTGTTATTTAGGACGCCTGAATATTAGAGATCTTCATGGCTGCCCCATAATAGGATCAGATGTTACGATCCACATGATATAAATATAGAGGGTGGTATCAACCTAGGGGTTACTGAACATATAATTCAATTATTGTATTAGCTGTGAGGAGGAATTGTGTAATTACTCTATCTTTTAATACAAGGAGTTACTTCTGATTTAAGAGTTTCATGCTTGTTCAGCCAACATCTCTGTGTGAAGGCTGGGCCCGCCTTCCATAGAGATTGCTGTGTTAAATTAGGACTTTTCAATTCATCTATTGTGTGATGTCCCATTAATTCTATTTCTTTCGCAAGCAGCGGTAGTGAGTGTGGATTTACAGTGTGATTGCATTCCTTGGAGATATGTAGTGTATAAGGTGACAATCGACTGAATAGGTAATTATCTTTCATGGAATTTGTGTGGCAGTTGTACACAGCTCTGTTCATCCTACATTCTTAGTTGTTGTTCCATGAATCTTTGCAACTTGTCTTTACTGTTATGATTGTTGAATTTCATTCCTGCATTTCAAATTCTTAGAGTATCCAAACTCAATCCTTTGCAATTGAATTCCTATATCAATATTCAATTTATGCTTGTGGCTTTCTAGAGTAATCAGATTGAATAGGTGAATTAATCATTCACGGATGCGAATAGGATTTCCTTTCATCTGCAATTGTAATTTGAATCTTATGTTATCTTTCTATTCTTAGATTAATGCATAGCAGACAGTACTTGATACTGCAGAATTTAGAAGGTAAATGGGATCACACAGATTCTTGGGATGAGCATAGTTGATAGAGGATAGTAGTGTTCAATTGCAGTGAATTTGTGTTTAAGCATATAGTGTGCATTTTATCCTTTGAAATACAAGACTTTCCCGGGTTGACAATAAATATCACACACTCTGTACGTTGGTAGTAATCTACTTGCATATAGGGTGCTTGACATTTTGGCGCCGTTGCCAGGGAAGGATAAAGATTAAACACCATCATTAGTTGCATTTTGTAATTGTTTCTAGTCAGTATTTTCCATTTTCCTTGCTGTAATGATTTGGGTTGTATGAATATGAGAAGGTTATTTAGCGCGATCATCTTTCAACTCCCAAAACCCCACAAAATACTAACAGTGCAAGTGGCTCGGGTCGTGGTCGAGGTCCACAATTGGGTATAAGGACATTCATTGGTGATCTTGTTGACATAATTGATTTATCCACTAGGGATCGCCATCAAGAAACTCTTATTAGAAGAAACCCTGCTGATCTTGGGGTGCCAGCGTCAGGGTCCATAGTGGAGAACATACGAGCAGCAGCGACTTCCTCAAATATCCCTGCAGAAGAGGACAAAGCTGGTACAATTGGAACGGTGGCTACACTGCAATTCCCGATTCAGCAGCCAGAGGGAACATCCTCTATGAAAAATATCTCACCATTGGTGTTGCCTCGCTTCCATGGAAGAGCGGCAGAATATCCAGATGAATTTATTTTTGAATTTGATATCCTCTTTCGGAGCTATGACTACGTCACCGATGCACAAAAGCTAAAACTCTTCCCTAACACCCTGAAGGACAACGCACTACACTGGTTCATGAGCTTGGGGGGAGGAACTGGTTCTAATTGGGATAAAATGAAACAGGTATTCCTGGAGAAATATCAGGAATATTGCAACACCAAAGAAAAAAGAGAAGAATTGTTCAAAATGGTACAGAAGGAGGACGAGAGTCTGGAAGATTTTGTAGAAAGGCTTTTATACAACGTGCAAAGAGCTAGGTAGACGAACATGGGGTTAGATGTGCTCAAGATAATTCTACTTCGTGGGATTAGGGATGATTGTTTAGAAATGTTAAACCTACTAGGAAAGGGAGATATCTCCAAGGAATATTTTGGAAAGATTGTGGAATTATGTAAGAGGTACTCCAGGGGATCTTCTAGGAACAACAAGTGGGATAAATGGGATAAGCTAGAACATGATGTCTTCGACAGAACTCAGAAGTCATCTAATGGAGGAGCCACCCGTGTAGAGATAGGAAATCTCCTTGAAAATTTTAAAACAGAAATGATGAGCTCTATCTCCTCGGAGATCAATGTCCCGAAGGTGAAACAAAAACATGCAGTGGAGGACCTCACACTAGGTGTGTTCTGCCCTCAATGTAGAATGAACCATCCTCTAAGGGAGTGCCCGCTTGATAAAGTAGAGGTGTGTCAGCTGTGCGAGCTGAACCACGACATGAAATAATGTCCCTCACTTCCCCAAGTGAAGGCTGTCCTACAGGAATCAGCTCCGGAGGTGAAATCAGCCTCTTTTCTTGCACAAAAGAAACCTTGGCAGCCTCGAAACCAAGGTATGCCCCCAGACTCATTTCCATTTTTGAATAATATGAGCAATTGGAATAATATGCAAAATGTGAATACACAGTTCCCTTCAAATTATGCTCAGTGGAATCCTTCCCAACCTGCAATACAAAATTATAATTCATGGAATCCCTGGACATAGCCACCATACCAACCTACTTCATGGTCTCCTAGGTGGAGGAATTTCCATCTCGAAAACCAGTTTCCTCAACCACCTCCACCACAACAGTCGCCATACTCTCCGCAATATCCTCAATATCCTCAATATCCTCAATACCCTCATGAGCAGTCGCAGCTGCAGTTACAGAACAATTCTTTCCCTAATGCACCAATACGACCTCAGCCGCCTGCTCAACCTAATCCTAACCCAAATAACAAAACAGTCCATCAATTAGAGACTGTCAACATGCCAGCCTACTCTCTTTCCCCTGTACCTTGCAACGATATTCATTTATGATTACGGAAAATAGTAGAACCTATAATTACAGAAGATGTTTCACCTTCTGTACATGAAGAAGGGGTGAGTCCACATCATCCATCCGATACAATGCCTACTATTGAAGATGTTGAACATCCCATAGATGGGACGGCTGAAACACAAAATGATAAATCTGGCAATGCGCAGCCTACCTAGCTAATTAGGCAACCACCGTACCCTGAGAGATTAATGCTATCAAGGGTGGGAGGGAAACCTTAGTTTAACCTCCTAGGAGAGTTAAGGAATCTTTATGTTAAAATCCCCCTCCTACAAGCTCTTCAAGATGTACCTATTTATGCTAGAACTGTTCGGGACCTGTGCACTATGAAACCAGGAAGGAAGGCCAGAGATCCTCCTACTGTTCATGTCATAGGGAAGTTATCTACATTAATAACAGGGAAAACACCAGTGACTAAGTATGACAACCTTGGGAATCCCACTGTCACTCTGCAGATAGGGCATACACAGATACCCAATGTACTAGTAGATTTAGGAGCAGCGATTAATGTCACAACAATTGAGACTGTAAGAAAACTTGGGCTCACTAATCTTAGACCGCCCCCCACTGTTTTAGAACTGGCGGACAGATCCACCATTAAACCTGAAGGAATTCTGGATGATCTCATCATCTCAGTTGATTCATGGGAATATCCCGCTGACTTTTTGGTGTTACAACCAAAGTCGCAGCTAGGAGGACACCCATTAATCCTGGGAAGGCCTTGGTTGGCCATAGCTGATGCTTGCATCAGTTGTCGATTGGGGTCTATGACCATATCTGATGGCACCGAGACTAAAAACCTCACCCTTTATCCTCTAGCGTGGCCAAGTCTAGAAGCTGAAACCTCTTTTTGGATGGAGCCAGAGGAAGAGGAGGATGTCCAGCCACTATTAACTATAGGGAAGGCCTTAACTTTTAAGAATGAAACGGAAGACGATGCTATTAATAATTTCATCAGTGAACCCACTTTAGTCGATAAAGAAGTTTATCAAATCCTGAACATCACTCTGGGCAAGGAAGAACAAGAAAATCTTACAGAAGAAACACTAGTCGGTGTCACACACATAATCCCAGTATTGAAAAACTCGAAAAGTATTCCTATTGAGGTAGAGTCTGGAAAAACCTTGAATATTAATCCTAATCTCTCTTAGATGAATAGAAGCGCCTGATCAGTCTCTTGAAAGACCACAAAGGGGCGTTTGCCTACGAATATATAGATATGAGGGGTATTCCCTCTAACCTATGCACTCATCATATCTATATCAAAAGTGACTCCCGGCTTGTGTGTCGGCCTCAATGACGAATGAACCCCAATATAAGGGACATAGTGAAGGAAGAAATTCAGAAACTCTTGGAAGCAAGATTTATATATCCTATTTCAGATAGCGAGTGGGTTTCCTCGCTCGTAGTTGTACCCAAGAAAAATGGTAAATGGAGAGTTTGTGTCGACTATAGGGAGCTGAACAAAGCCACACAAAAGGACCACTTCCCTTTGCCCTTTATTGACCAAGTACTAGACACCCTATTGGGGAAGAAGTTATTCTCCTTCTTGGATGGTTTTAGAAGGTACAATCAGATTCAGATTGCTCTTGAGGACCAAGATAAAACTACCTTCACTTGTCCGTGGAGAACGTTTGCCTACAGAGTGCTCCCCTTTGGTTTATGTAATGCACCAACAACATTTCAAAGAGCTGTAATTGGCATATTTTCTGAGTTAGTTAATGATAGTATGGAAATATTTATGGACGACTTTACTCATTACAGCAAGGATTTTGAGGAAGCATTGGAAAATTTAAAGAAGGTTTTAACTTGCTATGAACAAACCGAGCTCTCATTAAGCACTGAAAAGTGTCATATGATGATGAGTGAAGGGGTAGTATTGGGGAATTTCATCTCTGTCAATGGCATTCAGGTGGATCCCTCAAAAATCAAGGTGATAGAAAATATACCTACCCTTGCAACTCAAAAAGAGGTGCGAAGTTTCCTAGGGCATGCTGGATACTACCGAAGATTTATATAAAACTTTTCCAAACTTGCTTCTCCTCTGTTTTCCCTGTTAATGAAGGATGTGTAATTTGTTTGGAGTGCAACATGCCAGACAATGTTTGTTAAGCTTAAGGAGAAGATGTCCACAGCTCCTATCCTGAGAGGACCTAATTGGACCCTACCCTTTCATATTTCTTCAGATGCTTTTGATATTTCTATTGGAGCAGTTTTAGGACAGAAGGATGGTCAAGTACCCTATGCAATTTATTATATTAGTAAAAACTTAGCCCCTGTTGAGCTTAATTATACTATCACTGAAAAAGAATTATTAGCTATTGTTTACTCCATTAATAAATTTCGACATTACATTACTGGGTATCCTACGTTTGTGCACACTGACCACTTTGCCATTAAATATTTAATGAACAAACCAGTCACTAATGCCAGAGTGACCAGGTGGCTCTTATTGTTACAGGAATTTGATATTACTATCATAGATAAACCTGGGAAAGAAAATGTTGTCGCTGACTTTTTATCTCGTCTCACTAACAGTGATGATAATTTTCCTGTTGAGGATTCTTTTCCATATGAACATCTATTCGCACTTTCAGCTCATTCCCCTTGGTATGCAGATGTTGCTAATTATCTGGTTGCAGTAAAGCTCCCGCCACATATGTCTAAAAGAGAAAAAAGGAAAATCATCCAGGGAAGTGCCAGGTATTGTTGGGTAAATGGTCATCTCTTCTACACAGGTCCTGGTCTTGAGATTATAAGGTGTGTAAGGGAAGATGAAATCTTTCATATACTGAAATCCTGTCACGATGAACCTTGTGGGGGACACTTTGCACACAGAAGGACAGGGCATAAAGCACGGAGGATGGGCTACTATTGGCCAACTCTTTTTAGGGATGCTAAAAGGTATGTTTAGTCTTGTGATAGCTGCCAAAGGATGGGTCAGGCCAACAGAATAGATCAGATGCCTCTACAACCTCAAGTAGTAATTGAACCATTTGATAGATGGGCTCTAGATTTCATTGGCCCTATTATCCCTCATTCCAAACAGAAAGCCTACATTCTGGTCTGTACCGATTATATGACCAAGTGGTTAGAAGCTGTAGCCTTGGCTAAGGCTAACGACCAGGCTGTGATTGATTTTCTATATAGTGAAATTTTTACCCATTTTGGGGTACCTAAGGAAGTAGTTACCGATGGGGGACCATAGTTTATGTCGCACCAATTTAAAGCCTTGCTATGGAAGTATCATGTTCAGCATAGGGTATCTTCACCCTACCATCCCCAAGCCAATGGCCAGGTGGAAAGCACTAATAAAGTTATCAAATCCATCCTTACCAAGATAGTTAGGAGTCATCAAAAGGATTGGGTTGACAGGTTTCTGGAAGCACTGTGGGCATATCGCACCACTTGGCGTAACACCACAGGTTTCTCTCCTTATGATTTAGTGTATGGAAAAAGTGCCATATTTCCAATTGAATTTGAAATCAAGACCCTGAAGAAAGCCACAGAAGTGAATCTAGATATAACTGAGGCCTAGAAAAGAAGATTAAATCAACTAAATGAACTGAATGAGAATTGGTTAGCTGCAGTAGACCAGATTGTGTTAATCCAGCAACAGAGATCCAATTGGCATGACCGATTTATTAAAAAAAAGGTCTTTCGAGAGGGAGACTGGGAATTACTATAGGATTCTAGATTCAAAGGATATTTCAAGGGCAAATTATGAACAAGGTGGCTAGGACCGTACCTGGTGGACAGGGTATTTGATAACGACATCGTCTGCCTGGTGACCATTGATGAAAACCGCGTACCATTGTTTGCTAATGGTCACAGGATGTGACTGTACCGTAACCCAATTTCAAAAGATGCATTTATCTCGCAAATTGCCGCTGACCCAGATTATCAGCTAGCACCAGGGTAGGAACTTCTCTCTGCCTCTGTCAACCCTTAAGTGATCACTGTAAATCGCGCTTAAATTACTGTACATAAATAATTGCTGTTTTTTCTTATTTCATTATATTGTTTTTTTTTTGCATTTGATCTTCTTTGTTTGCTGTTGTTTTTTCCAAGAATCGCAGGGAATGCCCAAGAGTATGATCAGATTGGGCCTGTTGAATGGGGGTCATTTTCCTATGCTTTCCCGCGCCATATTTTCTTTCCCTTAAATAAATTGTTCTGGTAGCCATGAGCATTTTTTCGATAGCTGCGACATCTTTTCTGGCGGCCGTGACCCTTTTTCCAATGGCTGCAACATCTTTCATGGAGGCCGTGACCCTTTTTCCCGATGGCTGTGACATCTTTTCTGGCGGTCGTGACCCTTTTTCCAACGGCTACGACATCTTTCTCGGCGGGCATGACCCTTTTTCCCGACGGCTGCGACATCTTTCCCAGCGGCCGCGACATCTTTCCCGGCGACCGGGACCCTTTTTCCCAACGATTGCGACATCTTTTCCAGTGGCTGTGACCCTTTTTTTGACGGCTGCGACATCTTTCCCGGCGGCCGTGACCCTTTTTCCCGACGGCTGTAACATCTTTCCCGGCGGCCGTGACCCTTTTTCCCGATGGCTGCGACATCTTTTCTGGTGGCCGTGACCCTTTTTCCAATGGCTGTGACATATTTCCCGGCGGCCATGACCCTTTTTACCGACAGCTGTGACATCTTTTCCGGTGGCCGTGACCCTTTTTTCGATGGCTGCGACATATTTCCCAGCGGCCATGATCCTTTTTCCTGGCAGCTGCGAATCCGCTATATTTGGCCGATATTTCCAGTGTTAAAGGCTGCATCTCTGTCTCAACTTCTCTATATCCTGTAGTGGTAACTCCTGTGTTATTGGAAAATCACTTTGTACACCATGAATTCCTCTAGATATGGCTCTGATTCCTCCTCCTTGTTCCAGCAATCTAATCTATAAGATGACATTTTTCATAATTCCAACCATGTGGACGCGATGGTTTGTGCTTCACCGGCAGAAATAATTATTGCAGCATTCCATTTATAATGATTATATTAATGACTGCGCACAAGTTCCGCCTTCGCAACGTCAGCAACCACACGTTCCATTATTCGTTGGAGGATATCCACCGCGCAGTCTCAAGGTATGGCTTTGATTAATCACGTGATTAAGTATTGATATGATTTAATAATGTCAGTAGTACCTCTATTTTTATGCCCATTATTGCCTGATTAACCCCTTCCCCATGCGACGTAAAGACTAATAACCGCCACCTTCCCCAATTCGGAATGAAATTTCAAATAATCTGGTGTGCTGAAACTTTCCAAATTTGCCTAACATCTCCTCTCAACGACCTATGCATCCTCTGTGTCGTAACCTCCATTGTTAGAGTCTGTAATCTATTGAATAGCAAACTAAGTCTGAAGCTAGAGCCATGGGAATTCCAGCTCATTATGAACATTCAAATACACAGGCACTCAGGGGAAATGCTACGGTCTTCGCCATATTTCAAGCCGCCGGTTGGATGGAATTCTTCGAATGCCTGGACGGATTCAATCATGAAGTAGCCTTACAATTTGCTCTGAACCTCACAGAAACTTACTCAGAGGTTTGGGGGCTGCGCATCGAAGTTTCTGAGGCCATTATATCTGAGGTCACTGCCATCCCTTAGGTGGGAAGGGCTTGGTTTGGACGTCGAGTCCCCACTTCTATAGCATTGCGACAATTTTTAATAGAAAGGGAACAGGTTCAAACGTCAAGAAGAGGGATAGCACTTCAGTCATTGCCGCAGCCAGGGGACCAGGTTGCTGTCTTCCTCAAGAAATACATCACTGGTGAAGGTAGGTACCAAAATGTTTATAATTCTGAACTACCTTTACTATCTCATCTCCGCCATAGGATTATGTTGAACATCCCATATTACCTTCTTCATGATTTGCATCATATGGCGGGGTTTGTTCAAGCTTCTAAGCATCTGCTCGCCTCACTAACCCACCATGGCCTCATCAAATTAATTATCGTGAGGACCCTTGCTCAACATAATATCACCTGGGAGCAATTTATAGCTCGAGCTCAAGAACCCGCTCCTTTTCCCGGTGTCCCAATAGAACAACAACAGAGCTATCTACAGCTGGGGGGATATGAACCACAACAAGAGGGCCGGAGCTCCTCCAATATAGTTGGGGGGGGAGATGAAACTGGATCAGAAGAAGATCAACCAGGGGTACAAACAGAGAAATTGAGAGAATATGTAGATAAAAATCCTGTGGAAGACCCAAATAATAAGTTAGCTATGACAGCAGAAGGTGAAATTGGAGCAGCACTAAATGCTGCGACAATTGAACCTGAAGGTGACAGAGCCATGGAAATGGAAGGAAATATTGAGCTGGTGACCATTGAATCCTCACCTGAGTGGGGAGGAACTTTGATTGAGGAAGAACAACCCAAGGACCAAGAAAATACTAGAACTGGGGACATTCCTTCTACCTCAGTTGTGAATCTTGATATCCCAGCACCACAAAAGAAAAGAAAGAGATCAATTGATGAAATTAAGGTAACCCCACCAATAAGAAGGAAAAGAACTAGGTCAGCTGCAGTAGCAAGAAAAATATGGGCAACCTTAGAGGCACATATTGAGTT
>LPNX010346170.1:6403-21150 GCA_001517045.1 Pseudotsuga menziesii | reverse complement strand
CCCTATCCTTGATCCCAGGCCAATTGACGCCCCATAAGGGCCAGTCGAGGAAGAAACCCAAATTGAAGGACTTCTGTTTGAGAATACGCTATTAAAAGAGGAAGTCCAAACACTTAGAAGGGAATTGGAAACTTGGAAAGAAACCTGCAGGAAATAGGGTGAAAGGAAAATGCACACATTGGTGGAGGCTATGGACCAATTGGAGGGATCAAATTCTACTGAGCATGGCAAGGAAGAAGAGCGAGTGGTCTGTCCCACCTGTGGGGAAATTTTTAAGGAAGTAGGCCACAAGATTGTAATTCGTGCCTATACAACACAACATTCTGCACCTACAATAGATGGAGCTGCAGAAAAAGAAGATGTTGTCACACAAGAACCAACATCATTGAATATTCTTGCTAAAGTTGCCACCAACTCTGGGGTGGAGGAACCAAGGGATGAAATCATGCCTGATGGTGGGGACAAAGATTGTACTTTGACCCTGGAGTGCTTCCACGACATAGAAATTATGGAAGTAGAGCCACAAAGGCAAGACAATGATGAGGTTGAACATGGTGCTGTCACACAAGAACCAGCATCCCTGAATGTGCTTGTCCAAATGGATGGCCAAATGGGAGAAGAACTTGGGATGGAGGACACTCTAGAGCCTAATAAAGAATGCTGCACTACAACCCCAGAATGTTCCCATGATACAGAAATCATAGAAGAAGAACTGCAACAACAGGGGGATGAAGAAGTCATCCAGGATGTTGTCACACAAGAACCAACATCCTTGGAAGTTGCAGCAGGGAATCTTGAAATGAAACTAGAAGATAACCCTGAAGTGGATATCATCCCTGATATGCATTGGAGTGAAGATGAACAAGTCCAAACACAATCCTCAGGAGATACTGAAATCCTTGAGGAACAACTGCACACTGAAGGAGACATCCAATCTTAGCAGCAGAAGGAAAAAGAAGACACTGTTACACAAGAACCAGTGTCTCTAGGAGCAATGGATGTGGCTATTGAAGAAAATACAGAGGAGGTTGCTGCCACACAAGAACCAACAACTCTCATAATAACTTCAGATGTGTAGGGTGCCTAAAAAGAAGACACTGCTACATAAGAACTAGTGTCTCTAGAAGCAATGGATGTGGCTGTTGTAGAAAATACAGAGGAAGTTGCTGCCACACAAGAACCAACAACTCTCATAATAAATTTAGATGTGTAGGGTACCCAAAAAGAAGAAACTGCTACACAAGAACCAGTGTCTCTAGGAGCAATGGATGTGGCTATTGAAGAGAGTCCAGAGGAAGTTAATGTCACACAGGAACCAACAACTCTCATAATATACTTAGATGTGTAGGGTACCCAAAAGGAAGACATTATCACACAAGAACCAGTGTCTCTACCCCTTAGAAATTTCATTGACCTGGACTTGGATAAAGAGGAACATCATAAAGAGGAAATCCTGAACCTTACAGCAGAAGTCTCAATTCTGAGAATGGAGGCGATCAAATGGAAGAGCCAGGTGGAGAAATACTAGAAAGGGATGATTTCTCTTAGTGAGCATAGAAAAATTATCAGGGGATTGGAAGAGAATTTGGTATAAGAACGTATGGCCCACAGAAATCGGGAAGAAGAGCTACAAAGAAATTTGAGAGAGTTGAAAAAGTTCCAATTCATGCAGAAGGAAAAAGAGCAGATGTATGCTCTCTCTCAAGAACTCCTGGGCACTAGGAAGCCTTCTTTCTCTTACCCCGTATTCCTGTTTGAACAGTTTGTTTGGTTTAAATTGAAAGCTGTGAAGGAAGGGAGGTCATTTGAATTAACGACCTCAACAAAGTTTTTGGAGACATTTTTTGGAAGTAATTTTGAAGATCAAAATTTGCTGTGTGAACTATACTTGCATGAGATGGCTTTCCCTCTGGACCGCCATTCAAATCCTGTCCCTTTTTTGGGGGATGTTCAATTGAGGGATTTTGCTTCTTTTGTGAGCAATCATGCTCAGTGGAAAAGGTCTTTTCAAACCTTTTCTCACAATGAATCTCACTCTAACCTGTGGATTCGAAGTGAGCCTCAAAATCCTAGTCTTCTTCTTGCTCGGTATAAGAGTTTGCTTTCATGTCCTATCCAAGATCAGCACATAATGGGACTTCAGGAGGAAGTGATCTCTACTTGCACCAACTATATTTCCATACACCAGCAAGCAGCATTGGAAGGGAGTAAGCACCGATGGCAGGCTTCCTCTCCTATACTCAGAAGCTAAGACCCCTATTGTTTTAGGAATTTTGAACAGGCACTTTCTAGGGTCAAGGGCTATGTTGGATGTATTAGGGAATGTGGGGTTAATTGGTTGGGTTTGAAGTTTAAATTCCCCCTCATATGGTGGCCATCAAAACCGTATACAGTGGACTTCTCACTGACTAAGGCAGAGGAACAATGATGCTAGAGGTATTGGATTGCTCACAGAGGATTCTTAGGGAAAGAAGGGGTGCCTGAGTTCCCCTACAACTTCTCGTCTCTTCACGAATAGAGATTAGTACATGATTTAGATTCTGAATGATGCAGGTTGTTGCATGAGGACATGCAATAGGATAGTTGGGGGAAGATGTTGAGCCCAAAAATGACCTCTTTTAACCATCCTTAATTACCTCTTCTTCCCCTATCCTATCCTATTCAGCATACCAATCAGACATGTTATCCCCACTCTACTCTTCAAATTACCAAGGTATGACTGGTCATTGCTTTATTTTATTAATACTTATGATTGTGATAATTAAAGCTGTGTGTCTCTCAAATGTGCTAACATATCATGGTTTTTAAAGGTAGTTTGAGATAAGTGGACTGCAGGAAGGTTGGGTTGAACAAGTCTAAAAAATGATGGATATTCACTGCTCAAGTTGATCCTAGGCCGTCTTATCATCACCCAAGCATGCGGTTCTAATGCGATATCCCGGACAGAGCTGTGACAAGGCAGCTTTAACAGAATGCACCATATTTGGAGATCCAGAGTACCTTGTTGCTGGGGTGTAGTCATAATCAGAAAATGCTGCTACTCCTGGGGTGATTAAACAGTATTTTTGTTCTTTTTATTTCCTTACCATGCCATGTTTGTAACAGCTAGTGTTATATAGGGCGCCTGAAGATCAGAGATCTTCATGGCTGCCCCATAATAGGATCAGATGTTACGATCCACATGATATAGATATAGAGGGTGGTCTCAACCCAGGGGTTATTGAACATATAATTCAATTATTGTATTAGCTTTGAGGAGGAATTGTGTAATTACTCTATCTTTTAATACAAGGAGTTACTTCTGATTTAAGAGTTTCATGCTTGTTCAGCCAACATCTCTGTGTGAAGGCCGGGCCTGCCTTCCACAGAGATTGCTGTGTTAAATTAGGACTTTTCAATTCATCTGTTGTGTGATGTCCTATTAATTCTATTTCTTTCGCAAGCAGCGGTAGTGAGTGTGGATTTATAGTGTGATTGCATTCCTTGGAGATCTGTAGTGTATAAGGTGACAGTCGACTGAATAGGTAATTATATTTCATGGAATTTGTGTGGTAGTTGTACATAGCTCTGTTCATCCTGCGGTCTTAGTTGTTGTTCCATGAATCTTTACAACCTGTCTTTACTGTTATGATTGTTGAATTTCATTCCTGCATTTCAAATTCTTAGAGTAGCTGAACTCAATCCTTTGCAAGTGAATTCCTAGATCAATATTCAATTTATGCTTGTGGCTTTCTAGAGTAATCAGATTCAATAGGTGAATTAATCATTCAGGAATGCGAATAGGATTTCCTTTCATCTGCAATTGTAATTTGAATCTTATGTTATCTTTCTATTCTTAGATTAATGCATAGCAGATAGTACTTGAGATTGCAGAATTTAGAAGGTAAATGGGATCACACAGATTCTTGGGATGAGCATAGTTGATAGAGGATAGTAGTGTTCAATTGCAGTGAATTTGTGTTTAAGCATATACTGTGTATTTTATCCTTTGAATTACAATACTTTCCCAGGTTGACAATAAATATCACACACTCTGTACGTTGGTAGTAATCTACTTGCATATAGGGTGCTTGACATGTACAACAATATTTCCTATTGGTTGATAGGAATATTAACTATGGATTGGCACGAGTATTGCTAGGATTAGTAGATAGTAGGCCCTACTTGTGATGAACCATGAATATTGGTAAATAATCTTGTATAGCTAGGGACCCTAGTGCTGATTGTAGATATGCAAATTCGAAAGAATAAAAAAGGTTGAAAGAATTTAAAAAACTAATCACTAGAGAGACCAGGACTTGGGTCAAAGGTGATTATGGGGAAACTAAGTCTAAAAGTTTCATATAGATCTATGGTTGGGTGTATCAAGGAAGGCCAAACAATAGTTGCAAATTGTCTTGTAATTCTGAAACATATGAGTTTCTAACTCGAGTGCATTTTGCATAAGTACTTCATATAGATCTATGGTTGGGTGTATCAAGGAAGGCCAAACAATAGTTGCAAATTGTCTTGTAATTCTGAAACATATGAGTTTCTAACTCGAGTCCATTTTGCATAAGTACTATTGTTTTCTAAATTATAGTTTCAGTTGTTATATCTATGCATGCATTTATTCTATGTTTGAAAGAGAACTATGGGAATGTCTATAATTTGTAATTCCATAGAGTAAGCTATCAGTTATGCTAATCAACTAATTTGAAAAGAAAGATGTCTAAAACTTTATGAATCTATACATGTATGCACTATACTAAACAAAGCTATAAATCACTGTACTAAGCAAATATAGAAACTACATGTTCTTGTTCTAAGATAAGAACATAGAAGAAGAAATATTGTACATTTTATTATGTTTAAGCCTAACTGCTGCATTGGGAAACAAATCTAGAACAAGTATATTTCATTATGTTTATGCCTAACTACTAGATTGGGTGCAAAAATTTGGTACAACTGTATTTTATTATGTTTATGCCTAGCTGTTGCATTGGGAAGTAGAATCTAGTACAACTATATTATTTGTTTATTTCCCTAACAACTACATTGAGAAACTGATCTAGTACAAGTGTTAATGTTATTGTTATTATTAAGTGTGAGCCTAGATGTTGCTTTGGGAAACAAATCTATTACAGGTTCATTGAGTACATTTTCCAAAACTGTGGCATTGGCCCACAAAATTTACTACCGTATGATTGCATGAAAGAAATTATAAAAGGAAAAATAATTACTAAAGTTGAGACCAAAGCATGTACTGAAATATCAGATATGTATATACATATGAAGTGACTTGATCAACTATCTAACAGATCTATGATATATGTTTGAAACTGTAAATAAATTGGATTGCAAAGTTATACTATATATTCTAACTGTAAGTTTTAATCCTGTACATAGAAAAAAACATACAAATTCTTTTAAGCAAAATAGAGATTACACCACAACATTCTCACATAATACACATAGATTTACCCTAGAAACCATTAACCAGGAAAACCAACAAAACTTGGAGCCACACCTCTTGTTTTCTCATTATGATTACTAATCACTCACAATATAATATGTAGGTATTTTGTAGAATCCAGAGGCCTAATACCTTAACCAAGATTAGAAATAAACTTCAATCCCTCAATCGAAATTAAACTACATATTTTTGGGAAAAACCCAAATTTTTTTGAACTCGCATTGCTTGTAATCCATGGGGACTTCACTTAGTGAACATCTCACATATCACGTGTGATCATGGGATATTAAAGAATACCCTTAATTTACAGAGATATTGACCCAAACTCTTTTTGTTGAAACCCCCTCCCAATACTTAAAACCTCCTCCCCACCCCTTTCATACCTCAATCCTTATAAACCATCCTACCCACGCCCATCTTAAACCCCTCATCGCCTCAATACCTGCAATATATTGGTTCGATTTTTAATAATTTTAAAACCCACAATATGAACTAACGTGATAGGATATTGGTCAACAAGTGAAGCCCCAGTGTCGTAATCTTTCTCCACTCGTATTAGAAATGGGATAAATCCCTTTTATGATGTCGTCTTTGCAGAAGGGGAATGCGTTGGAATCCCCCCCATAACCCCCTTGATCCAGATCCATGTGCAGTTCCTGATGCAGCCAGGGTTCATTAGGCACACTGTCGATAGATGCACCCGCACTCACATACACATGAAAAGAATATAACACATACCAAACATTCTTCCACTTAATGTTTTCTTTGCATAAAAATGAGTCATGTAATCATAGGGACACAAGTTTAGGGCATCAATTCCCATATATTATCTACACCAAAATAAATTCTCAGTACCACCATTCTATTTTAATGACTCTACAACATTCTTTAAATTGTCAACCTTTCCCAGCAACACCCTCTTTTCTTCATCCATATCTCCTACAAAGTGATATTGCACATTAATATGCTGTCTTAGCATGATAAGCAAGGTTATTTTCCATAAATATTGCACTTTGACTGTCACAATCTAACCTTACATTTTAATGTACAAACCCAACACCTGAACACAGTCTCTAAAAGCATACAACTTCATTGATTGCAAGAGTGGCTTCCATGCATATATCTTATGTAGTTGAGAGTTCAAATACAACATGTCTCTTACTCATCTAATTGATAGCCCCTCTAAATAGGTTAAATGCATATTCACTTGTATATTTTCTGCGATGAAGATCTCTATCCCATTCTACATAAACAACCCTTGTACACCTATTACCCTATTTGGTCTAGGTATTCCTTGGTAGCATATTGCATAAGCTGTGGGTCCACACAAATAATTGAAGGCCCTCTTTACAACTGTCTAGTGCTCCTTCCTTGGATTTGACATATATTTTCTCAAAAATCCCATTGCATGATCAATATTCTATTTGGTATAGACCATTGTATACATCAAACTATCAAATCCACTAGCATATGGAACTTGTGAGATATCGTATTCCTCTTACTATGTCTTGTGACATCGATCTACAAATAGCTTTACCCAAATAGGAATGGGGACCTGGACTAACTTACTTTCCTACATGTTAAATATTTGTAGTACCGTATCAGCATATTATTTATTTATTTTGTACCCGGGGAATTGGTAAACGGGCAGTTCTGGTACTTGCGTGACATGGGGTCCATTCCCATCGGATGCCACTATAAACCCAGGTGCATCCACACAAACCACAAGCATGAGGCAAGGATTAGTCAGGGTGAGATTTGAACTTGATACCTCCTTTACAACATTACTTCATTTACACGAAACTTGCCAGTGAGTCTACACCCCTGGAGGCACTCAACATATTTTCTTTGATTCAATTAGATATTCATGTTTTCACAATATCTTGTTATGTCCATTATCAATATGAAGTTTGCAACATTGAGATCCTTCATGTCAAATTTGGAATATAGATGATACTTCACCTCCTTTATTACATCTTTGTTGTTTCCAATCAACAACATGTCATCAACATATAGTACCATGTTAATGAAGTGATCACCAACATGTTTAGATTATATAGAGTGATCAAACTTTCTTCTCACAAACCCAAATCCAAGTACATATGTGCCAAACTTTGCTTATCAGGCATGTCAATGACAGATGCACTCCTCCCCCAACACATGCAAAAATAATAACACATACCCAACACTAACTACATTGTCTATACCATCTATTTATCTATAATAGAAATTCAAATTACTAGCCTAAAATATACATACCTATTATTTCCCAACCCGCTCAGTACCTTAGGGTGGGTAATCTAATGTCTCTCCTTGATTTGCATTAGATCAGATGATATAGGCCTCTATTTTGTCCCCCAAGAAATCAATAATCATGGATGGATCGGGAATCACTAGAAAACCCAAGTAGATCAAAACTAAGAAAAAATATAGCATGTAATTCAACCCATATGCAAAAGTAAGCATGACATACAACTAACTTTATAGATACTTATGAACATCATACTAGTAATTTGTTAAGAAACTGTGTCAACCCTCCTCTTTATTTCATTAGTATATTTTTGTTGGATGCATATGCTTTGTAAGTTGTTTCGTAAGTATATTGTATTATCCCACATTCATGGGGGGGTGACGATTGTTTATATTAGACTTAGTATATAAGTACATGCTGAGTCCAATGAAGGCATCCATGAGTTATTTTGTATTGAGCTTTCTCAAAGGAGTTTTTCTCGTCGAAGTGGCCTGCGATCAATAAAATCTCTTCTGTGCTATGCTATTTCTATTATATCGTGCATTTTCATTGTTTATTGCAGGAGGTTCCTCACATATGGTATTAGATCATTTTCTTTGGCTTGTTGGGTGGAATTTTTTGCCATTTTTTTGCCAGTGCTCCTCGGCGTTGTGATTATTACAGTAGTGATTCTTCTTTGTAGCTGTATTGTTCATTTAGATCAGGGAATAAACCCTATTCGCTTAATTGTGGGAAGTAATTGGGCATAGCCCTAACCAAATGAAGCCCAAAGTAGCTGGCCATTGAGAGGACCTACTAAGAGAAAAGAGAAACGGCTGCTACCTAATTGAATAGTTCCCACCGATGAGGTAAACCAAGAGTTGTCATTTGTGGAAAAGTGGTTATCAGTTTTACCTCAGTTGTGGAGTGAGGGGTACTGCCCCAATACGTAAGTTGTTAGAAAACATTGGAGACTGAGTAAATCTCTTGAACCTTTAGGAAGCCGAACATACCTTGGGTCCATATCTGTTTCCAGTTGATAAAGAACATATTGCATCTATCTAGAGCCACCATAGATCAATTCCACCGAACCGAAAAAAGTATAAATTTCTATTTTTTGGCTGTATCTTCTTTGTTTTAGCTCCATTTCCCTTGAAAATTCATTGGAACCCCCATATTTCCATTTTTCATATTTACTTCCTTAAGGAACCTATACCAAATTCCACTTCCCAAAGCCCAAAATACCACATTTGTCTATTTTTAGGGTTTTCCATAACTTTTTCGATTCTCACCCAATTGCCTTCAAATTTGGCCACAATGTTCATTTCCCATTTCTGCTTCCTTGTTGCTCTCTAACAAATTTTCCCATTCTTTCAACCCGCTTCTGAAATTCTCATTTTCTACTTCTCTGTCTCTTAGAAAGTGTCCAAAACCTAGTCAAAACCAAATTACGCACTCAAGTTTTTCCCAACTCCAAATTTTCCTTTTCTAAAAGCCTTTATGTTTTTGTTTGTCTACCCATTCCCTTCCCTGCCAAAAAAAAAAAAATCCTGATTATGGTCATCACCGACTTAAGAGCAAATAAATAAATGGAAGAAGAAATTGCCACCCTCAAGACCAAACTCCAAGATCTGGATGAAAAATCTCTTGGCCTCCATCTTCAACATTCAACCATGATAAATTGACAACAACTCAATTCTTCTGCAGACACTGGGTTCTCTTCTTTGAGCAATTTTCGTTGTCTGAATCTTGATTTTCCTCACTTCAATGTTGATGATCCAACTAGATGGATTGATAGGTCAAAACAATATTTCAGTCTGCATAACACTTTTGATGTCACTAAAGTCCCAATTGAATCCTTTCATTTGGAACATGAAGCCCTTCAATGGTTTCATTGGTACATAAATGCTGATGAAGAGCCAAAATGGATAGATTTTTTCCAAATCCTTTTGCAATGATTTGGCCCTAGTACTTTTGATAACCTCATAGGAGGACTCACCAAAATTCGCCAAACTGGCAATGTGAGGGAGTATCAGACAGAATTTGAGAAAATAGCCAATCACACAGAAGAATTGTCTGATGCATTCTACAAGAGTTGATTTATCAGTGGCATGAAGGATGCAATCTGATATGAGGTTAAATTTTTTTGTCCCAACACAATGATGGAAGCCCTAGGGTTGGATAAGTTGGTGGAGGCTAAGATCATGGCTCAACAACACTCCAAATCCATTTTTTCCCCAGTAAGAAATATGGTTCCTGGAAGACCTCCAATCACACCATCTCCTACAATCACTCCTATCAGTCTTTTGTTTGAAGCCAAGATGCAGACACGCGAAGAAAGAGGGCTTTGTTATAATTGTGATGAGAAATTCACCTGGGGACATCGATGTGCAAAGGAAAAGCTCTATCTCTTGGATGTGGATTCTCCACCTGCACCTGAAATATTTGATGATGCTCAGGATCCAGTAGATGATGAGATGACATCCATCAACTTCCTATTGACCCTCCTGCTCAATAAAACCATCCAAATATACCTCTCTATGCATTAGTTAGATTCACCACCCCACAAACCATTTGGGTTAAGGGTTTCTTTAAAAATCTCCCTCTTACAATACTCATTTATTTTTGTAGCACTCATAACTTCATTAACTCCAGGATTGCCAAACAGGCTGATTATTTTGTCCATCCTTTCTCCAGCTTTGAAGTTATGATTGTCAATGGGGGAACCTTACCTTGCAAAGGGAAGTGTCGTAATGTGCGAATATCTATTGGATATTATAACTTGCACTCTGAAATGTTTTCCTTTCCCTTAGGCAAATGTGATGTGGTTTTCGGCACTCAATGGTGCCGCACACTTGGACCCATTTTACGGGATTTTGTTGAAATTTGGATGCAGTTTTCAGTCAATGGGAAAAAGAAACATACGAAGGGATTATAACCAGGGTCTCTCAAAATCATCAGTTCACATTGCATGGAAAGTCTCCTTAAGAATAATTCACATGGTGTCATTTCTTAGCTCCATTTCATTCAGATGTAACCTTTAGTGGTCTCAACTACTCCCTTGGATCTACAAAAATTTTTGGATCTATATGTATGTGTATTTGTTGACCTAGTGGGATTTCCACCTTCAATACCATGGGACCATCACATTCCTCTCCTTCCTGGAAGCATCCCTCCCAAGATCAGGCCCTATCACTACCCATTTCACCACAAGACAAAGATTGAGATGCTTGTTCAAGACTTACTCAAGCAAGGTATTATTCTCGCTAGTACTAGTTTCTTCTCGTCACCAGTTCTTCTTGTCCTAAAAAAATATGGATCATAGCACCTATGCATTGAATTTTGAACACTTAATCACATCACAATCGAGGATAAGTTCCTAATTTGTGTTGTTTATGAGCTTCTTAATGAGCTTCATGGTGCTCATTTTTTCTTCGAGATGGATCTTTATTCTGGGTATCACCAAATTCAGGTTCATGAGGATGATATCCCAAAAATAGCTTTCCGCACACATGACGACCACTATGAGTTTTTGGTCATGCCATTTGGCCTCACAAATGATCCTTCCACATTCCAGGCATTAATGAATAAAGTATTCCAGACCTACTTGCAAAAATCCATTATGGTATTCATTGATGATATCCTCATATATAGTAAAACATGGTTGAGCATCTCCAACACTTGGATCTTATAATGCAACTTTTCTGTGATCATCATCTCCATGGAAAAAAATCTAAATTTTTTTTTGGGTAGAAGGAAGTAGAGCATCTTGGGCATATTGTTTCAGCACAAGGGGTTCACGTAGATCCTGCCAAAATAGATTGCATGAAAAATTGGCCACCTCCCTAGACATTCAAGAGCCTTCGTGGGTTTTTGGGATAGACTGGATACTAACGTAACTTTGCCAAGGATTATGGGAATATTTCAGCTCCATTAACAACTCTAATGAAAAATGATGCTTTTACTTGGACACATGTTGTTGAGTGTTCATTTGAAAAATTAAAACAAGCTATGTGTACCACAATGTTCTAGCTATGCTCGATTTTGCAAGCCCTTCACTATTGAGAGTGATGCTTGTGACAATGGACTTGGTGCTATTCTCCTTCAGTATGAACATCCCATTGGATTCACCAACAAGCCCATTTCTGGTAAGAATTTAACCACCTCTACATATGAGAAGGAAATGATGGCTATTTTGCATGTAATATAGAAGTGGCGACCATACCTCTTAGGGAAGCATTTCTACATCAAGAATGATCACCAAAGTCTAAAATATTTTCTTAAACAACAGGTCTCATCCCCAACACAACAGAAATGGGTTAGCAAACTCATGGGTTATGACTATGAGATCACTTACAAGAAGGGTAAAGACAATCTTGTGGCGGATGCTCTTTCTTGCACATTTGATGAACACGTTTCTCTTTCAACTATTTCTATGCCTATTCCAAATTGATTATAATCTATTCAATAAGGCTATGTTAATGGATATTCATATATGAACTCATCCAGCAATTGGCCAATAACTCCTATGTTGTACTGCATTACTCTTGGGATGGTTCTTCTCTAAGATACAAGGGTCTTCTGGTGCTTCCCCATAACACAGATCTTCAACATGTTGTCTTCTATGAACTTCATGCTTATCCATCTACATGGCACTCTGGGTTCCTCAAAACGTATGAGTAGGAATGACGTAGCTTATTTTGGAAGGGAATGAAATAGGAAATTCAACATATGGTGGTTGAATGTGATAATTTTGAGTGCCACAAGGGTGAAATGACACTCCTTCCTAGATTGCTCGAGCCCTTTCCCATCCATACAAGGATTTGGACATATATTTCAAAAGATTTCATTGAAGGGCTCCCTAAATATGGAGGGAAGAATTTAATATTGGTTTTGATTGATCGAATCTCCAAATATAGTCATTTTTGTGCTCTCAACTATCCATATATCGCCTCCCCAGCTGCACAAATTTTCATGGACTAGATATTTCATCTTCATGGAATCCGTTGTTCCATTGTCTCAAACCATGACACAACTTTAACAACTAATTTTTGGACAGAACTATTTCGCTTCACTGACTCCAAACTGAATATGAGTTCAGGATATCACCCACAAATAGATAGTCAAACTGAAGTCATCAACAAATGCTTAGAAACTTATCTTTGTTGTTTCACCTCTGAATAACAATATCAGTGGGTAAAGTGGCTCCCTCTCATTGAATGGTGGAACAATATTTCCTACCATACTGCATCTAAAATGACTCCATATGAAGTAGTTTATGGACAAGAACTACCACTGATCCTTCCATACATCCCCAACAGTTTACCGGTTCAGGTAGTTGACATGGTTCTCCAAAACCGAGATCAGATTATTCACATTCTGCAAGACAATTAAACAACAGGCAGATCAACATCGTTCTGAGCACACTTTTTAAGTCGGTGATATGGGTTTTCTTCATCTACAACCTTACAAGCAATCCTCCTTGAAACTCAAAGGGCATCAGAAGTTGGATCCAAGGTTCTATGGGCCATATAAGGTTCTTTAGAAGATTGGGTCTGTTGCTTATAAATTGGGAGTTCCTCCTTCTTCTCGCATTCACCCAGTATTTCATGTCTCTTTTCTTAAGAAAGTGATTGACACCGACATTAGAGCACAAACTGTTTTACCAAAATTGGATAATGAATTATCCATCATTTTGGGAGCTGGAGGCCATCGTCAATAAGAACATTCATAAAATTCTCTCTCGGTCCATCACAGAGGTCTTAATTTAGTGGCACAACATGCAACCAGGGGTTGCTACATGAGAACCACTCCTTTAGATTCAACAACAATTTCCACATCTAAATCTTGGAGGACAAAGCTTTTCTAAGAGGGAGGGGATGTTAAGAACCTGTGTTAACCCTCCTCTTTATTTCATTAGTATATTTTTGTTGGACGCATATGCTTTGTAAGTTATCCCATGAGTATATTGTATTATCGCACATTCATGGGGGGTAATAGTTGTTTAGATTAGACTTAGTATATAAGAACGTCTTGAGGCCAATGAAGGCATCCACGAGTAATTTTGTATTGATCTTGCTCAAAGGAGGTTTCCCCCTCGATGTGGCCTACGATCAATTGATATCATTTACCTCAGATAGATTATATATTCGATTAGTTCCGAGGGGTAACAATCTTCTCCAAAATATATTTAAGGTCAGGATACCATAATGTACGAATCAAGAATGAAGACATCTTTAAAACTGCTTTTAGAACCCGATATGGTCATTACGAGTTCATCGTAATTCCCCTTGGTTTAACAAACACACTTGCAACTTTTATGTGTTTAATGGATAGTATTCTGAGTAATTACTTGGATACATTTGTAGTTTCCTTCATCGACGACATATTGATTTACTCGTAGAATAAACAGGAACATGAAGAACACCTAAGGATAATTTTACAAGTGTTAAGAGAACAACAATTGTTTGCTAAGTTTAGCAAGTGTGACTTCTTTAAAGAAAAAACTCAATATCTAAGACATGTAGTGTCTAAATATGGAATATCAGTTGACCCCGACAAGATTAAGGCTATCACTGAATGACCAGTTTCTAAGAATGTAATAGACATAATATCGTACATGGGGATTACTGGTTATTACAAAAATTTATTGAAGGATTTTCTAAGATAGCCTAGCCCGTAACTTCACTACAAAAGAAAGGTAAGAAATTTGATTGGAGAAAAAAAAGTGTATTGAAAGTTTTAATAATCTAAAACACCTATTTACCAACACCCCTATCTTAAAAATTGTTGATCCTTTTCAGAATTTCGTCATATGCATTGACACATGTAAGGAATGATTAGGTGGGGTGCTAATTCAAGAAAACTACGTCGTGGCCTATGAGTCTAGAAAGTTAAATGAGAATGAGAAAAACTATGCTACACATGACTTAGAACTTACTGCAATTATACATATCGGATTTTTTTGTTGTTGCTGATGTTAGATAACATAAGCTTAAAATACTTGTTTTATCAACAAAACCTTAATGCTAGACAAGCTATATGGTTGTCCTTTTTAAGTGA